>CM030363.1:203583217-204101862 GCA_017893485.1 Hemerocallis citrina | reverse complement strand
ACAATGAGATACTTGTGTAAAATTGTGTAGATTATTTCAGTTTTAGAAGTGTTATAGAGAAAGATGGAGCTATACAGAAAGATCGGAAGAAGCGGTAAGACAGTAAAATTGTGTAGCTATTTCAGTTTCAGAAGTGAATCTGACAGTCAGGAGTTTTTCAAAGATCACTTTCTGTTCAGTTGAAATATACCCATATGATTACTATGTGATGGAAATTAAACAACTAATAATGTTAATGTTGAAATATACAGTTTAATAATGTTACGTGTATATTACGTGTATGTGGGGGGGGGGGGGGGGGGGGGGGGGTTGTACTTCGGTCCATTTAAACTTCAAAAATACACAAATTATTATGCTAAAAATAATGTTAATGTTGAAATAGCAAAATTCAAAAAATGTGTGCATAAACGATAATAATGCGTGCATAAGAGATAATATTCAAAGTTACATGTCTAAGAAAATATTGCTTAATTTAAGCTTGTTAATTTTGTGTAATCTACGAAGGGAAGGCGACGGGACTAATTTCCTACGAAGGGAATGCCCAAAATCATCACAACTAATCATCACAACTAATTTCTGTTGAATGGAAGCAAATCAACTAAGCTGAAACTGATAAAAGCAAAGAATCAACTAAGCCAAAAATTAACAGCAAACCCTTTCCTCGGACAGGGAATTCACAGCAAAAATTCACAGTAATCAAGAAATCAAAAACATCCTAATTCCAATTGAAGAAAAAAAATTCTGCTGATGTTGGCGACGGGGAGGTGAAATCAATGGAGAAATTTTGTATACCTGAGAGATGAAATCGATGGTTGAGTGCGGAAGGCGAAGGGAAGGCGACGGGACTTCGCGGAAGCGACTGGGAAGCTGCGAACGACGCTGGGAGGTCTGAGGTGGAGAGACGGTGCTGGGAAGCTGCGAACGGCGCTGAGACGGCGCTAGGAAGCTGCGAACGGAAGCTGCGATGGAGAGACGGGCGCTGGGAAGTTGCGACCGGCGCTGGGAGATCTGAGGTGGAGGATGAGAGAGCGGAGGAGAGAGTGAGAGAGCGGGAGGTCGGGAGGATGAGGGGGGTTTGGGATCGGGAGGTTGGAGGGGGGGGGGGGGGCGGGCGCCGATGGAGGGGAACGGAAGGGCGGAGGAGGGAGAGAGTGACGAGCGGGAAGATTAGAGAGTGGGCGGGAGAAAGAGGGAGAGAAGGGGGGGTGTTTTTGGTTTTTGGGGGAAAAGAGAGAGAGAGAGAGAGAGAGAGAGAGAGAGAGAGAGTGTGTGTTTTTAAATTTGTGGAGTTTGAAATTTGGTTGGGAAAATATGTTTTGTGAGAGTAGATCTGGTCCATTGATTTTGGGATAGATTGAATGTGAGCCACCTGATAGCTTTTTTTGTGTTTTATTATCTAGATATATAGATAATATACAAATCTACTAATTCACAACAAGCCATTTGCAAGACAAAATTTATTCATATAAAGGAACATTACAAACTGGTAACAACATATTGTTTGAAGAATGATATTAAAATTGTACAAACTGGCATACAAGACCCGTTCTCTACTGTTACACAGAATGCAAAAATCCCCTGCTTTCGTCGGCCGGAGTAGTAGTGGGTGTAACCGTATATTCGAAGTACTTAACGACTTCTTGACACGCACTCCTCATAATCGTGAAATTTGTGGCACGATTGTGAGGTGTGCATGCCAAGAAGTCGAAAAGTACAATGAATACACCGTGACACCCAGCACTACTCCGTCCGACAAAAGCAGGGAATTTTTGCATTCTGTGTAACAATAGAGAACGAACTTGTATGAAAGGCGTACAAATGCTACTTATGCAAACACATCTAAAAGCTAAAAAAATAGAAGACCAAGAAAAACACTGTGGGAAAAAAAGGCAGAGCAAGCGGCCCTCCCAAGAACGGGTGATAGAAACCGAGCATGCACTTGTACACTGAAACAAGTCATCTCTACTCCTGCATCTTCATACACAAGAACAATTGTAGGCGACCATCCTTGATCTCAAATTTCTCCTGCATCTCATTGGAGTTCTCTTGAAGAGAAGAAGAGAAGTCATATTTGAGTTGATGAGAGTCTAACTCTCTCAGTTATAGGCAATGAAAAAGAAAAAGTGTAGAATGATATGATAGCCCACTTGGGTTTCTCACTGCTCATCAATAGTCCGAGAGATACGGGTCAATACAAGGAGAAGTGGAAGGCTATATGGATCACTGCTCATCAATAGGGAGGAGATATGGGTCTCTCAATTAAGACAATGAAGAACGGAAACATGAAGGTGAAGAAGACAATAATGATAAACTTTGTTAGTCTTAACCTAATCCTAACCCTAACCCTAGACTAACCCTACTTTAACCTAACCCTAACCCTCGTTCCAAAAAACCCCGTAATTTAATTTTTTTTATTTTGTAAGACTTAATATGGTAACAAATTTAGAGTGCTTAGTTATTGGAGAATAAATGGATAATTATAAAAATAATAAACAATTTATGGACATATGAATGTCACCTTGCACAGTTCTGGAGACAGTTCTCGCAAAGAGTTAAGAGAAATTTTTAGAAAACCCAATATTAGCTGAACACCCTAAACCGTGATTCACGAGAACGGTTTATATAACCTTTAACCGTTGTTCCCAAGAACGGGTTAAGTACTTCCATTTTTGGGGGTGTAGTTTGAAAACTTGGATAGGGCCCTGGTAATAATACTCTTCATAACCCGTTCTTGCGAACAGCGGGCTAAGTTCGTTCACACGTTATTCCCAGCGACGGATTAAGTGCTGTGATATTAGCAGGACTTTGATCTAAGGGCGATTAAATGTCTGCCAACATCGCTATACTTAACCCGTTGTCATGAAGAACGGATTACAGCAATATAACCCGTTGTTAGCCGTGACGGGTTAAGTATATCCATATTAGCAGAACTATACCAAGACTTGGTCTGTACCAAGACTAGGTTTTTAACGATCTCGTAAGCGATACGCGGTTGTATCTCACAAACCATGAGTCCAAACTCACTTCAACAAATTGGTTTGGCGTCTCGTAGGTGACACCAACAAAACCTGACAGTTTCGTAATTTTTGGGGACACCATCAAGTTAGACATATTTTCGTTTGTTGATACATGTACACGAAATTGGATTCACAACAGGCTATTTGCAGAACCAAATTTTATTCATATAAAGGAACATTACATACTGGCACTAACATATTGTTTGAAGATACAGAAATTTGAAGTTGAAATTAATTTAGTATACAAGTGCATGCTCGCTTTCTTCTCGGAAGTGGAAGGAAGGACTGTTGACTCTGCCTTTTTTTGATTGCATAAGTAGCCAGCTGTACCCCCTGCATACAATTTCGTTCTCTACTGTTATACAGAATGTAAAAATCCTCGGCTTCCTTCGAAAGTTAGTGGTAGTGGGTGTAACCGTATATTCAAAGTACTTAACGACTTCTTGACACGCACTCCTCATAATCGTGATATTTGTGGCACGATTGTGAGGTGTGCATGCCAAGAAGTCGAAAAGTACCATGAATACACCGTGACGCCCACCTCTACTCCGTCCGATGAAAGCCGAGAATTTTTGCATTCTGTGTAACAATAGGGAACGAATGTGTATGAAAGGCGTACAATTGCTACATATGCAAACACACCCGGTCTTGCAAAAAAAATAGAAGACTAAAGAAACGCGCACTGTGGGGAAAAAAAGGCAGAGCCAACGGCCCTCCCTACCGCTTGAGAGAAACCGAGCATGCACTTGTACCCCCTGGCATACAAGACCCGTTCTCTACTGTTACACAGAATGCAAAAATCCCCTGCTTTCGTCGGCCGGAGTAGTAGTGGGTGTAACCGCATATTCAAAGTACTTAACGACTTCTTGACACGCACTCCTCATAATCGTGATATTTGTGGCACGATTGTGAGGTGTGCATGCCAAGAAGTCGAAAAGTACCATGAATACACCGTGACACCCACCACTACTCCGTCCGGCGAAAGCAGAGAATTTCTGCATTCTGTGTAACAATAGAGCACGAATGTGTATGAAAGGCGTACAAATGCAGCTTATGCTAACAATTGTAAAAACTAACAAATTAGAATACTAAGAAAAATATGAAGAAAAAAGAGAGAGAGCCGGCAGCCATTCTCTAATCTTGAGCTTTGTCTTCTACAACTTCAGCTTCAACTTCAGCTTCAGCTTCATCTTTGTCTTCCCTATTGGGAACTAAAGATGGGTTTTGAAGAGAAGAGGAGAACATTGATAGGGCCCTGGTTGCAAACAGTTAGAAGAGAAGAGGAGACCCCTAACTCAAATGAGGAGACCCCATTTGAGTTCTCCTGGCAATAGAAGGAGAGGAGACTCCCTCTTGAAGTGCATGAGGGAGAGGAGACTCCCTCATATAGATGGCTAACCGAATAATTGGGGAGCATGACATGACCAAATAATGTAGAGAGGGGTGTTGATAAATAGGAAATGGATTAGCAGGGAACGGATGGCCATGGCTGGATTAAAAATAATTAAAAGATGACAAGATGGCATCAAATATTAGTCAACGAAGTTTTGACACTCCATGTTGAAAAATTAGCAGTAAGGACAACAATTGTCCCCACCAAATTGATACACATCTCAACTCGTACAGTGTCTGTAAATTAGCCCTAGTTAACCCGTTATTGGTGATAACGGTTTAAGTTCAACTAACCCGTTATTGCCGATAACGGGTTACGTACAAACCAATCCTTGATATAGTTCTGGTAATATCGATGTACTTAAACCGTTCTTGGCAATAACGTGTTATGTTAACTTAATCCGTTCTTCGCAAGAACGGGTTATGTAGAGTGTTATTGCCAGGGGGCTCTCTAAGTTTTCAAATTATACTGCCAAAAATCGAAGTACTTAAACCGTCCTTGGGAATAACGGATTAAGTTAACTTAACTCGTGATTACCAAGAACGGTTTAAGGTGTTGAATAAATTTTGGGTTTTCCAAAAATTTCTCTTCGCTCTTTGCGAGAATTGTCTCCAGAACTGTGCAAGGTGACATTAATATGCCCGTAAATTGTTTATTATTTTTATTAATTTCCATTTATTCTCCCGTAACTAACCACTCTAACTTTATTACCATAATAAGTTTTGTCAAAGTTAAAAAATTTCCTTAAACGGTTTTTTGTACGAATCGTTAACTTGTAGTAAATTAACAGGCCGTTCTAAATTCCCACACTAATCAATCCATCAATCCATCAGTCAATCAAATATATCTACAACCACATGTTAAGGGAATCTACATGTGTTATTTCTTCAATATGGGCCACATGTGAGATCTACATTCGATTTTGTTCTAATATGGGCTACATGTGAGATCTACATGTGGTTTTTCTAATAATAAACTTGTTCTAATATGGAGAAAAGCAGAAGTGACAGCCTGTCAGCCGCAAACTAGAATCATCCGACCAGCAAGAACCCATAAAATGATTCTTATACTTGCTTCCACAATAAGTGCATCCCTCATGTACCAACGTTAGGCAATCCACATATAGTTTTTACCATACATGGACTACATGTGGGGATTTAGATGTGGTTTTTCACCCACATAGGCTACATGTGTGATGTACATGTGTTTTTTTGCCTGTATAGGATACATGTGGGATTCTACATGTAGTTTTTCCCCATACAGACTACATGTGGGAATCACAAGCCTTTAAAAAATTCACATTAAGTAATCTCATCACATGTACAGATCCAGTTCTTGATAGCCAATTAATCTGATCTGAGGACGAGATGCGGATCACGTAACGCGTCTGGTTAGGCATATTCATGAGGGATCTCAGCACCGCAATTTTGTCTGAGGACCAGCAACAAAATCGCAAAATGATTCTTATCCGGCCTTCCACAATTTAGATACACAATTCTGTCAGCTTTGGTAAGCAGACTCTTTCTCGCTGAAGAGAACTGTAAGATATATGGAACACTAACAGGTTTAACAGTCTTACAAACTGTAAGTTGTAGCAGAGATTTTACCGTTTCATATCTCTCCATTAGGGATACCATCATCATCACAGTTGATCCAAATATGTATTGGAATTTTTTTACATGCATGTGGGGATCTACATATGGCTTGCTCCATGTATAGGCTACATGTGGGGATCTACATGTTTTTTTTTCCCCATGTGGGCTACATGTGGAGATCTAAATATTTTTGTACATGTGTTAAAGCCTACATGTGGCATGTAAATGTTTTTTTTTTCACACAATCTTTACATATGGGGATGTACATTTGGTTTTTCCCCCAAATAGGCTAAATGTGGGGGTGTACGTGTGGTTTTTGCTCCCTATAGGCAATGTTTTTTTTTAACATACACCTTAGTGGGAAAACGCACCAAGCTAAACAAGTAGAACTCAACACCCGCCTACAACATCACATGTACGTCCCTACATATAGCTTTTCCATAACGGCTACATGTGCGAATCCAAATGTGGATTTTCCCCCATTTATTAAACAGGGGATCTTTTGCACAGACAGTGGAAAACATATTTGTATTGTCATTTCTGGTAAAAGATGGCAGTTTTTGTTAGCCCTCTATATTAAACCTGGAGGCACTGCGCTCAATAATAACACAGAGGGGCTTTTCCATTAGGAATATTTTCATCATTACAATTGTTCCAAACCCTAACTTGGTCTTTTTGTACGTTGATGTGGGGATCTACATGTGGTGTTTCTCCCACATGGGCTACATGTGGGATCTAAAAGTGGTATTTCTGATATTAAACTTGTTCTACTATGAGAAGAAGCAGAAGTGAGAGTCTATCAACGGGAAATTAGAACGAGGACCGACCAGATAACCTAAAATGATTCTTGTCAGTCCTCCCACAATAAATGCATGCCCCATGTACCCACATTAGAGAGTCTACAAGTTTTTTTCCCCTCGTATAGTGCACATGTGGGATGTGCTCAATTTTAATACATTTGTCTGTATTTGAATATCCGTTTGATGTGGTCAATTTTATATTGGTTAGTTACGTGGGTAGCCAAGAAATTAAAAAAATAAATATAAACAGGGAAAAAACAAATACATATGACCTTTTTTTTTTTTTTTTACAACAGAACTCGTAATTTTTTTTTTTTTTTACTTCCACAAAACTTATCATGTTACAAATTTAGAGTGGTTAGTTGCGGGCGAATAATGGGAAAATTATAAAAATAATAAACAATTTATGGGCATATTAATGTCACTTTGCACAGTTCCGGAGACAGTTCTCGCAAAGAGTTAGGAGAAATTTGTAGAAGTGGTTAGTTGCTGCAATATCTCTCTACCTAAGCCGTTGTCGACAAGAACGGATTACTTTAACCTCATCCGTTGTTGGCAACGACGGGTTAGGATGACCCATATTGGCAGCACTTGTTTCTGTATGAATTACATTGCTGCCAACCTCTCTCTACTTAAGCCGTTGTCGCCAAGAACGGGTTACGTTAACCTAACCCGTTGTTGGCAACGACGGGTTAGGATGACCCATATTGGCAGCACTTTCGCCTGTATGAATTATATTGCTGCCAATCTCTCTCTACTTAAGCCGTTGTCGCCAAGAACGGGTTAAGTTAACCTAACCCGTTGTTGGCAGTGACGGGTTAGGAAGACCCATATTGGCAGCACTTGTTTCATGTACTACTTGAGTAGTTTTCCAAAGGACTGACAATATCTCTCCACTTAACCCGTCCTTGCTGATAACGGGTTAAGTACAGAGATATTGGCAGCAATATAACTAATTAAATGTGGTTCACAAAATAACAAATGAAAGCACATCAAAGTAAATAAGACAACATATATATTCAAAAGAAACTTGAAGGCGTACAAAAGTCCAATAACGACCAACTACTTAATTACTTGAACTGAATTCAATATTCACAAAATCCAAGACTTTACAACAAAATTATACATATAAGACTGCACATGGCCAAAAGACAATTATTCACAAATGAAGCCGTTCTCGAATTTGGCTTGCATCCGGCGCACCAAAATTCACCTACAACAGTTTATCAACATTGAAACAAACAATACGTTAGTTACTGCAGTGAAAAAAACACCAACCAAAAGACACGATATTACAGAGTATTACAGATTACCGTCTACGGCCAGTCCGCTTGCGACCGCTTGGTGTGAATTGTTTGGGAGGTTGCCTGGTCCTTTTAGGATTTCGCCGTGCGCGATGTGTTTGGGGAGAGTCAGAATCATCCGACGACTCTTCCTCATCAGTACCCTGTTGACGACCAGGGATTGTAATTGCCCTACTAACAACCTGTTTTCGCCTTAAGGGTGTTGTCGGCACATTGGCGCTCAAATAGGCCTCAACCTGTGGACCTTCACCCGCGTCCTCCAGAGTACGACGGCACGGGGCTAACATCTCCCGGATTACCGTCTTTAAGCTCTCGGGTATTCTAGTCTTCAGGTGGCGGGCAGCTGTTCGGACAACCTCCCATGCATTGTCAATCTACAGTTGGTGAAAAATTCCAATTTAAACATCATTCAAAATTAGTGTACATCAATTGAACACAGTACAAATATACAAACTATATGAAATTGGACTGACCGCTTTTCGATGTGCCTCAGCCCTCGGTTGGTACATCGGCTGGGAGGAGGAATATGCTGGAGGTGGTTCTACCTGGGCTTCGGGAATCGGAAGTTGCACCCCAGCTGGTACGGCGACCGTTCGAGAAACGAACAACCGGGTTATTCGCTTGTACCACATCATGTATGCCTGCTGGAGGGACCCATCGTATGGTCTCGCGACAAACATCAAATTCAGTGTCATTTGATGTCGCATGGTGTTCCAGTTGGCTACGTGGTAACGATGAAAATCAGCCCAATCGAAGTTGGGCACCCGTCCCGTTCCCCTAACCTCGTGCAACTTTTTATCGTACGACCTGACATCGGGAATCTTCTGTTGATATCCGAATTGCCGCAAGACCCGGTCAGGATACTGGAATTCCACAACCGAAAAGTTCACAAGAGGTGCTGCCGTCAACCAAAGGGATCTGTCTAGGCAGACTGGAGGAACGCATTGCAACCTATCGGCCGAGTACGGTTCCCATGTGACGAACTCGTCCCGCATGTTGTCCAACTCATCTCTGTAGTAGGTCAGCGAATGGCGTGGGTTATCGGTCCACGTGTGTCGGCCGGCCCAATATGCTCCTACAGGAGGTAACAACTCTGCTGCCCCTGGGTCGGCCAAAAATTCCGGTATAGGCTGAGTAATACGGGGACGTCCGATGTGGATGCGTTCCCAACTCCATATCTGCATCAGCACCATTGGGCCACCCATCTGTGCGCCACCTAAAGAACATATGCACAAACTCCTGTATAGTAGCGCCAGTGCCGCACTCCCCCAACTATAGCGACCCGCATACTGGAAATCCTCCAACAACCGTAGGTACATCAACGGCACGGTTGATCCGGATGAGTTCGGGAAGATAAGTCCCCCTATCAAACTAAAAATGTATGCACGTGCATAGCACACTAGGTCAGCCTCACCCGACTCGGGGTTCAAATATCCCTCCTCGAACTGGTATTTTAACCAGGTGATGTAAAGTGATTTACCCTCGAAAGCGTCATCCATCACTTCTTCCTCCGCTTTTTGTTTCGCAGCTTCTATTTGTTCATTCAATAAATCTTCATCAGAATCTGCGGGGGCATTTTCGCGGATATTTTTTTCGGCCTTCTCTTGTTCTTCAAGAACTACCAACTGCAAGTCGATACCGAGTAAGTCCCGGACGACTTCAACTCGATCGAAGTCCATGTTTCCCGTCACGGCAACCCCATCGATTGGTAGTCCTGTTATCATTGCCACATCCTGCAGGGTCACAGTCATCTCACCCACAGGCAGGTGGAATGTGTGGGTCTCCGGCCTCCATCGCTCGACTAGAGCTGTGAGGAGTGGCCGATCTAGCTTCACAGAGTGAATGAATCTTGCTCCGTAGAAACCGGCCTCTACCACGTACGGCGTGATACGTTCATCCCAAGGAAGAACTGTGTGCTTCCGAAAATTTAGTTTTCTATCGGACCCATTCCACACGGCTTCCGATCGGTGTTTGCCCTGCAGGGTGAGTACACTTGTGTCCACGGGTCCGGGTGATGTAACCGAGGACGACGGACCTGCCTCACCCGATGTGGATTGACGACCACCAACCTACACGAATAAATATAACAAATGTTATTATTGAGATAATGTTACATGTTTGTATTTAAAACCAATAATAGTAATCGATCTTACCTCAGTAGTTGGTGCGCCACTGGTGTTCCCGGACTCGATTCTTGGTTGCCTTGTTCTAGCCATTTAGATACCCGTCTGTAAAAAATTAAAAAGTTGTTAAAAAAGATGACAACAAAACAAACATACCGAGATTATACTGAAAAACGCATGAATGAAAACAAAAAAATCTATAAAACTTTACGACTATGTCGGATTCACGTAGGGCAAGCGACCCCAACTTGTACAAGTGAGTTTCGACTCATGGTTTGCGAGATACGGCCGTATACCGCTTAATTAGGTTGTTTTCCAACCTCCAACCGATACGCGGCCGTATCTCTCGAACCGTGAGTCGAAATTCACTTCTACAACTTCGGGTCAGTTCCCATAGGTAACACCAATCAACTCGCCAAATTTCGTATTTTTGGGAGGTGGTTCGAATTGTTTTCTAATCGGCCCGTTTTTTACAAAATTCTATGTCAAAAACTTCTCACTTGAGCAATTGACGCAATACCCCGCAAACGGCATCCGAATATTTTAAAACTTTCCGACCAGGTCCAATTCACGTAGGGGAAGCCACCCGAACTTGTAGAAGCGAGTTTCGAGTCACGGTTCGCGAGATACGGCCATCTACCGCTTTACTCGGTTTTTTTCCAAGCATAAGCGATACGCGGCCGTATCTCACGAACCGTGAGTCGAAACTCACTTCCACGAGTTGGTTTGGCTTCGCGTAGGTGATACCAACCAAATTGCAAAGTTTCGTATTTTTGGAAGATCATTTGGAGGGTTTTCTAATCTACCCGCACTTAGAAAATTCTAAGGCTCAAACTTGTAATGCGAGGAAGTTGAGAAAACCGCCCAAATGCCATCCGAAAATTATAAAACTTTCCGACTTGGTCGAATTCACGTAGGGCAAGCCACCCGAACTTGTAGAGGCGAGTTTCGACTCACGGTTTGCGAGATACGGCCGTCTACCGCTTTATTTGTTTTTTTTCGAACCAAAACCGATACGCGCCCGTATCTCTCGGACCGTGGGTCGAAATTCACTTCTACAACTTCGGGTCAATTCTCGTACGTGACACCAACCAAATCGCAAAGTTTCGTATTTTTTGGAGGTCGTTTGCAGGGTTTTCTAACCTACCCGCACTTAGAAAATTCTAATTATAAAACTTATAATGGGAGGAAATAGAGCAATACCGCGCAAACGGCACCCGAAAATTTTAAAACTTTCCCAATTGGTCGGATTCACGTAGGGCAAGCAACCCGAACTTGTAGAAGCGAGTTTCGACTCACGGTTTGCGAGATACGACCGTATACCGCTTTATAATAGTTTTTTTCAACCGGAAGCGATACGCGACCGTATCTCTCGAACCGTGAGTCGAAACTCACTTCTACAAGTTGGTTTGGCTTCTCCTAGGTGACACCAACCAAATCGCAAAGTTTCATATTTTTTGGAGGCCGTTTGAAGGATTTTCTAATCTACCCGCACTTAGAAAATTCTTAGGCTCAAACTTGTAATGCGAGGAAATTGATAAAACCGTCCAAATGGCATCCGAAAATTATAAAACTTTCCGACTTGGTCGGATTCACGTAGGGCAAGCCACCCGAACTTGTAGAAGCGAGTTTCGACTCACGGTTTGCGAGATACGGCCGTCTACCGCTTTACTCGGTTTTTTCCCAACCGTAACCGGTACGCGGCCGTATCTCTCGAACCGTGAGTCGAAACTCACTTCTACAAGTTCGGGTGGCTTATCGTAGGTGACACCAACCAACTCGCACGGTTTCGTATTTTTTGGAGGTCGTTTGAAGGGTTTTCTAATCTAATCTAACCGCACTTACAAAATTCTAATACGAAAAACTATCGTGCGAAGAAGTTGAGAAAACCGCGCAAACGGCCTCCAAAAACCCTCGAAACTTTCCCACTTGGTAGGATTCACGTAGGCGAAGCCACCCGAACTTGTAGAAGCGAGTTTCGAGTCACGGTTTGCGATATACGGCCGTGCACCGCTATACTTGGTTTTTTCCAACCGAAAGCGATACGCGGCCGTATCTCTCGAACCGTGAGTCAAAACTCGTTTCTACAAGTTGGTGTGGCTTGTACTACGTGAGACGAACCTACTCGGAAAGTTTCGTATTTTTTTACGGTCATTCGCAGGGTTTTCAACCATAACCGCACTGAAAATTCTAACTAATTTCGTATATACAATTCTAATTCTACAAGATACTAATGCAAGAAACATAATTCGGCAATTGAATATACTTGAGGTCAACCCGATTCTACATCTATAATCTACTAACACATTTTAATTTTTTTTCCAATTTCTAAATAAATCACTACACACAAATTCAACCAAAAAAATACAAATGTAGATTATTGGGTTCAAGAAATAGTGTATACCTTACGGAATAGATCGAAATCAAGCCAAGCAATCGGTTTTCGAAGAGAACTAGGGTTCCAATTTCGTATCTAGGGTTCCGAAGAGGGGAAGAGAAGCTAGGGTTTCGAACGTCGGAGTTAGGGGGTTTCAATCTTCGGAGTTGGGAGAGAAGATGGAGTTCTAGGGTTTGGATCGTCGGAGCTAGGGTTTTTTTAGGGTTTTTTTTTTTTTTTTTTCCGTCGTTTGGGTCTGGGTTCGTCGAAGAGAGAAGAAGAGAGCGGAAGAAAGAAGACGAACTGTATGTCGACGAAAATGAAAAATATAGCCTTAACCCGTTATTCCGAAGAACGGGTTAAGGCCAACTTTTTTAATTAAATTTTGCCTTAACCCGTTCTTGCCAACGACGGGTTAAGGCAAGATTTTATGAAAAAAAATCTGAACCGTTGGATCTTCGATCCAACGGTCCAGATCGAGGTTCGCACGGGTCCGTGCGAACCGACCCGTTCCGGCCCGTTTGCAACCGAACAACACCCATATATATATATATATATATATATATGAAATTAGTCAATATATACAAACATATAGAGGGTGAAAAGAATTATACTATATGTTCATCATTCTTTTGACGTTGACAAGCTTGATAAAGTTATTCAGTACGTAATAAAAATATAAAAACTTTCATGATTGTTTTTATAAGCACACACAAGAAATATGTTGTATAACTAAAACATCGTACTCTTAACACTACAAACAGGAAGATTTGCAAACTGCATGCCAAAAGTATAAACATAATTAGAACATAATGAACTAGCACTATGCACATACAAATATAATGGGGAAAACCTGGAGCTACCAAAACCTGGATCTTAAGCCTTTCTCCAAATTGTATAATCAAAGTAGAAATTCATATTTTGATTATGTGCTTTAAAGATTTACAAATGAAAAATGAGGTATGTTGAGAATACTATGGTCATGCATTTAGGCGGGTGAAAATTGACAGTTTTTTAACAATACAGCTAAAGCGATCTCATGATACAAAGTAGGTTGGAAAATCCATTTCTTTCATCATGGTTTAGATACATTTAACACCAATGAATGAAAAAATCTCATGTTAAAAACTTCTTAGTCATGTTTCGTTGTCTCTAGTCATGTTTCGTTGTCTCTTTGATCGTATTTATGAAAAACTATTAGATTTGCAACCATTTGATGCATGAATAGTTAGTCTTGAACTCGCTCATGTATTAGTTTGTAAATCTCTGAAGACAAGTACATCAAAGTGAAGGGTATGAATCTTTAAATTTGATGCTTCCCTTGTGTTCTTTCATGCAAAAATTGCAAAAATTACAAAGTTACTATGAAATATTTGTTAGAATTCGAATATCATAAAATAGGAAATTCCTAAAATTACAAAGTTACAATTTTGTGAAAAACTACAATTACAGGAATGAAAGAACAAAACAGACACTTTAATACAGAGTCAAGATTAAGATCTCTGTCCTTAAAGCAAAATTCGCCCCGTAGTGTGATGGTAGTTGACGAATTGCCTCCCAGAATACAACTGTATATTATCTTTCCCTGAAGAGCATTACCCTAGCTTCAGAGATATCAGCGAACCAGTAGCTTTGTTGTACTCTCTGACGGAAGAAGAAGAAGAAAATTATGAAGTGCAAAAATCTGTGTATCTGACAGACAAAATTGCTGGGTCTTATAGGTGATGAGGGCGTAACTGATGGATCATGGATCCATTACTCTGTAACAGCAGAGTAATGGCTCCAAAAACGTAACTGATGGATCCATTATTCTGCTGTTACAAAGTAATGCACCAGTTACAGAATTTCAAACGCCTCAAAAACAAGATCCAGCGGAAAAATTGGAGCGGAGCAAAAAATTATTGTAGGCCAGAGCCGAGCCAAGCCAAGCCAAGCCAAGCCAACCCTATCCAAGCCCAGCCAAGCCCAGCCAAGTCGGGTCGGAGCCGGGCTGGGCCGGGCGCGCGTGTGTGTTTGTAATTTTGGCTAGGTTCTCTCTCCACTACACATTAGTAGTAACCCCAGGGCTACGCCCTTTAGTCCATTTCTTTAGCTTATATACTAGAGAAATCTTTTTCATCTTCCGATGTGGGACTATCCTTTTTCTCCAAATTCCCAAGTTAGTACAATTTGAGTACCCAACTTTGGACCTACATTTCTCATTCATACGGAAACCATTTTTGGCAAATGAGTACATTACGGAGTAGTACTCGACGAGAGGAACGTAATCCAATCACTTTCTGGCACTGCCGGTGGCCGGAGCCCACCAGAATCCGACCAGAAAAATATGCCAAAAATATTTCCAACGGTCCCCCACATGAAGGGAAATTACCAGACTATACATTCCAGACACGACAGAAAAATACATGACAAAAAAAGATATGACAGAAAATACTCTGAGAGTACAATCGGAAAACTACTGCATCAGGAATGGTAGTAATTTTTCAACGTTGAACCACCCTTAGTGAGTAGCCATCATATTCACTTGACCAGGTAGTGAACATGATGTCTTGAACTACCCGGGCTTTGATGTGAACCTAGATAATAACTATCACACAGTTTCATCTCCTCACAGAACTAGGTTTTCTTGTTGTGTTCATTTTGGCCTTGAACAACCCTGGTTAATCATGAGTGAACTTGGAGAATGTAGCCTCTCTTCATTCTCCTAGAAAGGACCTCATTTCATTTTCACAAGGTGATTGCCCATAAAGAGTATCTTGCCATACCCCACTTTTATTTCAAAGCTATGAGAATCATTAAAAGCTAAGCTTATCCCAACCCTTTGTATGCAGCACTGTTTTATCATCCTAAGAGTGGGTACGAGATTTTAATCTCTCAGTGCTCACGTCGATTCAACAAGATTTAGTTGTCCCCTTGAACCTAGATCTTGAGATCTCCAATTCCTAGGTAGGGTTTTCATTAAGTATCCTCTTTCGTCAAAGGCTTTAAACCCATTTCTCTTCATGATCTCACAACTTGCTCTCGTGAAAAATCTTTAGTAAATGGATTTGCTAGGTTGTCGGCCAATTTTATATACTCTATATAGATTATTCCATTTGAGAGCAGTTGTCTAATAGTTTTATTTCGCCTTCTGATATGACGAGACTTACCATTATATATACAACTCAGTGCCCTTGCTATAGCCAATTGGCTGTCACAGTATACACATATAGCAGGCACTAGTTTTTTTCACATGGGAATATCCTCTAAAAGGTTTCGAAGCCACTCTGCTTCCTCTACCACTTTGTCTACAGCAATAAACTCATATTCCATGGTGGATCTGGCCAGTAACGTTTGTTTAGAGGATTTCCATGACACAGCTGCACCACCAAGAGTGAAGACAAACCCACTTGTGGATTTCGAGTTCTTGGAGTCCGATATCCAGTTGGCATCACTGTAGCCTTCTAGTACTGTTGGATATCTGGTGTAATGCAGCCCATAACTTTGAGTATATTGTAAGTAGTTGAATACTCTAGTTATTCCTTTCCAGTGACTTCGTCCTGGATTACTTTTGTAGCGGATCAGTGCATTTACTGAATTTGCCAAGTCTGGTCTTATACAATTTGTTAAGTACATCAGACTACCAATTACACGTGCATATTCCAGTTGTGATATGTTGTCACCCGTGTTTTTGAACAAGTGAAGACTGTGATCCACAGGACTTTTGGCAGTCCCATTAGAGTAATTCCTGAATCTTTCAAGTACTTTCTCAGCGTAATGAGCTTGAGACAAAGTAATTTCCTCAGACGTCCTGGAAACTTTGATTCCTAGTATGACATCTGCAACTCCCAAATCTTTCATATCAAACTTACCACTAAGCATGTTCTTAGTTTGTTTGATAATGTTATTATTGTTACCAATAATGAGCATGTCATCTACATACAAACACACCAGAATGTATCCATTTGGAGTATCTTTGATGTAGATACACTTATCACATTCATTTATTTTGAAACTATTTGACATCAGAACATTGTCATATTTTGCATGCCACTGCTTTGGAGCTTGTTTCAGTCCGTACAAGGATTTTACAAGCCTACACACCTTGTTTTTCTGTCTAGGAACTACGTAACCCTCAGGTTGTTTCATGTATATTTCTTTTTCTAAATCCCTATTTAGAAATGCAGTTTTGACATCCATTTGAAGTATTTCGAGGTTACGTAGAGCTGCAATAGCTATCAGCATTCTTATGGAAGTTATTCTTGTAACCGGAGAATATGTGTCACGCCCCGCTTCCCAAAAAAGAGATACAAAATACGGATATATGACTAAGTCCAGCGAATGGTTTTAATCATCCATAAGCTGTCAGGATCTTTACAACATTTCACAGGAATAATCAAGAGATAACAAGGAGAAATCAATCACGCATGCATGAATCAATCAATATACCAACAGGATTACTTGAAACAAATTTAATAAATCTCAAATAAATCAGATCTGGAAACAAGTCAAAAATCCTGGGTCATACTGTCCAATACAAATCATCCAAGTAGCAATATATTTATTCAAAAATAGCAGGAAAGTAAATTATAGCAAGAACTCCAGTAACTAGAATCTTAGATTACCTACTCCATCGGGCAGCTGATCGCCATAATCTGCAATTTAACAAATTGCAGGAAAAAGGAAAGCAAAACAAAATGCCCGTCAATGCAAGTTATGGGTTGCTTGTAGTATAGGCAACAAGTACAGGAAAGGATAAACAAGTAAAGAGTAACAGCGGAAGTAAACATAGCATGGAATACAGGTGACAGAATGGTTAACATAAAACAGGAGCAGGAACAAGTAATATGATGTGACAACAGGGTGCATGTGACATGTGACAGATAATAGGTATCTTGCAAGCAGGTAAATATGTAAAAAGTGTCAGATAGAATGTACAGGTAAGCGGTAACAGGTGTCATGTTATGTCAAGTCTTGTATTTATTACTATCTAAGTAGCACTTCATGCATCCCATCCATTTACCACATGGTTGCTACATTCAAATAAGTTACGTTTAGGTTTTGTAGGGGATTATATAAGTCATGACTCGGGTATTCACAGGATTACAAAACTTGGTCGATAAACTTGATCGGTAACAAAAAATTGACTTGGTCGGTAAACTTGATCGGTAACAGAAAATTAACTTGGTCAGTAAACTTGATCGTAACAGAAAATTAACTTGGTCGGTAAACTTGATCGGTAACTTGGTCGGTAAACATGTCATACGGAAAGCATGAGTCCCCTTCTGAGTACAGGCTCCTATATTGTCCACTACTAGATCTTTTTCTTAACCCTGGCTTGGTTATTTGTTATCATTATCAAACAGACATGTACGTGTCACAAAACAGGGCAAGAATAGCATGGTACAAACAAGTGACAGGTTCAGGTCAGAAGACAAACATGCATAGATGAAAGACAACACATAAAAGGACAAGACAACAAAAATTCTAGTTCATGACAGCAAGACAGTACTGCACCAAATCTGGGATTCCTGTTGCCACAAATATGCAAATCTGGATCTATTAGAAAATCTGGAAAATAAACTCTCGGCCGAATCCAGCAAATATATATAAGTCATATGGTACTTCACAAAAACATGACTCAAAATAGAATTGTATCCAGAAAACATGTTCAGCTAGAAATAAAGAGTTTGTATTCAAGAACAGGAAAACAACACAAAAACTTACTGATTAAATTCAAAAAAAATTTGGGGTATTCCCTCGTATTTTTAGTATCAAAAAATAAAGTTTCATAGTTTTCCAACATAGATAGAATAGTCAAGTAAAATCAGAAAGCAGCAAGATGTAGCAGATTTGAAAATCTGAAATCATAAACACCGCAGTAATAAAACAGCAATAGATTACAAAATATAAATTGAAATCCATATCTGTCAAAAGGGTGATAAAATAGATACAGTAGGCTACAATTCATATTCACAAAGTTTTTATAAATAACAAATAGAATCGGGTCAAAATTATGTTTCTTTACAGAGAAGCAAAAAAATTCTGCAAGTATAGTAGTTGTTTGCAAGTATAGAATAGTTTATAAAATTCATTAATTAAATCCATGAAAATTATGGGTTAATTCAAATCAGATCTAGTTGTACTCAGCAAAATATTGGATCAAAATATTATCTTTAGCATCAGTATAAAAATAAATAACCATACAGAATCCATATAAAACAGATTCTGGAATTTCCTACGCATCTGTAGTAAAACAACAATAACTTGCAACTCACAAATCAAAACTGAGATCTGTCAAGAATTATGGAAAGTAGATAGAATTCTCTATAATTAATATTCGCAAATAATTTTCATATACTGACCTTAATAGGGTCTAAAATTCTGAACAAAACTGGATCACAACAAAAACAGAAATCTTTTTTATGTATAAAATCAACTAGTTTATATAAAATATATCCAAATCATAACAACATGCGAAATATGGTATACTAGATATCCAAGCAACATGGTATAGGGTATTTAACACGTCTACAACAAGTTATACTACTCCTAACACATCATGCATACAAGATCATACAACACCTCATAACTCACGAACAACATGCATGTATACATCAAAAATTTATTAGATCTAAGTTATTTCATGTCGCGTGTGTAATGTGACGACTACGGATGGATCAACACATTGAGACACGATATAACAAGGGTTTCATGGGAATTGACTCTAGGAACAATAGCTACACTACATGCAGTATTTAGTACTTGTATTACACAACAAAAGGAATACAAGTTACATACCTCGAAATTGACGACGAATCCAACGGAGAGAAAGAGAATAATGGAAACGGATTCCTTGGCACGAACAGAAAATCATGAGCGGATCTCGAACAAGATGATTAAACAACGATTGGACAGCTCAAATTTGATGATGATGGAGGTGATGATCAAGATCTTGATGATGATCAAAATCAATCGGACGACTAGGAACTGATATGATGCGATGATGATCAAGATCTGATGATGATCACAATCTCAAGGGGATCAAACGGTCACGATTTAAAGTTGATGATGGATGAAGATGTTGCACTGAAGGAGGCCGACGGTAGTATGGGCGGCATTAGCTAGGGTCGTCGGAGCTGCGGGGGTGTACGGGGGCACAGGGGGAGGTGATCGGAGGTGGCACCCAGGCTCAAGCGGCACAGGCGGGGAATGCTCTATTTTCGGAATGAAAATAGGGGAGAAGAAGGTGGAGACGGCGAGGAGCATCGGGGCTGTGCACAGGGTAGCGCCACGGCAGGACGATGGAAGAATGGAGGGAAGGTGGTGGCGGAGCTCTGGTCAGCGACAGTGATGGAGATGGGTTGCAGCGGCGTTTGGGTTGTAGCAGTCGATGAGGATGGGTTCAAGGGTGTAGGATGGTTTCAACGATGAGGTGACGAGGAGGATGACAACGAAGGAGCAGGGTGAAGTGACGGTTCGACGGAGAAGGTGAGGAGGCGAGAGATAGGGCACTAGCGCAGGGGTTGTGGCGACGGAGGGTGGTAGAGGACAGGGGGCACAGGGCGGCAAAGTGGAGATGGAAGGTAGATGGGAAGGATGAGGGCGGCGCTACAGGCATGGGGCTTCGGCAGGGCGAGGGGGCACCAGAGGTGGGAGGATGGTGATGGGAGATGGGTTTAGAAGGTCGTGAGTTTGGGAGGGATGAGCGGGAGAGGTGATGAACAGTGGAGGGGTTTAGCGGCTGGATATAATTAGTAGTAGATTAGGGTTTAGGTGACGGGTGTTAAGAGGGTATATATAGGATTTGGTTAACGGGTAGGATATAATGGTTATTGGGTTAGGGTATAATGGGTATTGGGTAATAGATAATGGGTTAAGTGAATGGGTAATGGATCCAATAAGGTTTTAGGATAAAAGGGGTTATAGGGTATTACAATAGGATCCAATAAGGAATATGACATATCTATATAATAAAACACAAAGAAAGCTATCAGGTGGCTCACATTCAATCTCTTCCAAAATCAATAGACCAGATCTACTCTCACAAAACATATTTTCCTGCCCAAATTTTAAATCCAAAAATTTCAAACCCAAATCTCTCAACTCAGAAACCCCCTTACTTACCGCTGCTCTATCTCTCTCTCTCTCTTCTTCCAATCTCTCTCTCTATCTATGTCCCTCTCTCTCTCTCACTCATCCCGTATCCCCCCTTCTCTCTTCCCAAAATCCAGAACCCAAACCTCCTTGCAACCCCGCCGTCCCCCCCACCTCACTGTGCACCCGACCAACCTCCACCCACCTGCACTCCCGACCTCCTTCGATGCTCTGTCAGCCCCACCTCATCGAAACCGCCGTCGAACCTCCACCTCCTTCGAAGCTGCTTCAGCTCCATGAACCTAACTACCACCTCAGCTGTAACGCCTCGAATCCCAAATACACTGAATTCGAGATGTTCTACAGGATCTTTTCACTTTCTTCAGTACAATTTTACAAGGAAATTTAAACTTTTCACTTTACATCAGAGTTTACATCATATTACACTTTTCATTTGCACAGCGGAAGTAAAATTTTACAACAATTAAATAAATGTACAACAACATGGTATAATCTTTAAGCATCCATTCCTCTTTAACCTTTAACATGCCATTTACCTGCATATAAGACTGTGGGTACGTCAGTTTATTCAACCGACGATCATTATACACGGCCATCCTCTCTATGCCGGAAATAGTATAACTTAATTTTCCATATTTAGCAAACACAAACTTGTCACAAATCAAGTTATAGGGACTACCCTATTGATGTCGTGTTGTGATTGTGCACTTAGTTCTTAATGCAATTATTTATGTTACATGACACTAATGCACACTTGTTCGGAGTCTATGCATCCCATACTACATAGGTCCGAGGGCAAGCCTCTTAATCGTTCTTCATCTTTGTAGGGTTCAATCCCTCGCCATGACTTAATCCACTACTGTAACTACGGTAGTGTCCTAGATGATCTATGAGTGCAAGCACGTGTACAGAAACTGGAGGGGAATCCCACATCATGTCACGACTCATCGTGAAGAACCTATGGACAATTCAGCCTCCTTCATGGCACACGATCCTCATGCAGTCACCAAACATCCCACAAGTGTCACCACAGGGACGGTACCCTGGAGCAGTCACTACTAAACCGGACGTCTGTAGCGGCATTTTTTCATGTCTATAGCGGCGTTTTAAAATGCCGCTATAGACAGTAGCGGCGTTATGATTACCGCCGCGAGAAGCGCCGTTGCATCGGCCGTCGGGACAGATCACATGTCTGTGGCGGCGCTTTTGTAGATCGCCGCTACAGACCGTAGGCCTACAACGGCGCACCTAGCAAGGCACCGCTATAGGCCTATGACCTGTAACGGCGGCCTAAAAAACGCCGTTGTAGGTCATACGCCTATGCCGGCGCTTCTTAAAAACGCCGCTATAGCGTACTGCTTGTAACGGCGTATTTTTAAACCGCCGTTACAACTCGTAGCCCTATGACGTCGTTTTTAAAAAGCGTCGTTACAATTCGTAGGTCTATTACGACACTTTTTAAGCCCTCCGTTACAGTCCGTAGGTCTATTAAGGCGCTTGTTTAAAACGCCGTTACAAGTCGTAGATCTATTACGGCGCTTCATAAATGCCGTGATAAACACATGCGCGTATATTTTCTAAATCATTTCGATATGCTATACCGGTGTTCCTAAACGCCGGGATTGGTTCTTTTTTTTTTATAATTCACCACGATTGGTGGATCCTCCCGGCATAATTATCTCAAAACTGATTGCTAGGGGGTTTCGGGTTTTTCCCACTATTTAAAAAATGACACAAATTCAAAATATCTGTAGTCATATCAAATTTGAACGTTCAAATCTTAAAAACACTAATAGCAGCATAATAAACAACTATATAATCATGGACCACAATAAACAATAATTACTTGTCTAAAAATGGTCATACAAAGAGTTAGAAATATACTTGTTATACATCAATTTCTTTAACAAAGCATAAATTCAGTTTCAACAAAACATAAAAAGACTAAAGTCCAAATTTAACTCAACAATGGCAAAGTCTACTGAAGCGGCTCGGCATTGCTTTGATTCCCACTGATATTTTGCCCACATGTATGTGCGTGACTAGAAGTCGATGGAATTCGTTGGCTCTGTATAATTCACAATAGTGTCATTTATTAGATTATTCACTACACTAGGCACCACACAAGTAAAATGCAATAGTTAAATTTCATACTAATATCATAAAATATTGTTGAATACTTACAGTTCCATGTACTGGATTGTTAGAGTTCTGGTTTTGTTGGGAGATTAAAGAAGCAATCATATCTTTCAAACCGTCAATCTCACCCTGCATCTTGGCTTGCATCTTGAACACATCCGGAAAGGATGTACGACTGGAGGTAGATGCACAAGAACCAAATACCTATGATTGAAACCATGTCAGTCCAATTTTCACAGGGTCATAACTATATAACCAATATGAACTACTATGAGACATATATAGAAGTTTAAAAGACAACCAAATAAAAGCAATGCAAATTAATTTTACTAGCAACTCTAGAGTTCATTGATAATAAAGGAAACAAGACAGAGGAAGGACATAAGCAACTAAAGTCTAATTCTTCAGTTCCATATTGACGGGAATACTTTATATTCTCAAATCCAGCAGAGATTCATTCTCAAATACAGCAGAGATTCATACAGCAGAGACTCATTCTCAAATCCTAATACAGCAGAGACATGGTTGAAACTAACTGTTAAGAATTCATCAACTAAGTACTGTGATGCATACTTATTTCCCAGCTTAATACATTCTCATTCTCAAATCCTAATACTGTGATGCATACTTATTTGTCTTATCAAACGGGAGTTTAGTTCATGCCTATATGAGTATATATGTACACATACTTCAAGTCAATAAAAGACTTATTCATACAACCTGCATATGTCAATTTCTATATATACCTGCTTATGTCAATTTCTATATACCTGCATGTTCTTCTACTTCAAAATCAGTAAAAGAGGGTTTTTAATTATATCAGTTACATATGCATACATTCTTCAAATCAGTATAAGGAGGGTTTATATATGTATCAGTTATATAAGTGTATACTTATGTTTCAATTAAATGAAATTCATCTTCTTATATCTGCATATATATATATATTCAATTAGAGAAGGGGGTTTTACTCCCACAGCCTGTGTATATACAACTCCAGTGAAGGAGAGGGTTTCTACACCTCATATATATATACCCATGTACACTACAAATCAGTAAAGAGGATCACCTTTTAGACAACCTGCATATGATCTATTCCTATAACCTGCATAGTTCACAACCATTATAACCTGTATTGTTAACTACTATTGCAATATGCATAGTTACTTTATACATATAACTGCATATATACACATGCTTTAATTAGTACGAGGGCTTTTGTACCAGCTATATATATGTATACAACCACACAAAGTAATTTGCTTCTGAACATACCCTTTGTGTTTTTCCCTAATAAAAGCTAAGTCATAAATGACATTAGTTTATGATGGAAACAAAAATGAGAAGAACCCTTAATCAGTCTATTACATGTTTTTTATCCCCAATGCAAAGTATCTACTGTACACCTCTATAAATCAGATACACTAAAATGGGTCAATTCCATTGTTTGGTGAACTCTTGTCAATGCAGAAGCTACAGTTAGTGTAGACTGGTATGGCTCAATTCCATATAATTCCATATAAAATGGGTCAAATCCTAATACTGTGATGCATACTCATTCTCAAATCCTAATACAGCAGAGCGATGGTAAGACAAATAAGTATGCATCACAGTCGTCCTGATGATACAATCGAAATAATTCTAGAATAAGAAGAATGCATCAAGAATGTCTAGTCATAACATGAACGACGTAACTGCTATTTCCCTCAAACATTCTGAACACATAATTTGTTGCAAATAACAACAAAAGGGGAAGCACAAACTCTTAATATGGACCCATCAACTGCAGGAGATAAAGGACCAATTAAATAAATCTTGAATTGAATTCACAGCTTATAGACATATCATCAACCATTAATGATGAAATCCATTCCTAACTGTCAACAATATACAATCGAGTCAGGAATGATCACCTCAAAAAATGGAGAGCTCCCGATATTCAGGAAGTCTTCTCTCTTCTACCAAAAACCAAACCCTAACCATTAACTCTTCTTCTCCGTTCCCCTCCACCATCTCCCCCACTCCTTAAGCTCCCACAGTTACTCCCTCCTCTTCCTCTCCACCACCTTCTTATCCCCACTCCTTAAGACACATCATGGTGTCTAACTTGATGTAATTTCTATCAGTGGAATGTATAAGAGAAATAATGATTAAAAAATACAAGTCCCCAGTTTTGAACTTAATTTCTCAATCCTTCAGTAATGTCCCAACCAGACAAAAGAGAATGGTACCCAGTTTTGAATAATGATTAAAAAATACAAGTCCCCAGTTTTGAATGTTTGATTACTTGATAAGATTAATGTGCATTAGAGATTGGAGGTTCTGACACAATATGGTGAAAGATAATGATGCAAAAGCAGAAACTCCGTAGTCAGTTCTCCCTACTCAGTAAACAGAAAGTTTGTAATCTTACTGGATTTGAGTAGATACTTAAATTAAGATTTGTAACACCTCAGATTCCTTTAGGTTGAAATGCATACTTTTCATTTGCATATCATGTTGGAACAGTTTGGTAAACCTACTGATTATATATATATATGTTTACCTGTGAGGGTGTTGGCCCCAATCCCATTCCCCGCACACGACCGGGTCGCTCTTTCCCCCTCACATCAGTCATAGCTTCACGCTGAATGGTTAATCGATCTGCTGAAGATGTCGACCTCTCTTCAATCAATTTTCTAGCTTCTTTCTAGAAAAGAGAGCAAACAATACATTAATACCAAAAATTGGGCTGAAAATTAGTTTGAAATTTTGTAAGTTATGACCAAATTAAAATCCAAATTTGAGTTTTGAATAGTATCCAAATTTTTGTTGCAGAATGAAAATTGGAATTCGAAAGTTTCATGTATACCACTATATCAGCTGCAAATTCATCCCGATATGTCCCATCCTTACTTGTGTGGGTAGATTCAAAAAAATCTACCTCACCGACACTCTCTCCCTCGCCTGTCGTCTCCTATATATGAGTCAAATGAAATAATTAAATCATACCAACGCAGAAATTGGCACACAAAAAAAACAGTCTTGCTATAAAATAAAATTTCCATTACCATCTCATCCCGCACAATCGCAAAGCTGCAGCTCCCCGTAGTGTGCTTGATCTTCAACTGCCTACGGCTGCTTTGACCAATCTCAGCTTTCCTCTATACCATTTTAATAATTGGAAAAATGCTTATGTTTACCAAAATTAATAATTTATATCATCAATTTAAGATATAAACAATGAAATATGATTACCTTTCCAGTTTCCGATTTCCAATATTTGACAAGAAAATGCCAATCCTGTGGCGTCACACATTCGGGGACTGACCTTGCATTTTCGACCTCGGTCTTCTCCTCATCATAGTACTTCCCTTTCAAGAAGCTCTTGTGATCCCTCCATTTTTTCGAAATCGATTTATTGAGCCATCCATCAGAACCGTCGGGGATTGCAAACTTTTGCTACAAAATGAGAAAGATGATGGAGCACAATAAATCAATGTAACTTCAAAAATCAATTTGATATAAGCAAAGCCATTAAGGCATATCACAAGGCATATCACAAGGCATATCATAGAACTTGAACTTGGAAATAGAGAACTTGAAAATATGGCAAGACTTGAACTAAATTAATATACATACTTGAACTAAAAACTATTCATGTTGCTTTGTTGTTTTTGTTGAGGATTGAACCTGACTCATGTAATTTCTTTCCCATATCTGTTTTTTTGATAGAATGTGGAAGAAATGGGTAAATAAGGGAACAATTTTGAGTTATAATTTGACTTCAGGTTACTTTTTGCCACTTCTGTATTGAGCAACAATTGTAGCTTCCCTCCTATAATCCCTATTTTATGCAAACTAAAACACTCCCTGTCCTAACTAATTTGAGTTAAGGAAACTCTTTTCAGCTATAATTTGACTTCAGGTTACATTTTGCCGCTTCACTGTATTGAGCATTCTAGCTGTTTATAATCCTAACTATACACATTCTAGCTGTTTATTTCTCTCTAGTTATAACCAGAGAGATTTAGCATGTGTAAAATATTTTTTCCTAACAGCGTGTGCAAAATTGTAACAAATAGCAAGTACTGAAGTATCAGTTTAAGACAGTAATATAAACTATGGGGGAAAAAAAGTTACAACGCTATAGCGAAATTGAAAAATGCAAAATGTCTCTCCAGGTTTTATCGACAATAATTTTTCCTCACAAAGGAACAAGTTAATTGTACTCTAAATTGCTTTGCAATTGTCTTTTTTTTATAGTTACATTTCAAGGAAAAGAAAACAGAGAGAAGATAAAAAGAAAAATGAAATTGCACAATCCAACCCAAGCACATAACCTTTTCCCTCTTTCTATACATTTAAAAAAAGCCTCAGAAACACTACAAACTTGGATCCCACAAACTTTAGAAAACAACAAGAATAAGAAAACAGCAAAAAACAATCATAACCTAAAACCAAAGGAGAGAGACTACAATTCAAGAGACTACAATTATAATCATAAAAACAATATTTTCCACTAATTATCTGCATTGAAATTCATGAAAACAATCGACAAACAAATGAACTAGCACAATTTACAAAAATGTGTATAAGACACTATATTACAACATCATCAAATAGATCTCCCTCTTCTCCATCCGTACGGAGCCAGGTAGGGCAACTATTAACATCAAGAATGTTTACATCAAATGTAGGGAATTCAGAAGCAGTGAAATTGTTCTCAATATCATCATCTTCGTCACCTGAATCATCCCCCAGCTGAAATACATCTCTTGGTTGCATAGGTAACGCCACATAAGTTTTTTCCACTACTGGGTCCTGGATATAAAAAACTTGTTGCACTTGAGATGGGAACACAAATGGTTCATGACTAATGTGTGTCCCAGTGTGAATCAGATGTGAGAAATCTACAACTATAAAGCCCAACTTATCATGGTAGTTGTTACTTAACATAGCCCAATCACCACGAAATAATACTACTCGAAAGTGCCCGTAATAATCCAAATCTATGATATCTGTTAGCACCCCATAATAGTCAACATCCCCGTCTACAGGATTCCGGTCTTTATTAGAGGCATAGCTTCTTGTTTTTGAAGTCACTACAATACCGCTATTTTGAGACTTCAAGTTGCGTTCACGCTCCTTAGTTCGAAATCTGAAACCGTTGTATATATATCCATTGTATCTTTTAACCATTTTATGGGGATCTTTGGCAAGAATCTTTACTTCACTTGACACATCATCATTACCCAACGAGGAAACCTACAATTATATAGTAAATTGTATTAGCATAAGACTTTAAATTATTTTTTGTTGTACTTTAAATCAAACATTGGTCGGTCACTTACGTGGGTTTCAAACCACTTGTGGAATTGCTCATTCATTAATTTATGTTGCTCACGTGGCCTCAAGTTTTTGGGTCTATGTCTTCTTTTCATTTTCCTGATAAATTCGCTGGAACAAAATAAGAACGAATGTAAATTAAAATTTAGGTTAAGTACTCTTTAATTGACATAAATAAATTCACAGTACTAACAAATCCAACTTACGCTCGATAAGGCTCACAAGATGCATGGTGATCCAACACATATCGATGTGCCTGTTCCCATGTTAAGTCATCTAACTCGATCGCATCGATTTTTCCGAAAGTAGTGCCCGCAGTCTGAAAGAGATATTTAGCGCCATTGAGGTTGGAAATGTCTGAATTTCTCCTTGGTCTAGTCAGACATGTCTCCACACCCTGAAAATACCTTGAACAAAAATTAGAGCACTCCTCCGAAAGATAACCTTCTGCTATAGAGCCTTCCGGATAAGCTTTATTTTTAACGTAACCCTTAAGTCGGTATAGGTACCTAAACAAGAATATTTTGATTAAAAAAAATTTCGGCAAAGGTTACATAGATAAAGTACATAATTAACGAACTTAATGAGGGATGAAGTACTACCTCTCAATCGGATACATCCACCGATAATGTACTGGTCCACCAAGTCTTACTTCATCGGCTAGGTGGATTATCAAGTGAACCATTATAGTGAAGAATGATAGGGGGAATATCCTCTCCATTTGACAAAGTGTCAATGCAGCACGCTGCTCTAACTTTTCAATATCTTCAACACGTAACAATCTCGAGCAAAATCCTTTATATATACTACATAAATCTTTCAGGACGGAAGTGACTTGCTCACACATTGAAGACCTCAGAGCAACGGGAAGGAGATCCTGCATCAAGATATGGTAGTCATGTGACTTTAGACCCTGCAACTTTTTATCCTTATAATTGACACATCTAGATATATTAGATGAATAACCATCAGGGACCTTAAGATCCTGTAATACTTTGCAAAACATCTCCAGCTCGCTTTTTGACATTGAGTAGATTGCAGGAGGAAGTCGTACTCTGCCATTGGGTAATTCTTCAGGGTGCAATTCATGCCTTATGCCCATTTCTACTAAATCAAGGCGAGACTTAAGATTGTCTTTTGTCTTCCGGTCATCCCCCATAACTGTTCCTACAAAATTTTCACCAATGTTTTTTCCAAGATGCATCAAATCAATGTTATGGCGCAATAAGTTGAACTCCCAGTACGGCAACTGAAAAAAAATACTCTTCTTCTTCCATGATCCTAAACCGATAGGACTATCACATTCATCTGCATCATCTTCATCATTGTTCTGTTGCTCATCTCTAGCTCTTTTCTTGGCTATTTTAATGACTTCGGGTTCCTTTGACAAAGTGAACTGCTGGCCTTCTAGCCGTCTTAACACATCTGACCCAGAATGAGCTATAGGAGCATGTCTCCACTCATTGGTACCATCAAATGTCGTTGTTTCAGCCCTGAAAAAATGTGTGGTAGGCAACCATCTCCTATGCCCCATGTAGCAGAACTTTCTGCCTTTATATAGCCACTTTGAAATAGTTTGCTCAGCACAACAAGGACAAGCATAACGTCCTTTCGTGCTATAACCAGATAAATTTCCATATGCGGAAAAATCATTGATTGTACAAGTCAGGGCAACCCGGAGACGAAAAGTTTCTTTAGATGTTGCATCATATGTTGGAACACCCTCCCACAATAGTTGCAGTTCATCAATCAATGGCTGCAGATACACATCTATGTCATTTCCAAGAGATTTTGGTCCAGGAATTATCATGGACAAGATGAAGGATGACTGCTTCATACACAACCAAGGGGGTAGATTGTATGGAATTAACACAACGGGCCATATGCTGTAAGTGCTGCTCATTTGCCTAAATGGGTTAAAACCATCACTGGCCAATCCAAGTTTCACATTCCGAGGATCTGAAGCAAAATCAGGATATCTTTCATCAAAATTTTTCCATGATTCGGAATCAGCTGGGTGCCTGAGAATTCCATCATTCTTACGACCTTCTGCATGCCACCTCATATCAGAAGATGTCTTAGATGACATGAACAGTCTTTGTAGCCTAGGAATTAGAGGAAAATAACACAGTATTTTTGCGGGCTTCTTTTTCCTATTTGTTGTAATTGGCTCATCAGTTTGCTCCTCCTCCGTCGGCGTTTGCACCCATTTTGAAGTACCACATACTTCACAATCTTCAAGAGTCTCCTTATCCCCCCGGAATAGCATACAATCATATGGACATGATGGTATTTTCTCATACCCTAAATCAAAATGCTTGAGAAATTTCTTTGTAGCTTGGGCTGAATTGGGGATACAGATTTGAGAAAAAGCTTCATTCAATAATTCAAGAAGTAAAGTGAAGGACTTGGCAGACCATTCATTTAGACATTTAATCTGAAACAGTCTAACAATGAATGAAAACTTAGAGAACTTGTGACAATCACGGTACAGAGGAGTATTTGCATCTTCCAACAACTTATGAAAGGCTTCGTATTCTTTATTAGTTTCGGGTCTGGGCATTTCTTCTGCCACCCCATCGCCTTGTTGTGATGTTTCTGTTGTCTCGTTCTGGACTTGATTGATTGGATTACTAATGTGAGCTTCGAAGTTATGGAATCCCAACCCATCCCGCACTAAAGAGTGCATTTCATCATCAATACTTAGATCATTTGTAAATAAAGCCTCGTCTTCATTCACAACCGGAGTAGTCGAAGCTAAACGAACAGACTCTCCATGACAAAACCAATGTGTATACCCTTGTAGAAAACCATTGCAAATCAAGTGTGTCTCAACTACGTCGCACGTCCTCAAATCACAGTTTGAACATCGGATACATGGACATAAAATCACGTTCGAATCAGGAGAATTGCTCTTTGCATAGTTAATAAATTCTTTAACACCATCCCGATACGCTTTGGATAATCGTGGCTTATTAATCCAACTTTTATCCATTTTGAAAAATATGAGTCAATCTGAAATATAAGTAGGTTAGGATCAACATAAGCATAAGTCACTCACTGTTAAACATTTTGAAAAATATGAGTCACTCACTGTTAATAATTAATTATAGTTAGTTTTTATGAAATTATTGAAGTTATCTACTGATTTGTTGTTACTTTGGATTTAATAGGATGCAATCTAATTGTCTGTTGATGAAACCTATGTATAGAAGCAGTCTAAATCTAGGGAGATACATAAACCAATGTGTATACACTTTGGAGGGGGTTTCTGATTGGTGTTTTTAAGGCTTTGAAACCAGCTCACACATTCTGTGTGACCCTTCAGAAATAGTGCATGTAGAATTTCAGGGTGTAGATCTGATTAGTGTTTGAGTGTGCATCCACCACACCAAAGTGTAGTTATAGTCACGACTCAAGGTATCAAATAAAGGTATGACAGCTAATCCATGTGATAGAAGACAGTGATATGTTTACTTAGAATTTTTTAAAAACAATAGAATGATCAGTTCTGCACTGAAGATAAAATTAGAGTTAATTGACATATGATTGTAATTAAGTCAACGGTATATGTATCAGTCTCTCTCTCACAATGAAAATTTATTTCCCAGGTTTACCCTCTACTAATTACTATATCTACTGTATACACAATTATATATATAAGCTTGGACTCACGATTGGGCTTCTGATAGAAGGTGGACGTCCCTATGTTTCCCTGTACCAACCCACTGCATATAGGCTATTAGAAACTAGGAAAGATTAGAAGTACAAACTAACTAAGTGTACTTCTAATCCAGTATAATATTCTCTTCTTTTAGCCGCTATATATGTACTGATCCAAATTCCAATTTTTTGTCGAAACTCATACAGTATGATTCTAGTGTAAGTTCTGGCTATAAAAGATCCAAACCAACTAAGTGTCTTAAGCTGTCCTCGAAATAGACATACAACATCTTAAATGCCTTCAAAATGATGCACATAAACTACACTTGGTCAATAAAAGAGATAATTTGTACATGAAAGACACGCTCAAGACATAAACTAATAATATAATGACTTACTTCCAGCTGTGAACCAATCAAGATTAAAATGAAGCTTATGCAGAAACATAAAATATGCAGAAAGTTCCTTTCACTGTGTAAATGTATATATATAAGAAATTTCCCTTTTCTGATATAAAGTTGTGTGTGTGTGTGTGTATATATATATATATATATATAATGTATCCAAAAATTCCTTTTCACTGAGTTGAAGAGAACATGCACAAATATAGAATGTAACCCTTATGCAGATACAAAGAAACTCTTTATTAAATTGAAATATATGTATGTATATAAATGACTGATATATAGAAAATCCTTTATACTGATTATGAAGAGTAATATATGTAGAATGTAGAAAATTAACTATATGCAGGTTATTGAAATGAAATCATATGCAGTTGTAAAAGGTAAAAACATATGTAGGATATATCAAAAGATTCCCCTTTGACTCATACTAAGCATTCACAGGAGCTAATAAACTCGACACTCAACTACTACTCAACTCAATTACTAGATGTGTATAAGGATAATGAACCAAATGCAGGTTGTAGAAAGTAAAAACATGTGCAGATGTGGAAAGTAACTATGCAGGTTATAGGAATAGATCATATGCATATTTTGGAACATGTGCAGATGTGGAAAGTAACAATGGCATAAATTGGAATAACAACAAACCATTATTGTTCATGTAATGTTTATTGCACTATTATCGATCCTCCTAAACCTCCAACTGCATATGTTATCGCAATCCTACTTTTGCATACCAATCATTATGAAGGACGACTCTGTTTGGAAATTGTGTTATACGTGCATGACACTACATATTTCGATCTAAATATTTAGATTTTGTGTCAGTTTGTCATATTACATTGTGTACTTGTCAGTGTGTTTGTATACTGTGTCCATGCATCTTGCATAATAAGGTGGACAAAATTCCATGTTATACATTAATGAAACGATGGATATGTTCGAGTACTACTATATTTCGTTAACTATTATTAATGTAATAATGACTAGGGTCATCTTTTTATTAAAAAAAATAAAAATAAAAAATTCCATGTTATACATTCAAGAAAAAAAAAACTACCTTCAGTCTTGATCTGAGATTAATCATCTCTTTAGCTGTACATTATTTATAAGAAATATCATGGACTAGGCAGGAGCATGATTGGGATTAATCGTTGCAGTTTCATTTAAATCTAACAAATAATGTTTGTAAATTGTTGAATATATTCACTTGATTATTTAATTATATTATTATTACTTCTTACACTCTTTAGGGCCTGAAAATTTCAGTTTTAAACCAAAACTGGAAAATTGATCTATAGCAGTGCTTAAGAGCAGAGGATAGTTTGTATTTCATATTTTTTTTACAAGTACATAATAATAGAGGAGGGGAAAATGGGATAACCTGACCCCATCTTACTTACTCTCTGGGGAACAAATGGTATTGTCATTACAAATTGAAATTGGTCCTGGTTAGAATGCAGCAGACTAATCATTCAAAAGTTATATTTTAAGCATCTCGTTCTCAATTCTATATCCATATTTGAAATGCCTAACACATTTATTCATTAGCTTTTTAGGTCCACCTATTATGCAGAGAACTACACCCTTCGATCTCTAGTTATATCAAGAGCCTATGGACCAAGAAAGCAAATCAATGAATAACAAACATCTATTCAATGTATTCATACCTGGAGAGGTAGAAGCTGAAGGACCTCCTGTAAAAAAAAAAAAATAAATAAAATAAAATCAGAATTTATACAGTCCACATAACAACAGAGATAAAAATAAAAAGAAATTAATTCCATAAAATTTCAAACCAAATCAAGACAATCAATCCCATATCACAAACCAACCCATTATTCAATCACCAATGCCAACAAAAACCCACATCCCCAAAACCACAATGTCCCCAAACTACAAGTCGCATAATCACACTTCTCAGATGGCCACCATTTCAAATTAAGCAAAGTTAACAGAACCCTAATCCCGAAAAATTGAAAGTGACATCAGAACTAAGAGGATGTGAAAAGTACCAATCAAATAGAGAATGAATCCACACGGAGCTTCTTCTTGAATGGAGAAGGGCGACTGCAACCGTGTGGGGATACGAAGCCGAATGGGGAGAGGGGAAGATGCACCGAATGTGGAGAGGTCGACTGGTCAGAGAGAGAGAGAGAGAGAGAGAGAGAGAGATTTTCGAGACGGAGAGTGGAGCGGCGCTGGAGTATTTTTGATTTGGGTTTTCGATTTTGGGGGGAAACGAAGAGCGGAGCGGGAAGAGAAGAGCGGCGATGGAAAACTTCACTGATTAGGGTTTTCGATTTTGGGGGGAAACGAAGAGCGGGGCGGGAAGAGAAGAGCGGCGATGGAAAAATGTACTGATTAGGGTTTTCGATTTTGGGGGGAAACGAAGAGCGGAGCGGGATCTAATTATGCGCTCGACGATTTTGGGGGGAAAACATAATCGCTAATTAAGTTTTCGTTCGCTAGCGCTAAACGAAGAGCTAGCTAATTATGCGCTCTATCTATAACGGCGGTGTCTATACCACCGCCGTTATATATTGTATATATAACGGCGTAATATAGAACCGCCGTTATAAAGGCCCGCTATTAAAAAAATTATTATAATGACGATCTATCGCGGCGTTTGGGCATAAACGCCGGGATAGATACGCCGTTATATCCATTCCGATTAGTAGTGAGTATCCACGTCATGTCACGACGCATCGTGAAGAACCTGTGAAATACTCTCCGCCGCCACGGCACCCTGGAGCCGTATCCACGTCATGTCACGACTCATCGTGAAGAACCTGTGAAATACCCTCCGCCGCAAATCCGATGGCTCTCACTCGTGTTTTTCTCCTACTTTCATCACATCTCCACTATGTACTAATCCTTAGTTTTTATTAGAATCATGAATAAAATCAAAGCTCTAGAGTTAGCCTCTCCACTAAACCGGACTTATTCATTCATTTCAACATGACCAACCTTGGTCTTTCTTTTCAATATTCATTTCATTTCTTTCCAAATGCCGGGGGAGACTTAGCTACTCTTTCATTTCAATTCCAATTCACAAATTCTAACATAATCTGAGCATTCCCAGCTCATGAGTTCATTTTTCATTGCCTCAGCATATCATGATCTTAGCTTTCATATTCATGTAATTCTCAATTCAAATCTATGATTCATTTCATGTAAATTCTCAATTCAAAACTATGATTCATTCAAAACTATGATTCATTTCATGTAAATTTTCAATTCAAAACTATGATTCATTTCATGTAAATTCATGCAGCAACAAATAGAGTTTATCAACACCCACCATAAGGTTCACAATCTTCAAAATAAACGGAATAATGTCCTCTGACATATCAAAACACTCTGGACAGTCGACTTGGAGCTCTTCCAGTCGACTTGTTCAGTCAATTCACATTCTTCATAACCACTCGGGAGAGTCAACTACTGCACATGGCAGTCGGCTGTTCCGCAGTATTTCCAATTTCAATTATCAATCACAGGACAGTCGACTGTCGTTCAACACAGTCTTCTATTTTGCGGAGTTCAGTTATGTAATTTCTCAAGTTCTATACAGTCGACTGCTACACACATTCGGTCGACTGAACAGTTTTAAAATCTCAAATTAAGGAATCACACTTCATATTTTGTCACGCTATTCTTCAACAAGAATAATTCACATTTCATGGTTATCACATTGTTCTAAAAATGAGAAGTATTAACAAATATTCATAATTCATGTTTTCATGCATCTATAATGTCACTTCAATCTTTACTATATTAATCTTCTTCATTTCTAGTTCTTTTGCAAGGTATAATTTCCCAAAAATACACATATCAAAATCGTAGTTCTGATCACACCTTTTATTCTCAAATCACATTTTATTTCATGCAACAATTCCCAAATTATCTTTATAAAGTCTCATGTATTTCAAAAGAGTAGAACATTCGAGTTTATAAAAATGCATCAGTACCAGTCGACTTATACTATAGTAAGTCGACTATCCAGGGGAAAACATCCATGATTTTAAGTAAATAGTTTAAGCAAGAAGTTGACTAATAAAAGCACAAGTCGACTTAAATGAGCACATAAGTCGACTTACAAGGTCCTAAGTCGACTTACCCGAAAGATTCTTTCTCGACATTTCTCAACAATTAATGCCACTAATCTCCTTATTAGCCAAGTTCACATTCATGGTTAAAATTAATCCATGTCAACTTAGATTTTTACTAATCAGGTCACATACAATTGCATACTCACATTCCAATCCATTCATAGGTCAATACACCAATTAGAAGTGTACTCTTATTAGTATTTTTCATGCATCATTTCTCAATATAATGCTAGCATCATTTCTAATTTAGAAATAAGGAAAATCAAACCCACTATCATTCATTCATTCTAGCAAGCATTTCTACTTTAGAAATATGGAGAATTTTACCCACTATCATTCATTCATTCTAGCAAGCATTTCTACTTTAGAAATATGGAGAATTTTACCCACCTTATATGGAGAGAACAACCACAATGGCAACTAAGTTCTTGCAACAAGATGCACCTCCTCCTAGACGATGCGCGCACAAGCTCCACAGGCACCAATCCCGAGCTCCTCCTAGTGATGGCCGGCCTCTTCTCCTCCTTGGAAAATGCAAGCAATCCCACACAACCCTCTCAATCTTTTACTCACAACTTACTACTAAATTAGACTATAGTTTGGAAAGATATAATTGCATAAGAATACTAGCCATGGGGGGAGGGGGTATTTATACTAGAAATCAACTAGAATGGAGGGCTAGGATTAGTTGGTTGGTTGTAGGATGGAAGGCTAGGATGAGAGTAGGAGTTACCACAACTACCCACATTCACATAACTACCACACCATGACCACCACTAAACTTTTGAATCTCCTTCCAAAAGAAGTGTACCCGGCCTACTAGGAGTAGTGTGCATTGCACGTGTACGTGTAGTGCACGTGCATTGCAACTAGGCCCAAAAATTGTGCATTTGATTTCTACATAAAAATAAAATAGACTTTTTAAATAAATTAATCCATGGGCTTAGTTTTATGGGCCAAAATAGTCATTTTAAAATAAAATAAATAAAATATATTTTGGGCTTTAAGAAAAAGGCTTTAAAATAAGGCTTTTTATCCATTTAAAGAAAAAGGCTTTTGTATAAAATAATTTGAGAACACATATTTAAATATTTATACACATCATAATAAAATAATTATAAGATTTAATTCAACCAAAATATTGCACGTGCACACTACGTACAAAATAAAATAGTTTTTCAATAATTGAAAAATCAGGGTATTACATCAGCGAAGCCCACACTCGAAGCTCCGTCACTCGAAGCTCCGTCACACTCAGGTTAAATAATTTTGTATTAGGGTTTTTTGCTAATTTTTTATGGATGAAGGATTATGTAAGAGGGGGAGGGGGAGGAGGTGAATGGGGAGACGAGGAGGACGTCGGTGATGATCGGAGGTTCTGCAAGACGTTGACTGCGTCGGATACTAGCACTGATGGGGGGTTTTCGGTGTCGAGGCGAGCGGCTGGGGATTGTTTTCCGCCACTGGTATGATTGTTGGGTTTTCCGCCAATGTCTTTGTTTGTTTGTTTGTTGATGTTTGAAAATTGTTTGGTTTTTGGGAATGACTGATTTTGAGTGATGGAATATGTGGGGGGGTTTCGTTTCTTAGAAATTTGTTGACCGATGCGAGAAGTTTTTTGGGGTATGCACATAATTGCTATGCTCATGAACAATACACTTCCTGTAAATGTTCTTCGCTGTTTTTTTCTGCTTGGTTACTGTTTAATTTGTGTTTATGTTTTCTGTATTTTTGTTTCAGGTTTTGGTGTCAGAGTTCCGCTTATAGAGAAAGGTATTTTTTTGCTCTATGAATCTTTGGCTTGCTTTGTTTGATTGTTATTTCTGCATATGTCATTTTTGGGTGTTGCATGTTGTTAGTTGGAGTTCAATTTCTTTATTGTACGTGTCGTTGGTGAGGTGCAGTTTGCTGCCTGTTGAAGTTTGTTGGTTGGTTTGTTGGTTGGTCTTTTGTTAGAAGTTTGTTAGAAGTTTGTTAGAAGTTTGTTGGTTGGTTTTGTTTATTGTATGTATCGTTAGGGTGACACATTGTACTTTCTATTCGTTCTATAATTTCCATAGTTTTTTGTTAGAAGTTTGTTTAGCAGTGTTAGTTGCTGGTTATTTTTGCTGTTGTACATGTTCTTGCCGTCTTGATAATCAGTCCAGTATAGACCCCCCCCTCTCTCTCTCTTCATTTCCGGTGCACTGCTGTATCATTTGGTTTTATATTTTTGTATGTGATGGTGATTATAAGTTTCTTCTTTTGTTATCACTGTTTAATTTGGTTTTATGTTCTTTCTGTGTATTTCAGGTTTAGCACGTCGGCGTCCACTTAACATGAAAAGGTATAATTTCTTGCTCTCAGGTTCTCCCAGCAATTTTGTTTCGTTGTTATTACTGCATGGGTGACTTTTCATTTTACATGTTATTTGTTGTTGTTTATTTGTTGTTGGTTCTTTTCAGATGTTCAGGTTTTTGGAATTTAGGAAGCTTCGTTCCTTTATCTGTGTACTTGGTACGGTTGGTGGACAAGATAATTACCTTACTCTACCATTTGTTATTGGAAAATTGCATGCTATGTACATTTTAATGTGTTCCATGGGTTAGGTTAAAGATCCCTATGTTTGGGTTGAAAATTGTTGGGTTTTTGGGGATGATTGATTTTGAGTGATGGAATATGTGGTGTAGGTTTATAAGCAGCAGAGGCCATCGCAGGAGCTGGTTGCCAAGGATTTGAACGGGACAGAGTGGAGGTTTCGGCATATCTATCGAGGTAAATTGATTGAATGCCAAATTTGTGGTGTAGGTTTATAAGCACACTTTAGTAAATTGATTGAATGCCAAATTTTTGGTTTGGAACTAATATTTGTCTTCATTTAAAATTTCTGGTTTGAAACTAATAATGAAAAAAAATGAGTAACACATTTCAGCCACTTATAAAGGAAAAATCATCAATTAACATAAGGAAAGAGAATGTTTGTTACCTTCATTAAGTAAAATTCCATGGCAACATACCTTACAGTCCGAATAAACCTTACGATATCCTTTTAGTCAATATTCATAGCATTGCGACCTATCTGATTTTTTACAAACCTATGCACTTCTCATGATGCTTAGGGAAAAAAAACTATGATACCAGTGAGAAGTTACTTCTGCATGCACAAACCCTTAGGAAATTTCCTATTGAAAAGCTCCATGGTGAAATTGTCATTGTTTGGTTTGATGCTGCTATTTTTCTGGAGATAGGCATAAGTTGGCTCTCTATACAGAGAGCTCTTTCTACAATAATGTTGGTGCCAAAATGACTATCTAAAATTGTGTGTAACTACTAACTAGATGTCCTTCACAAATACATATTTTTGTAGAGAGCTCTTTCTACACAAAAATGTTTGTAACTACCTAGCACAACCTTCACAAAAATTTATACTCTGATATGAGCATCATGAAGTGTCAAATACACACAAAAGTGACCGAAACAAGCTTACCTGATAGGAGTTTGTTCTCTTTGGTAGATTTATTTTACATCACTTAAATTTTACAGAATATCGAGTTTTTTTGGAGGTTATATCAATATAGAGAAATTTTTAATGAAATAATCCTTTGTTTATGTTCTACAATACCAATAAGCATTTCATCTATTGTTTGTCTTTGTTCTTTGATCTAGGTACATCTTTACTGCTGTGATCTTTCGCAAAAAGATGCCCAAGGTATTGAGTGCATGTGCTTCTCTTTTCACTTCAATTCCTGTAGAAACCTAGCACCTTTATGAAGGTTACCAGATAGTTTACAAGAAAAGGCTTGCATCATCCTTACATACCAGCTGAATGAGAAAAGAATAGCAACTCTGGCATCCTCCTAGATGCCCGAGGTATTGAGTGCATGTGCTTCTCTTTTCACTTCAATTTTTACCTTCGCGTCGCATGCAATATTTGGTGTGGTTGTTTATACTGGAAATTTCTGAAACTTTAATTTGGCATGTTGGTAGTACATGTTCTTATAATATAGTTGTTTATAAAATTGAGGTAAATATGTCAAGGTTAAGATACCTAGAGCATTGTTAGATAGTTTTATATAGCTTTAGTTTTGTTAGCATAATTTTGCATCTTAAATAGTTGATTGATTTATTGTAATTGGTCTTTAGTTTGTGTAGCTTTAGTTGATTTGTTTTCGAGCGGAAGGTGAGTGGTTTGGTCGTCATTTGGGTACCTTTAGATTCATGGAGAATTTCATCTTTTCATATGTGTTTGGATGCTAAGTTGAGGTGAGGAGGAAAAAAAGAGAGTTAGGGTGGAGGTAAGGAAAAATTGAAGGTGGATTATAGTTTGGGTAGCTTTTGGTCTTTTAATATCTTAAAACTGGAGGCATTTTGTCTCCACAGTGAACTCTAAACAGATTAGAGTTAGAAACACAGAAATTTTATTCTAATTGATTTATTGTCACTTATTAGTGTGGAGTGCAGTTTAGATTAACTCTGGATTACTGGAATTTGGAGTTTAGCTATCTTGATGTACCTAAACTTTGAAGTAAATGCGAAACAGAAAGTTAAAATACCTAGATGTATGTCAAATACCTCATGATACTTACTCTAAGCTATTTTGTCATTTAAACATGGTTAATTGATTTATTAGTCTTTTATAGCGATTGCTCTTTAGTTTGAGCTGATTATAATGTTTAAAACAATGTTGAGTTTGACAATATCTTTTTGGGTTTCTTTGGTGAGTGAATAGGGATTGAAAAAGTTAAAGGTACATTTCAGTTGTGTAAAAATTTGGCCATTGCGGAACATTTCTAGAGTGATGTAGGTTTCTCCATGAGTAGTTTTCTGTTGCACGCATTTGGATCTAAGGTTAGCTTTTGGGATAAGCTAATTAATAAGAGTTGTAGGTTCAATGCATAAATGAAAGATGGCGAGGCTAAAGAATTAAATATCACAGTCTCAACTAAGGAGATTAAAACAACTTAACACCTATTTATTTATTCAACTTTTTTGTAATTCCATTTCTTAATTAATGTTCAAAAGGAGGTGCTAGGATTACTGAGCATACCTGATGCATTGGTGTTTTCAGTTGGAATAAACTAAATGATGTTTCCTAAATGAAGTAATTAGTACAAGGTAGAGCTAAACCAGACTTCTAAATGAAGTTGCCCATTTTTTTTCTACATTCACGGTTTTCAACTTTTCTAACCAAATAGGCAGCCCAAAAAATGACATCTTTATATGACTAATGGAACTAAGAAGAGAATAGATTATATATTCCATAATGGAAGGCTCAGGAAAATTCAAAAGCAACTACTAAATAATCTAAAATTGCCAAAAACAATAGGTATAGTTATACAAACCCAAAAACCATAAAACACAAACAAAAATCAATTAGCTGAAATTACCAGATAAAGCAACACAAAAAATTCCCCAAATGTAATCAGAGATGATAAATGCTTATTTATTGCAAATTATAACTATAATCACCTTAATTAAGGCTTCAAAATTAAAAGATCATCTCACATTATATCCCTGCCTTCCATTACTCAAATCAGGTTCATCGTAATGTATCTCAAGCCAATCGCACAATGTGGACAACAATGAAATACCCTCAAGTGTGGAGGCCATGTGTATTCATGTAGACATCGCTTGCACTCAGTTTAAACATCCAAGAAGCAATGTTTTATTGGTATACTGACACAAAATTTGGTCCATCCTTCTCTCAGGTACAACTTTTAATTTTGACAATTAACTTTCTATATATACCATCAATTCATTTCTTACTTTATGACATGCAGGGAACAATTAGCTTCATTCTCTCCGTTTGGAAAACCTGATCACATCTTTGCTGTGGAGGATGAGAGTGTCTCTCAAATGATTGGGCGAATCAGAGGATGCCTATGTTAGTACTAAGCGCAAAGCTTTGCCCACTAGGAATTGAAGGCACCTTCTTTGCAATCTTAATGTCCACAGATCAAACCGGATTACTGACTTCATCATGGGGAGGTGGTTTATTGCTTGATCTTATTGGGTTATAAATAAGATCTATGTTATAAATAGTTGTAATAATTTTGGTGGAGGATGAAATAGTTGTAATAATTGTAATATTTAGCATTTTGGGAGATGATGTAAGTAACTGTATATAATGATGATATAATATAGTTATGTTAATACCCGTACCCGCAATTTTGTGGAGTATTGGGTTTTGTGTTTGGTTTTTTAAAGGTTTTTCGAAGGTTTTTCAAAAAATTTATTGCATTATATTCTGATTTTTTCCCCCAGAGCCTTATATATATGATGCCTGTGTGATGTTGCTCGGTTGAGCCTGGGGAGGATTGATATTTATTGCCTGTGATGTCATATATTTAATTGTTAGCAGAATTCCGTAAGGAATTGCTGTAAAATGGCTAATATTTTAAGGGAGGTTCTGTCAAAACTTTCAGAAAATTTCCTAAAATCTATTAGGATTCCAAACTATATCTTGGTCATTTGGCTAGCGACATGTAAAATGGCTAATATTTTTTTTACAAATGAAGTGTCAAACAGAGACAGAGCATGAAGTGTCAAAGTTCGTAAGCTCAGAACTAACACAAACAGATCATGAAGTATCAAATTTTGTAAGCTCAGAACAAACACAAACAAGCATGTAGTGTCAAATTTTGTTAGCTCAGAAGAAACAGAAACAGAGCATGAAGTGTGTAATTTTGTAAGCTCATAAATAACACAAACAGAGCCTGATGTATCAAATTTTGTAAGCTCATAACAAACACAAACAGAGCATGTAGTATCAAATTTGGTAAACCCAGAACAAATAGAAACACATCATGAAGTATCAAATTTTGTTAACTCAGAACAAACAGAAAATGAACAGCAGAAACTGAACATGAAGTATCAAATTGTGTACGCTCAAGACAAACAGAAACTGAACATGAAGTTTCAAATTTTGTAAGCTCAGAACAACAGACACAGAACATGTGGTTTAAAAAAACCCAGTAGACTCAGGACACACTATTCATAACTAGGGCTGCATTGGGGTGCCGCGCCAACTAGGATATGATAGAAATATAATCAAGAATAAATACAACAAGCTTGAAATAATTATTCAGATCATATAGTGTTTTGCATCACTGCCTGCACCAACACACCAAAGGAGAGAATCAACCACCAAAAGTCTTAAATGAGAAACAACAAAATAATTTCAAAGGAGGCCTGTATATAGTAGATGATTGTATTAGAAAGGTGGTTGTATTTGTTTACAATCAGTTTTTTTTTTCCTGTCATGGTGCATATTTTTAATTAATGTTCTCACATTTCTTTAAAAAAATCTAGCTTTTTGAAGAATTGGATAAGTCAATATTTAGATATTTAAGGGCAATAAAGATAAATTCCTAAAAAACTGAAACAATTTAACGAATAATTGTTAAAGATGTATAAAGAGGTATAGTGAATGACTTTTGATCTTAGCATGTATAATGCATAAATTTACATGCAGTTCCGAATACGTGCCGTAGGCACGTGCCACGGGCATACCTAGTAATTAGACAAAAATCAATTAGGCCATGAACACAATATAATTGGAGCTAAGCAAATTAAATCGGAGACAATAAATTGGGATAGAAAAATTAAATCAAATCAAGAAAATATTCAAGGCCACAAAATAGAGTCCAAGTCAAAACGGATAGATTGATTATTGAGAACGAAGAACAAATACATAGTTCTGAAGAAATAGAAGAGTACAAAAATGAATAAATACACGGAAAAAAAAATACACCAAAAATACAAGAAAATGGAAAATAGGGGTTACAATATGTATCAAAGAAGTCTAGGCCTTTCTTTTGCCTAAATCGTTGTACCACAAGTCTCACCTTATGTTTCTCTATTGAACCATCTGGTTTCAATTTTTGTTTGAAAATCGATTTGCATTCTAGAGCTTTACACCCAGAAGGCAAATCAACCAACTCCCATGTATGATTTTGCATAATGGAGTCTATTTCACTTTTGATTGATTCCTTCCACATAGGAGCATCAGGCGTAGACATAGCTTCCTTGAATGTTCTGGGCTCATTCTCTACCAGAAAGGCCGTTACAAAGTCAGGACCAAATGACTTTGATGTTCTAGCCCATTTACTTCGTCTAGGTTCATCGTTATCATCTCTTGGTTCACCAACCAAGGTACTTGCACTCCCTTACGGACATGTACGTTTGGGATATATAGCATCCTTGTACGAAAACACGTGTTCAAAGAAGGAGGTATTCCTTGATTCTATTATTGTATTCACATGGATGTCCGGTATATCCAGTTTATATACCAAGAACTGATATGCTCTGTTGTTATGTGCATAGCCAATGAATATGCAATCAATGGTTTTAGGTCCTACTGTGACCTATTTGGGATTAGGTACTGCTACCTTTGTTAGACACCCCCACACTTTAAGGTATTTTTACGAGGTACATTACCTTTTCACAGTTCATATGGTGTCTTGCCAGTTTTCTTATGAGGTATTTTATTGAGAATATAGTTGGCGATCAGCAACGCTTCCCCCCACATGTTTTGGGGTAAACCAGAATTCAACAACAAGGACTTCATCATCTCCTTTAGAGTTCAGTTCTTATGCTCGGCAGTACCGTTTGATTCAGGCGAGTAAGGAGCAGTGGTCTGATGAACTATTCCATGTTCAGAACAGAACATGTTAAACGGTGCATCATATTCCCCTCCTCTATCACTCCTAACGATTTTAATCATTTTTCCAAGTTGATTTCAACCTCAAGCTTATATTCCTTAAATTTATCCAATGCCTTATTTTTGCTATGTAATAAGTATACATAGCAGTATTTTGTGCAATCGTCTATGAATGTCACAAAATACTTTTTACCGCCTCTGGTCTGCACGTATTTTAAATCACACAGATTCGTGTGAATTACACCTAGAGTTTCAATATTTTTTTCTACAGAACGGGATGGAGTTTTAGTGAGTTTGGCCTCTGTGCAAACTTCACATTTGTTGCAGTTGTCTACCTTAAATTTTGGTAGTAAATTCATGTTAATTAATCGATGCAGAGAATTAAAATTAACATGGCCTAGTCTTTCATGCCAAACAGAAGAAGACTCAACAACATAAGCAATAGGATTAATTTCATTAATTTTGGGAACAACATGAACAACAGATTTTGGGATAATTGTCATTACATTGAATTTGAACAGTCCATCCTTAATATACCATTTTTCCAAGTACACCCCATTCTTTGAAAATACAAAATTATCAGATGCAAGAACGATCCTAAATCCATTCTTGCTTAGCAAAGACCCGAGACCAGGTTCTTTCGAACATTCGGAACGAGCAACATATTGGTTAGTGTTAGTTCCTTGCCAGAAGTCATCTCAGCACAATCTTCCCTGTTCCTTCAATCTTGGAGGTTGAAGAATTTTCCATGAACAACTGTTCATTCTTGTTGAACTTCTGGTATGAAGTGAACATATCCTTGTCCGAGCAGATGTGCTTGGTGGCCCATGTATCATACTACCACTGACGCAGATTGCTCCCTACCAAATTGACTTCCGATACAACAACACAGAGGTCCAAGTCGAAAAGACCAGTGGACAGGTTCTCAGAAATGTGTGCATGGGATTTGTCATTCCCTTTTGCTTGTCCAGTTCCAGCACAGTTATTATCCTTGCTACGACAGTCAGAGATTTTGTGCCCTAGCTTACCACACTTGTGGCATTTTCCAGCAAACCTCTTTACGGAAGGTTTTTTGTTCGATGTCTGTGGCAAGAACTTCCTCATTTTGCCCTTCTGTTCGTGCTCCACTATGTTGGTCTTTTCTATGGACTGATTTCTATAGGACTTGTCAGCCTTGTAATTCTCCTCTTCAATCCGCAACCTGACAATCAGGTCCTCAAGAGACATCTTCTTTCGCTTGTTCTTGAGGTAGTTCTTGAAGTCCTTCCATCCAGGTGGAAGCTTTTCAATGAATGCTGCAACCTAGAATGGTTCGCACAGCGTCATGTTCTCTATAGCAATTTCGTGTATTATCACCTGCAGTTCCTGAATTTGACTCACAACAGTCTTGGAGTCAACCATCTTGTAGTCCAAAAATTTGCCAAATACAAACTTCTTGGAGCCGACATCTTCTGTTTTGTACTTCTTCTCCAAAGACCCCCACAAAAGTTTGGAAGTCTTGAAGACATAATAGACATTGTATAGCGGGTCTACCAAGCTGTTCAGGATGTAATTTCTGCATAGATAATCACCCTGAGTCCATGCATCAACCGCAACAACGGAGTGCGCATCCATAGGGGCCAGCATAGGGGTAGTTTCAGTGAGAAACCTGTCCAGCTTCAAGGTGGTCAGATAGAACTGCATCTTCCCTTACCACTTCTTGAATCCAGTTCCATTGAACTTTTCTGTTTTTTTCTCCCACAGTTATATGTGTGGGCAAAATGATCATTTGTGCCGCAACCGATTGTGCTATCACATTTTGGGTCACAGGTGTTAGAGCATTGAGCACTCCACTGACATTCTCATTTTATGTGGTTTACATTTTTTCTGAAACAGTTAAAATTCAACTGTTAGTTTTTGTTTTTGTTTTTTCCGAAATGATAACATTACCTATAAAGAATCTTCACAAAAACTCTTAGAATAGAGGAAAAATTTTGCTTTAAGATTGTTAGACCTCGAATATCATAAAATAGGAAATTCCTAACAATGTTTGTGAAGAACTATAATTACAGGAATGAAAGAACAAACCAGAAACTTTAATACAGAGTCGAGATTAAGATCTATGTGCTTAAAAAAAAATTCGCCCCGTAGTGTGACGGTAGTTGACGAATTGCCTCCCAGGATACAACTGTATATTACCTTTCCCCGAAGAGAAGCACCCTAGCTTCAGAGATATCAGCGAACTAGTAGCTGTGTAGTACTCTCTGACTTAGAGGAAGAAGAAGAAGATTATGAAGTGCAAAAATCTCTGTATATGGCAGACAAAATTGCAGGGTCTTATAGGTAATGAGGGCGTAACTGATGGATCATGGATCCATTACTCTGTAACAGCAAAGTAATTTTCCATTACTTTGTAACAGTAGAGTAATGGCTCCAGAAACATAACTGATGGATCCATTATTCTGTTGTTACAAAATAATAGGCACCAGTTACAGAATTTCAAACGCCTCAAAAACTAGATCCAGCGAAAAAATTGGAGCGGGGCAAAAAAATTAATGTAGGCCAAACCAAGCCAAGCCGAAGCCGAAGCCGAGCGCGCTCGCGCGGGTGTCTGTGTTTGTAATTTCAACTAGGTCCTCTCCCCACTACACTTTAGTGGTAACCCTAGGGCTACGCGCTGTAGTCCATTTCTTTAGCTTATTTACTAGAGTAATCTTTCCCATCTTCCGATGTACGACTATCCATTTTCTCCAAATTCCCAAGTTGGTACATTTCGAGTACCCAACTTTGGACCTACATTTCTCATTCATACGGAAACCTCTTTTGACAAATGAGTATATTACGGAGTAGTACTCGACGAGAGGAACGTAATTCAGTCACTTTTCGGTGCCTCCGGTGGCCGAAGCCCACAGGAATCCGGCCTGAAAAATATGCCAAAAATATTTCCAACAATATTCTTATCATGTCTTATTTGCTTTACAGTTTCTATCTCATTTTATATTTTTACTATTCGGGAAAACATGTTAAATGTATCATTCCTAAATAGGTACTACGTAAGTAGCATGGGGCTATGAGCTCAACTAGGGAGGTTTCAGGGGCCCCCAAAATTCCGCGATTTTAGGGCCCCCAAATTCTTTTCTTTGTATTTACATATACGTATTTTGGCGTAATGATTTTTTTGGGGCCCCCAAATTTTTTTTTGGTTTTTGTTTTTAAAATTATTACTTGGACCGGCTTATTTTAGTTGGGCTTGAATTTGTATGGATATTTTTTCCCCAAATTCCTAAATCTCCATCTATTTCTTTGTATATATTTGTTTTTAAAAATTGTAGCAAAAAAAATATTTCAAAAATCCTTTTTTAAACAACTTTTTTTTAAAAATAAATTAATTTTCTATGGGGGCTCCATTTCAGGAGTTCACCTCGGGCCCCGTAGACTCAGGGCCAGCCCTGATCTCATTAAAGTGTATATCTCATTAAACTTTGTTCACTAGTTCTGCCGGGCTATGCGTTTAAAGTGTGTATCTCATTAAAGCGTGTATCACAAGGCATACATAGCTATAAGGTGAATACAATTATAATCAAAATTTATCTACTTTGAAAAAAAAAATGCATATTGAAAACAGGGCACTAAAATGCCTAAGACAGAATAATAATAAAATATCAACAAAACAAAGAAAGTCTAATTCTTAATTCCAAATCTACGGAGCCAATCACAAATACAATTCATTAGAGAAATAACTAAAATAAAAATAAAAGTGTAATTCAGTCTATATACTTAATGAAGATTGTAAAATTCAACACCACTCCTCACTCATCTGTAAACTCAACATATGTAGTAAACCCTGGAAAGAAAACTGATACAAATATTACAAATTTAAGTAAACCCTAATCCATATTTTTTCCATCAAATTAGTGAACGAACTCAAAAACAAAAAAGTGTACAACTAAATTAGCAAATAATTACCTAGGATTTATGAAAGAGAGAGATTAAGGAGGATGACGACGGTGTGACGACGGGGAGTTGAAGGAAACGGTGACGACAGGAGCGAGAGCGAACTGCGACGGCGGGTCTCGACAGCGAACGACGGCGGCAGGGGAGAAATCGAACGGCGGCTGCGGGTTGAGCTCGAAGATAGAAATAGAATAAAATTGGGGATTGTGGGAAAGTTGGGTTTCGGAGAGATTGAGGACCACAATGGGAAGAGAGAGGAAAATAGCTAGGGTTTATCCCATATTGAGCGCGAATAGGGCGACGAGGAAAAAGGGGTTTCAGCGCGAAGAGGAAAAGAGAGAGGGAAGTGGGGAATTTAGGGGAAATATTAGGGTTTGTTAATAGGAATTAATCCCCCGGCGTTTTCAAATGCTGGGTATCTAACAAACCCCAAATGTCGGGGTAGATCTTCAATCCGCTATCGCTTTTAAAAAAATGCAGGAAAATTTCCGGCGAAACTCCCGAACACCGGGGTAGTTCCACCAGGGTTTCGTATATCTTTTGTAGTGCTAATTAGATCATCATATTATTCAAAAGCAGTAACATTTCTGTTTCTTATTACTCAATTATTTCTCCTCCAATTATGTAACTGTTATTTCGAAATCCACCCAGGTATTTAATAGAATAGAAGCCCAGTAATAGTTGTGATACATCAGTGATTGTGCATTTTGCTGGTGCTTTCTTATTCTAAGGTAGCATTTGGCCCAGCTTAAAATTAGCTTCTCTTTCCCTTTAGAAGGAGAAGTTGGGCCAAACACATATTTTGAAAAGCTCTACAGAAAGAGAAGTAGCTTATTTTTAATAAAGAAAAGGAGCTTCAAAAAAAGCCCTCAAGAGCAACTTCTGGCTTCTCCTTTTCTCTTTTTTTTACCTTCTCTTTTTTTGGCCCTTCCCACATATCAAACCCTAACAACAAAAATTTTTCCCCTTCCCTTCCCCTTCCTCTCCGAACACTCGCGACCGGGGAACACCGCCGTCGAATGCCGTCAAAGAGTCGCACGCTCACCAGGTATGGTTTCTCAGCTTATGAATAACCATCTTCCACCATGCCACTGAGAGTTTCTTAAGGGAGCATACTGAGTTTTCCTGTGCTCCATTTGTAGATGTGTCCAATTTCTCATTATTCATGAGCAAGTTTCACGATTTGGATGTTTCCCAAGTCCCAGCCTTGGAGGCTCTATCAATGCTTGCTCTTCTCTTTTGGTTGCAACAGCATTGTGGAAGAGGATGCTTTTTTCCTAATGTATTAACTAATGTATTATAACTTAGCAGTCTGTTTCGGCCTTTGTTATTTGTAATTTGAGTTGCAGTGTTGATACTAGTCTCTAGTCCATGTAGTGACTAACTCTCACTTTGATTATACTGTTATGTTATGTTCTAGAAATGGAAAATGGCAGTGCAGGCATCCTAGTACGTACATTCCTAATTTCCTATCAAAGCAAACAAATTTCATTGAGTTCTTTTATTATTATTTAAATACTGTAGTAATTTATTGTTCTAGCTACTAGCTTTAAGCGTTTGATGTAGAAGGGAAATTAGCTAGAGATATTTTGTTGGCTATCCAGGAAATAAAATGTACAATATTTTTCATACAGAATGGAGTTAATAATAAGTAAAAGTACTAATGAGAAGAAGAAGAAATAGAAGAAATCAAAAGTTTTCTGGGTTATTCTAAATATTTCATTTATTAGTAATATAAAGATTTTTTTTTGTAATTTGATAACTTATATTTTATTCTTAAATAAAATCAAAAGCTTAAATTGAGTATAAAAGTGGCTTACAATTGATATCTTATGTCAAACAACTTCTAGCTTAAAAGTAGCTTTAAAGTTAAAAAAAGTTGACTATCCAAACAGCTTCAGCTTTTAATTTCAAAGCTCTACTTTCTGGCTTCTCTGTCTGAAGTAGCTTTAAAGCTAAAAAAAAAGCTAGACCAAACGCAACCTAACTACACCCAAGATTAATTACACATACACCAAGTTATACAATTATCTAATTATAAAACCAAAATGTAAGACACACCTAACGAGAAATACAATGCTTTTTTTTTGATGTAAAGAGAAATGCAATGCTTAATTGACACATAATAATTACTATTATATATTACTAATTTATTACTCCAAATATATTACTAATTTATTACTCCAAATATATGAACTAACGACATGGAAAAAGTAGTTAGCAGAATTCAATCAAGTAGAAGATAGTATCGAATTTACAAACCATACTTCAAATACAATTGTTGCTGCTAATTTCTGTGTGGGAGCAAACAGATGATATGAATAATTAAAAAACTGAATTTTTTTACTTTCACCGGTATTGATTGTTTCAAATTGTTATTGACTGTTGTATCTTACTCATTTACACCGTTGGATCTGATCTTGATGGTGACGATCGCTCTGATTGACCTGCAAAAGTCTGAAACACCGAGGTTGACCTCGGTGACAGACCCTCCGATGCTCAAGTCAGAACTCAAGAATAGAAAGAGAGTTTTTAGGGGTAAAATAATGATTACATGGTTCTTGCGGAGGTAGATGGGTATTTATAGTCACCTTGGGGGTCAGTTTCAAGATAATGATTTATCTCTACTTCTCGGTGTTTTTTTTATTGAATTAGTTATCTCTTCTTCATGAAGAGATAAGAGTAGTTGAGGGAATTTGAGTTATAAACTCTCCCCTAGATAAGAGATATGGTTTTTGAACCGTCTCTTATAGATAATCATGAATTTAAATCATTTTTAAATGATCTGGAATAATTTGCATGGGGCTGTTATGACAACCCAATAAGGCAAATTCGTTTTGGGTCATTGGGCTTCAGAGATGCCCAATTTCCCTTCATACACTCATTTCTAAGTGAAATTACTATTTTACCCCTGAGACCTTTAAGATTCTTGCCCAATTTGTACGTTACTGATTTAGTTCTATTTTTAACTTTATCAAAAGCTCCCCACTCCCGAAGAATGAGTTTCACAGCCTTTAAGGAGTAGTTCACCCGTTTTTAATAGTTTACAGAACTTATCGGAGTTCTCGGTGAAATTTAGATCTTGCTAGAGGTGTAACGGTGTTATTATTTTCTTTTAAAATACCCAAAATTATTTTTAGAATTTTCTGTATTTTTAGTGATTTTTCCAGATTTTCTGAATTTTTTCCAATTTTTAATCATTTTTTGAATTTTTAATCAATTTCCGATTTTAAATAATTAATTTTAGAAATTTCTAATTAATTATTCTAAATTAATAATTATCTTTTCATAATTTAAAAATATATTTTTTAAATTAATAATTTAGATTGTTTTAAATTAATTTTTTATGATTTTTAATTATTTTTTTTTGGAATTTTTAAATAATTAATTCAATTTAATAATTAAATAAAGGAATTTATTAAAGAAATTACCTTGATTTAATCACAACCGTTGATCAAGATCGAGCAATGATCGGGAGGCAGATGTTTTCTCTCCATTTTCGTTCGGTTTTGCGATTGCTCAGCAGAGGTCGGCGATCGATCACGAGGCTTGGCGAGGCGAAACATGGTGGTCAACATTTGACCATTGACTCGATAAATGTTGACCATTCACATTTTTGGCATCCCAGCCGTCGATCAAGATTGGGCGCGGATCGGGAAGAGAGCCATTTATCTCATTTTTCGATCGGTTTTGCTGTTGCACGGCGCGCTTTCGGCAATCGAGCGATCGTTCGGCCAACGATGGGAGCAAACGATGCTGACGAACAATGTGGGCGAACGATGCTAGCGAACGATGTGGTGGTGGTCGGCAAAGAGAGGATCTCAGCGAGGGGAGGTTGACGAGGTCTTCAGCTCGACGAAGCTTCGAGCTTTGGAGAGGGAGCTCAGTTGCTCATGGATCTTTGGAGTTCGACGACTCAATGTTCGGGCTACAAAGGAGTTTGGTAATGGCTTTGATCTTTGCGATGAAGTAGCTTGGTTGCTTGTGGAGCTTTGGAGTTTGAGTCGAAGCTCGGTGAAGATAGGAGCTCGGCAAGCAGAGCTCAACAAGGGGGAAAGTTCGTTGGCTGTGATGCTCAGCGGCGTGGAGATGAGATCGGCAAGGTCTCGAGATTGACAAAGCTTCGATCTTTGGCAAGGGAGCTTGGTTGCTTGTAGAGCTTTGGAGTTTTAGTTGAAGCTCGGCGAAGAAAGAGCACGGTGGTGGAGATTGACAAGGTCTCGAGCTTGACAAAGATTCGAGCTTTGGCGAGGGAGCTTGGTGATCTTGGAGGCGGTGAGCTCGGTGACGACGGAAGGGGGTTCGGCGAGAACAGAGTTCGACGAGTTTGGAGGAGCTCGGTGATAATGAAGGCGAGGGTGCTTGGCAACAACTTGGAGCTCGGCGAACGACGTGGAGCCTTTAGCGAGTGCTGGCGAACGATGGTGAGGCGGCATGTGGAATTTGATTCGTTGACTAGTCAACATTGACTGTTGATTGGTCAATGCCATTTTGTCCCTATTTCGTTCGGTTCTTCGTTTGATCGGATGTGGCCTTCGAACACTGGAGTTGTACGGAATCGTACCCAGGCTCTTTGAGAAGGGGGTTGAGCATCCTAACCACTTGATCAACTCACTTTCTTGTAGAAGTTAGTTATCATACTTTATTTAACTTGGTGGCGCGCTTTTGAAAGTCTACTTGGTGCTGTAGAATAATGAACTTTTCCATTGTTATAGAAGTTTGACTAGAAAGTTTGACCCCCTATTTCGAAGCTGACTCGAAGATATTCAATTTGTCTTCAGAAGTCAGCTAAAGAATCATCCTTCTTCAGGGTCAAAACAAGCCCACAATATCTTTGCCTCTATGAAGTTGAGAAGACCTTTGTATGACTCTCGAAAAGATCCGTTCTTAGAGGCAAATTTCGGAAGTGTTTCTAGATGAGTTAGGCTCCGACCTTGCTGTTGGTGCAGAAGAGGTGTGTGAGAAAAAAAGCATCACTAGGCTGTAAGAGAGAGCCGTTCGAGAGGCGAATTTGGGGAGCAACTTTAGGGGTGAGTTGAGCTCTGAACTTGTTTGGAAGAAGGCCGCTCGGGAGGCGAGTGGGATGAAGGGCATCACCAAGCTCTGAGAGAGAGCTGTTCGAGAGACGAGTTTGGGGAGCAACTTTAGGGTTGAGCTAAGCTCTGAACTCGTTTGGAAGAAGGCCTCTCGGGAGACGAGCGGGATGAAGAGCATCACCAGGCTCTGCGAGAGAGCCGTTCGAGGCGAGTTTAGTAGAGGACTGTATTTCTTGTACACTTGTTGTGACCAGTTGTAGGAGTGTTCGAAGGGTGAGGCATGTTGATAAGGCGACCCTAAGGTCCATGAGTATGGACTCCGAATAGGTTGACACAAGTTTTGGGAGCACTCAAATGGCGAGTCGTGCCCCCACACACTTGCTGAAGGGCAAGTGGATAGAGTGACTCTATGAACCATAAATAGACTCCGCACTTGTCCAGGATTGTTTTAGGATCACTCGAATGGCGAGTCGTGCCCCACACACTTGTTGGGGACAAGTGTTGAACACAATATTATTCACATTTAGAAGCAATAATCTTAATGAAATTAGATATTTAAAAGCTCTATATGTGGTATTTAACTCTTATTTTCTCTTTTCCATAGGAAACAACTTAAAACAGCGAAACGAAGCAGATTCAGGATTTTAAGGATGATACTCAGAATATTACAGAGCATCAGTCGACTGAGTCTTCCACACAGGCGACTGGACAGAGAAATCAAGTTTACGCAGAAGTCTCGACACAGTCGACTGGTTCGAAGACAAGTCGACTGGTAGGCGGCAGAGTTAAAAGATAAGATATTTGAAGATTCGTCCAAATCTAATCCAAATCAGAACAGATAAAGAAGAAAAGAGAAAGAAATAAACGCAGATCAAAGAAAGAAGGAAATAAATAAAAGAAGAGGGTTTTTCTATAAAAGAAAAGGGCAAACCCTAATTCTCTAGCCGTGTTCTATAAATACCAACCAAGAAGCATAGTTGGAGGGACTCTTCCACGCATCCTGAATCACCGAATCACAGAGTTCCAGGGTCATCAACAAGAGCACTTTATCAGCATCGAAGAAGAAGAGAGGAGAGCAAGCATAAGGAAAGGAACGGCCGATCGACTGTGTGACAGCCAGCCGACTCATCTAGCCGAACTACATCAGTTTATTCCTTCTCTTTCTAATTCTTTTATGTTAACCATGTATTCGAACTTTTTGATTAATAAAAGTATTATTATGTGGAACTAATTTCATAGTTGGGTAGATTGAAGCCGTAGTTATGTAGTGCTATATTCTTCTGAATCCTTCTACTTTACTTATATATTGAATCTGATTGAATTGGTATAGATTGATGATAATCAAACTTGTTCCCAAGTTCTGAGAGCAGTCGACTGAGGTGACAGCCAGTCGACTGACATACAGAACTTGAGAATATCAAGTTTGCATTTGCATCTATCTGAATCTGTTATATGAGCATATTGAGACGACCCGTATCTCGTGCCCGTAACTTGTAACAAGGGGATCTTTAGGGGTTCTTGGTTTAATCAACTTAAGGGATCTAGATCTGATACCAATTTCTAGAACCTTGAGTGTTTGTTCGTTTCCACTGATCTTATGTTTTCTTTAAGTGCAACTTAGTAGATACCATGCTAAATACTTAATGAAAGAAACGAATTAGAGTAGATACCATGCCTAATTCTTGGCTTAGGAAAACAGTACTTTAAGGAGTAGATACCATGCCCTTGAAGGGAACAAACATGAGTAATAAGAAGAAGTTCAGAAGGTAACTTAGCATTATTGACTATTGGTGGAGATCTAAACCCAACTACTTAATAAATATTTGTGATTCAGCATTTCTTAATTTAGTTTTAATCTTTTTATTTCTTTTCAACCTTTAGAACAACTCTTTATGATTCTTATTCTTTTTATTGGTTGGTAAGTTAAAGTCTACAATCTCTGTGGGATCGACCCTTGCTATTGCTACGCTTCTATAAACGATTCGTGCACTTGCGAGGTTTTAATTTGTGTCTAGTTTTATCTATTTATTTAGATAGCTGGATTACACATCAAGTTTTTGGCGCCGTTGCCGGGGATTGTTAGCATTTTAACTTACAAATCAGTAAATCTTTTCTTTTATTTTCTTTTCTTTTATTAATAAATATTTTTCTTTTAGGTTACAGAATTTTGGTGGATGCACGGAAGGAGATCACTTCGTCCAGAGCTACTACCAATTGACGCAGAAACAGAATGCACTTTGCACAAATTAGGTCGACTGACTGCGACCAACCAGTCGACTGCCGCACGAAACCAGTCGACTGCACAGAGACTCAATTCACGAGCAATAATGGCGGAAGAAATAACCAATCGAGTACCAATGCAGGACAAATTCACGCCTAAGAACATTGAGCAACCTTCCTGCATTGCGTATCAACCTAATGTCACAGGGAACATGCATCTATCTCCTCAGTTACTTAGCATGGTTCCCCACTTTAGTGGCAAACCTGATGAAGAGCCGCACCTCCATCTGCAAGACTTCTTTGATCTTTGCAGGACACAAAGCGTTCAAGGGCTCACCCCAGAACAAATCAGGTTAATATTGTTCCCTTTTTCTTTAAAACTTAATGCTAAACTATGGTATAATTCTTTGGAACCAGGATCAATTAATTCATGGGAGCAATTGGCCACGAAATTTTTGAAAGAATTCTTCCCAGCCCAGAAGACCAAACAACTGAAAAGGGAGATTCAACTCTTCCAACAAAAAGATGGAGATTTATTCTTCGAAGCATGGAAAGATTTCAAGAACAAACTTCTCAAATGCCCTACGCACAATATGCCTAAAGATGATCAGGTACAAGCTTTTTATGAAGGTTTAAACGATACTAATAAGGCAATTGTGGATTCAGCTTGTAACGGGATCTTGATGAGGAAAAGTGGTGAGGAGGCCATAGAACTATTTGAAGAACTAAGCGAGAACTCACAACAATTCTCAACAAGGAGGGGCCCGTCTAGAAAACAGGGAGTTTACGAAATTTCTAATAGTAATAACATTCAATTAGAAATGGTAAACATGAATAAAAAAATTGATATGCTTGTTAATGCAATGTCAACAATGGGAGGAGTTAAAAATCAAACAAATGAAATGTGTGCAATTTGTTCTCATTTTGATCATACAACTGATACATGTCCCATGTCTTCTTTCACAGATCAGGAGCATGCACACTATGTAGGTCGAGGAGTGTTTCCACCAAAGAACAATCCCTTCTCAAACACATACAATCCAGGGTGGAGAAACCATCCAAATTTCTCATGGAGCAATAATCAAAATAATCAAGGAACTCAATTCACACAAGGACATGCACGAAACTTTCAGATGGGAAGTGGGTTTGATCGGCCAGTCCAAGAACAAAAGAAGTTGGATTTTGAATCGACCGTTCTTCAATTGCTCCAACAACAACATCAAACAAACAACCAACAAGGGCAAGCAATTCAGAAATTGGAAACACAAATGGGTCAGATTGCAAAAGAATTAAGCGAGCGGAAGGCAGGAGAACTCCCTTCCCAAACCATACCAAACCCTGGAGGCCAAGAACAGCTCAAATCAGTGACAACCCTAAGAAATGGTAAGATAATTGACAGCAAGGTTGGAACACATACAAACGAATTAGAAGCACAACCATCAAAAGCTTTGGGTTCCAACGAGGTAAGTGAAAAAGAAAGGACAGTTTCGCCACCATTCCCTCAAAGGTTAGTCAATAAAAAGAAAGAACAACATTTATCTGACATCTTTGAAACTCTCAAAAAGGTAGAAATTAATATCCCCCTACTTGATGCTATTAAACAAATTCCTTCGTATGCCAAATTTTTGAAAGACTGTTGTACTCACAAAAGAACATTTCAGGTTAAGGAAGATGTGGCTTTGACAGAGGAAGTGAGTGATGTACTATTAAGAAAATTACCTCCTAAACTGAAGGATCCAGGTAGTTTCACTATTCCTTGCAGGGTTGGTGAGCACTTCTTTGAAAAGGCACTCCTCGACTTGGGGGCAAGCATCAATCTTCTTCCTTACTCTGTTTACGAAAAGGTAGGATTGGGGGAACTCAAACCAACATCCATCACTTTGCAATTGGCAGATCGCAGCATCAAAAGACCTAGAGGTATTTTGGAAGATGTCCTAGTTCAGGTAAACGATTTTATTTTGCCTGCTGATTTTGTTGTGTTAGATATGGAGGAATCTTCAATGCCATCGTCTCTACCGATCATCCTAGGTAGGCCCTTTATGAGTACAGCTGATATAAAAATTTGTGTTAAAAAGGGTACTATAAGTATGAAAATAAATGGAGAAAAAGTTGAATTTAAAATGTTTGATACACTTAAATTACCACATGATGACCATGAATGCTATAATGTTGATGTGGTACAGGAGATTGTTGATCAAACATTTCAGGTACATAGCATTGAACCACTACAAGCTGCAATTACACAATCTATAACTTCGTCTAATGTTGAACAGGAACACGATGACCAGAGGATTGCAGAGACAACCCTGAAAGTCCAAAGTCATATTCAGGTACGCCTGCACCTGTCTTTGAAAAATTGGTGTCTGATAATATTTGCGTTTCTTCAGATCAGGCGACTGGCGAACAGATTAAGTCAACTGATGTCAAGGGGCAGTCGACTGTACCGAGATTTCCAGACATAGAACTTAAGCAGCTGCCCGACCATTTGAAGCATGCATATTTGGGCGAGAACCAGAAGCTACCTGTGATAATTGTTGCGAACCTGAGTGCACAGGAAGAAGAAAAATTGCTGAGGGTATTACGAGAACACAAAAGGGCAATAGGATGGACCATAGCAGACATCAAGGGAATAAGTCCATCCAAATGCATGCATAGAATCCTCCTTGAAAACAACGCAAAACCAAGCAGGGAGGCACAGAGAAGGCTTAATCCAAACATGAAAGAAGTTGTAAGAGCAGAGATTCTGAAGCTGCTAGATGTTGGCATCATCTACCCCATCTCAGACAGCAAATGGGTAAGTCCTATACATGTAGTACCTAAGAAAAGTGGAGTCACAGTGGTGAAGAATGAAGAAAATGAGCTTATCCCTACGAGAGTGACCACAGGATGGAGGGTATGCATTGATTACAGGAAACTTAATAACGAAACCAGGAAAGATCACTTCCCTCTTCCTTTTATTGATCAAATGTTAGAAAGATTAGCAGGATATAGTCATTATTTCTTTTTAGATGGTTATAGTGGCTACAATCAAATTGCTATTGCTCCAGAAGATCAAGAAAAAACCACTTTTACATGTCCTTTTGGTACTTTTGCATACAGGAGGATGCCCTTTGGATTGTGCAATGCACCAGCAACATTTCAAAGATGCATGATGAGTATATTTTCAGACATGGTGGAAAGGTTCATTGAGGTATTTATGGATGATTTTAGTGTTTTTGGATCTTATTTTGATGAATGCCTTAACCATTTGCAGCTTGTGCTTAAAAGATGTGAAGAATGCAATTTAGTGCTGAATTGGGAAAAGTGCCATTTTATGGTACAACAAGGTATTGTGTTGGGACATGTAGTGTCAAAAAGAGGCATAGAGGTAGACAAGGTAAAAATTGACATCATATCAAAACTACCTCCCCCTACTACAGTCAAGGGTGTTAGGAGTTTTCTTGGACATGCAGGGTTCTATAGAAGATTTATAAAAGATTTCTCAAAAATCTCCAAACCCCTTTGTGATTTGTTAGCTAAGGATGTTGAGTTTGCATGGACAGAAGAGTGCACAACTGCTTTTATTACATTGAAAAATCTTCTCATTTCTGCACCTATTGTCATGGCACCAGATTGGAGCCATCCTTTTGAGCTCATGTGTGATGCAAGTGATTATGCTTTCGGAGCTGTTTTAGGTCAAAGAATCAATAAGGTACCCCATGTTATTTACTATGCTTCTCGAACTTTAAACGATGCACAGCTAAATTATTCTACTACTGAAAAAGAAATGTTAGCTGTTATTTTTGCTGTAGAGAAGTTTAGATCATATTTAATTGGTTCTAAAGTTATTGTTTTCACTGACATGCTGCTTTGAGATATTTGTTTGCTAAAAAGGATGCTAAGCCTAGGTTGATCAGATGGGTGCTATTGCTTCAAGAATTCGATCTTGAGATTAGAGACAAGAAAGGAAGTGACAATGTTGTGGCAGATCACATGTCCAGACTACTGCATGAGGAAGAAAGAATTCTCCCACTTAATGAGAATTTCCCGGATGAACACCTATTTGAAATAAACATATCACCGGGACAGTCGACTGGTAACAGGACCAGTCGACTAGTATCTCACTGCTCATATTTTCCATGGTTTGCAGATATTGTAAATTATCTCACGGCTCATGTTTTCCCTCCAGGTATGACAAGTCAAGAAAGAAAAAGACTGGTGTCCTTGTGCAAACACTATTATTGGGATGATCCTTATTTGTTCAAATTCTGCCCTGATCAAATTATAAGAAGATGTGTGGCAGAAGAGGAACAAATGAGTATTCTACAACATTGCCACCAATATGCATGTGGAGGACATTTTGGACCAAAAAGAACAGCACTCAAGGTATTACAATCTGGATTTTATTGGCCTAAAGTATTCAAAGATGCTTTTTCTTTTTGCAGGACTTGTGACAAATGCCAAAGGACAGGCAACATCTCGTCTAGAAATCAAATGTCACTGCACAACATACAAGTAATCGAGCTTTTTGATGTTTGGGGAATCGACTTCATGGGTCCCTTTCCTAACTCATTTGGTTATTTATATATTCTTGTTGGTGTGGATTATGTGTCTAAATGGGTCGAGGCTGTCCCCTCAAAAACTAATGATCACAAAGTTGTTGTCAAGTTTTTGCAGGAGAACATTTTCACTAGGTTTGGTACACCACGAGCAATAATTAGTGATGGAGGGAGCCACTTCAATAACTTTCCATTTGCTTCTTTGATGAAGAAGTATGGTATTACACATAGAGTGGGTACTCCATATCATCCTCAAACTAGTGGGCAGGTGGAGATTAGCAACAGAAAGATCAAGAGCATTTTGGAGAAGACAGTCAATACAAGGAGAAAGGATTGGTCGCTGCGCTTGAACGATGCATTATGGGCCTACAGAACCGCATACAAAACACCCATCGGCATGTCACCATACCGGTTGGTCTTTGGAAAAGCCTGTCATCTACCAGTGGAGTTGGAACACAAAGCCTATTGGGCCATCAAAAGGTTCAATTTTGATATGAAACAAGCAGGTGACAAAAGAAGGTTGCAACTGAATGAGCTTGAAGAGTTGAGGCACGACGCATATGAAAATGCAAAACTGTACAAGAAAAGGACCAAGTTGTACCATGATAAACAGCTAGCAAGGAAGGAGTTTTATGAAGGACAGAAGGTATTAATATACAACTCAAGATTAAGACTCTTTCCAGGCAAGCTTATGTCACGATGGTCTGGCCCATGCACTGTTACAAAAGTCTTTCCTCATGGAGCGTTGGAGGTCCATAGCCAAGAGAAAAATCAAACATTCAAGGTGAATGGGCATAGGGCGAAGCCTTACATGGAGATGAGTCTAGAGCCGCACGAGGAAGATGTGAATCTTCAAATCATTCAATACATCGCATGAACTCATCATGTCTAGCTGAAGATAAAAAACACAGCGCTTATTGGGAGGCAACCCAATTTTTTTCAGGGGAGTATTTACACTTTCCCGTTATTTTCTTTTCGCTATTCATTTTTATTTTCATCTTTTATTTTATTCTCTTCCCTTCAAACTCGTTGGTAACAAACGCCTATATTTTAAGTTTTGTGCAAACATTGAGGACAATGTTCCATCTAAGTTTGGGGGTATTGGGGGTATTTAGTTATATGGAGTCTTTTGAATTTTTTAGGATAGACAATTTCTTATAAGGAGTAGATTGAACGACAAGTTTTTGGAGCCGTTGCCGGGGATTGTTAGACATTGAGTCGTGCCCCACACACTTGTTGGGGACAAGTGGCTAGAGTGGATCTATAAACCATGAATGGATTACGAACTATGTGACGATGAATTTTGGGAGCACTCGAATGGCGAGTCGAACCCCATGCACTGAAAGCATGTGGCTAGAGCGGCTCTATGACACCATGAGTGGACTCCGCACTTGTCCAGGGTAGTTTCAGGAGCACTCAAATGGCGAGCCGGACCCCGAGTACTTGCACAGGAGCAAGTAGCTAAAGTGGCCCTATGAACCTTGAATGGACTCCAAACAGGGTGACAACGAGTTTTGGAAGTACTCGAATGGCGAGCCGAACCCGGGCACTTGCTCGGGAGCATGTGGCTAGAGTGGCTCTATGAACCATGAGTGGACTCTGCACTTGTACCGAGTCGTTTTAGAAGCACTCGAATGGCGAGCTAAACCCTGCATACTTGATTGGGAGCAAGTAGCTAAAGTGGCCCTATGAACCGTGAATGGACTCTGAACAGGGTGACGAATAATTTTGGGAGCACTCGAATGGCGAGCCAAACCCCACGCACCTGCTCAGGAGCATGTGGCTAGAGTGGCTCTATGAACCATGAGTGGACTTCGCACTTGTCCGGGGTTGTTTCGGGAGCACTCAAACGGCGAGCCGAACTCCGTGTACTTGCTCGGGAGCAAGTAGCTAAAGTGGCCCTATAAACTATCATGCCATGCTTCCCAAAAACATGGAATACGAGCGCATGACGAAGCCCAGCGAATGATTTTAACATCATCCATAAGCTGCAGGATCGACTCAGCATCATAACAGGAATATAACAAGATTTATATATAACCAAGCATGCATGAATAATTCATTAAGCAACAGAAAACAATTGAAAACAAATAATAATGTCCAAATAATTTTCGAGTCTGGAACAAATGTAAAACTCGGGAACATAAGCCCGTTACAAGTTCTTAAAGAGCAAGAAATAATAATTGAAGAAAAACAAATAATTCAATAGAACAAGTAGTCTAATCAAGTCCTTTCTCCACTTGAAAGCTAGAACCTTTGCTCACCAATTCCAGCGGGTAGCTCGTCTCCAAAGTCTGCTTAATAAATATAAAAAGGAAAAACAGGGAAAAACAAGAAAGAATGCCCTTAGTGCAAGCTAGGGCCACAAATAGTAAAAACGAGTACAAGTAATGGGAAACAAGAATTGGAATCAAGAATATAATAGGGTTTACAACAAGTAATGGAGATTCAGGAACTAACTAGTAGGAAGGACAACTCAAGAGACTAGATTGGGTAAACAAACACTAATGGTGGAACAAGTGACAAGTGTACATGTAGAGGTATCTAACCTTAAGTGACAAGCATCTAGTAAGTGTCGGGTGTCAAGTCTCAAGTCTAGTGTCAAGTTGTCAGGTTTCAAGTAACATGTTATAAATTCAAGTGTTATTATTCAAGTATCAAGTCTCATCTAACAAGTCATCAAGCTTCAAGTAAACATGTATCAAGTTCGAGTTTCATGTATCAGGTTTCATGTATCATGTGATCAAGTATCGAGACAGAGGAGCAAGCGGAGGAGTGGGTTCGGGGGTGTTAGCGGCAATGGAGGTCGATGACGGAGGTCGAGGTGATGAGGAGTTGGTAGGGGCGACTGGCGAGGGCGATCGGAGGTATGGTTAATGGCGATGGAGTGGGAGGAAGAAGATGGAGTGGGTTCGGCGAGGTCGACGGTGGGGATGGTGATGGTGAAGGTCGTGGTGGTGAAGAGGAGAGGGTGGTGATGTGATGGGGGGTGTGGCGAGGTAATGGAATTGGGTGCTGGGCGTTGGTCGAAGGGAGAAGGAGAAGGATGCGGAAGGAAGAATAGGGTAGCGGCGGTCTCAACAGTAGGGGTTAGGGTTCGGGCTAGGGTTAGGGTATAGGGTTTATATAGTAGGGTAACGAGTTTGGGTTAACGGGTATTAGGGTATCCGCTTCGAGTGGGATCCAACAGGAGAATTGGTCAGAATGTATTAAAATGGGGGATAAAAAGATGATTGACATCGAACAGCTCATTCTTCATGAAGAACGACACAAAGAGCACACACAATTGAATTAGATGAAAGGACCAAAAATTGAGTCGAAAACAAATTAATGGTTTTATTCATTCTGAAACAAAATACAGGATCACCATTTGAATACGAGAATATAAGGAATGAAAAATACAGTAGAAAAATTACAGACACGGGAAACAGGAGTTACAAATCCTACCCACCTTACACAAAAATTTCGTCCTCGAAATTTGCTTATGCGGTACATAGGATAGGGTAAAAGCAACTTAGGGGAGGGTAACAAACAAGGGACCCAAAGAAAAGTCAACTTGGTGGTAACACCAAAATAAGAAGGGAGTGGATAGCAACGATGTCAAATGGAATGCATGAAAGAGAATAGACGGTATAAAAAAAAGAACAACACAAGATAATAAAGCAAGATAAGGAGTAGGTAGAACTAGAACCAGAGAGAGAAAGGACCGGGATAATCTAACCATTCAGGGAATCCACGGAAGGAGATGGATTCCAGGAACAGAGGGAGGCAACAATACAAAGAACTAGTCGCAACAAGGGGATCCCGGGACCTGTGGGTTATGGGCCTACCACGCTTCCGCTGCGCTACTCTGATGGTGACATTCCAAGCTCCAGACATGTCATTGTAGACCACGTGACACCAAGCGACGATCCGAGCAGGAAGAAAAGAATGAGACACCAGAACAAAGGGAGTATGGGCTCAAGATAGGTATATTAAATATTGCAAAATGAATATAAGGTTTGGCTTGAATTTAAATAATTAGAAGATATAATATAGATCAAAACTAATGGTTTTAAAAGGAGTAATAACGACAACAAATATCAATGATAATAATATCAATAGTAGTAGAATAATAATAACAAAAATAAATATAACAATGATAATAATAAAAATGTAATAATAATAACAATAATATTAAAAATATTAATAACAACAATGATACAAGTAATAATGACCATAATAAAAATAATAATAATAACAAAAATAATAACAACAATAGTAACAGTAATCAAAATCATCATAATCATACAGGAAGTAATAATATAATAAAATAAAAATATCAACAATACTAATAATAATGATAATACATACATGACAAAATAGAATTCAACACATTCATGAAAATAATGCAATAATAATAATGATGATAATAGCATTAATAACAATAATATCAATAAAGTAACAGTAATAATAATAATAATAATAATAAAATAATAAGAGTACTAAAGGTAACGAAACAATAATATTAACATCAATTGAAATGACAATAATAATAATAATACCAATAATAGCGAAAATATTCCCTTACCATCAGTTTCATTATATAAGTAACGAGTTTTGAAATATCAATTAGTAATAGGTAGAAAATCTTGCCTCCCTAACATCAAGTTGCATGTTTGCCTTCACGACATCAGGTTGCAGGTTCTCGTCCGGATATTCGGCTGCACATTTTACCTCGCCGATATCCAGTTGCCATTTGCCTCCATTGACATCAAGTTGCATATTTGCCATCTCGACATTAGGTTGCATCGAAGTGGTGAAATGTATATAAAAATGAGCATGCTCAGGCTCAAAACAAATTAATAATAATAATAATAATAGTAACTATAAAAATAATAACACGAATAGCAGTAATAATAACAAAATATCGATACTATTAACAATAAAAATAACAATGATAAGAACAGTGATCATAATATTAATAATAACAGTAATCGCAAAAGAATGGTAACAATAATAATAATAATAACAATAATATTAAAATATTAACAATACTAGTAAAAGTGATAATGCAAGACAAAATATAGTTCGAGCCCAATATTTTTGTGGAAGTAATTTAATATTAACAATAATAACAAAATAATGAAACAACAATAAGAATATCAATGGTGGTAACAACAATAATAATACCAGTAATGATGATGAAAATATTGGTAATAATAATAATAGTATTAATAATAGCATTATACAACAAAATAAGAATTTGTCTTATCAAAACAATCCATTAGAAATATATAGTCGATCAAAACGAAAAGTGAAGTTAAAATACACCATTGTTCGAAATAACAAAAAATCTTTGTTGAGAACATCTTTTTTTTCCCCTTTTTATATGGAAGATCGAAAATAAATATAACAATTAATAATCGAAGTATAGAAAGTATTCGGAAAAATAATTATAAACAGAAAAAGTAGGTAGGAGAAAAACGAAGCTACACCCAATAAGGAGTTAAAGAGGAGGATGACTAGAAGAGACAAAAGAAAATTAAGGAATTGAATACGAAAGAAGAAGGATGAGGGGCAAAATCGGAATTGAAGAGAATATAGCAAAGAAGAAATAACCAACATAATACCCAATATGAATCAACAATTGAAGATGAATGCAAGGCAAGAAAAACAATGAACGACACACGAGCTGAAATAAGAAGGGATCAACGAGGCAAGCAGAAAATCAGAGATTGCTTGCACCGGAATCAAAAGAATATGGGTACGGAAAGAATAAATTGTACCCAATAAGGAATTAACAAATCAGGATGACTGTAAGGGATGGAAGGAAGCAATGATTCAAAGAATTGAATATGAAGGGATCAAAATGGATGGGATAAGACTTGTGTCTAGATTGAGTTGATTATCAAATTATTCATGTGGTTGCATGGCCTGTTTAATGTTGAGTTAATCCTAACTGAGTCAAGCCTGTCTAATGTATTAGTTAACTAACACATTAACCAAATCTGAGCTCTGATACCGCTAAAAATCTTGTCATGTCCCGCTTCCCAAAAACATGGAATACGAGCGCGTGACGAAGCCCAGCGAATAATTTTAATATCATCCATAAGCTGTAGGATCGACTCAGCATCATAACAGGAATATAACAAAATTTATATATAACCAAGCATGCATGAATAATTCATTAAGCAACAGAAAACAAATGAAAACAAATTATAATGTCCAAATAATTTTCAAGTCTGGAACAAATGTAAAACTCGGTAACATAAGCCCGTTACAAGTTCTTAAAGAGCAAGAAATAATAATTAAAGAAAAACAAATAATTCAAGAGAACAAGTAGTCTAATCAAGTCCTTTCTCCACTTGAAAGCTAGAACCTTTGCTCACCAATTCCAGCGGGTAGCTCGTCTCCAAAGTCTGCTTAATAAATATAAAAAGGAAAAACAGAAAAAAACAAGAGAGAATGCCCTTAGTGCAAGCTAGGGTCACAAATAGTAAAAACGAGTACAAGTAATGGGAAATAAGAATTGGAATCAAGAATATAATAGGGTTTACAACAAGTAATGGAGATTCAGGAACTAACTAGTTGGAAGGACAACTCAAGAGACTAGATTGGGTAAACAAACACTAATGTTGGAACAAGTGACAAGTGTACATGTAGGGGTATCTAACCTTAAGTGACAAGCATCTAGTAAGTGTCGGGTGTCAAGTCTCAAGTCTAGTGTCAAGTTGTCGGGTCTCAAGTATCGAGTTATAAATGTCAAGTGTTATTATTCAAGTATCAAGTCTCATGTAATAAGTCATCAAGCTTCAAGTAAACATGTATCAAATTCGAGTTTCATGTATCGGGTTTCATGTATCATGTGATCAAGTATCGAGTAAACCTGTGTCAAGTTCAAGTTTCATGTTTAAGTCTTGTGGTGATTACTATCTAGGTAGCACTTCATGCATCCATCTTTTTACTACATGGTTGCTACAGTCAAAACAATTTCGTTTAGACCTAGTAATGGAGTCTATAGGACGACGTACTCAAGTATCAAGTATCAAGCAAGTCATGGTTCATGAATCGAAAAATAAATAACAAGTTCACGAAGCAAGTTCGTGAATCCACTAACAAGTTCAAGAACCACACAATGGGTTCATGAATCAAACAAGTTTATGAGCCAAGTAACTGACTCCATGAATCGATCAAGGTACAACAAGTTCATGAACCAAGTAATTGGGAAACACGGGCCCCCTTCTGAGTACACTTACCTATATTGTCCACTACTATAGTCTTTCCCTTAAACCCCGGCTCATTACATTTATTAATTTTTATCAAGCAAGCATGCAAGTGTGTGAAACAAGGTACGAGAAAGTGGTGGGAACATGTGTCAAAACTGCGAACTACATAGTTAATGTGTTCAAGCAGAAATTATGAATCTAAGTTTAAACATGTGAAATAGGGTTAAAATATTGTTAACTAATCCTAAGAAAAATTGGAGATGTCCTATGGAGTGTCCAGCAACCACATATAAAATTTTAAGTCAAATGCTTGCTGTTAACATAGTTAAATTAATTCGCAAAGTAAAGGTGTGTAGCAGTTTTGCAAATCTGCATCTACCAATACAGCTGCAGTAAAACTGCAATAACTCCTAGACCGTAACTTCGAATTCAAAAATTTGGAGGCTATCGACATCTAGACATCTAGAACTACCTTTTCTATTCAGGGCTCGGGTTCAGATTCTGATGTTAAAGGGGTCAAAACAGTATAACAAGATTCAGAACAGCAACATGTGGAAACATCTTACTAGTATAGGTTACCTGAAAATTGGTTATTAGGCGTCTAGGTTAATGTGTGATACATATACAGGATAATGGTTGTCAAAACAGCAAGTGAAATTTATTTTTCAAGCCAAATGGTTGCAAGATCATCAAATACAAGATATAATATATGTCTACAAATCTAGGGCTCCTAATTCATGTGTCCATGTGTTCAGGGGATAAAATGGGTCCAAGTAGTTGTAATATAATATAATAAAATTATTGTGACTCTTAAGATTATGAAATTGAGAAGGTTTAATATTTGATCAACAACGACAATCAAGAAGGAGTCACAATTTCTAACTATTTGTAGTATTTTTCAAGGAATGCTTGTACTAGAACAAAAATATGTACAAGAGGAATACTTGCCTTGATTGACGATGATTAGATCCGATTGTTGAAGAAAATCGGATCCAAAATTCCCGGGCAAAGTCTCCCGAAAGTACGTGTGAAGCACGTGCAAAAATCCAATAGTAGAGCGAATTTTCCCACACCAGATCGGCCCTAAAATAGCGAAGAGCAAGCCTCGATCCAGCGTGGCAAAACAGCGAAACAGTGAAATCGACCAATCAGATCTCTCCTTTGCAGCTGATCGGGGCCAGAACAGCGGACAGTGTTTTGGGATCCGCTGTGGCAAAACACGGGACAGCAATCAGATCAGGCTAGGTGCACAAATCTTGATGTGATCCGATGCCTGAGATTCAATCCCGCCCAATGCCTCCTTCTTCGTCGAAACAAAGAGCGAGAGAGAGAGAGGGAATGGCGTCGACACTGGCGAGCGGCGACCGGTGTGCGATGCGAGGCTTGCGACGATGGGAAGGACGACGGCGGCAGAATCAACGGCGCGACGTCGAGAGGGGATTCGTCGCGCTCGGCTCTGTTCGTGGGTTCGAAACAAAGGAGCAAGCGGAGGAGTGGGTTCGGGGGTGTTAGCGGTGACGGAGGTCTAGGTGATGAGGAGTTGGTGGGGGCGAATGGCGAGGGCGATCGGAGGTATGGGTAATGGCGATGGAGCGGGAGGAAGAAGATGGAGTGGGTTCGGCGAGGTCGACGGTGGGGATGGTGATGGTGAAGGTCGTGGTGGTGAAGAGAAGAGGGTGGTGATGCGATGGGGGGTGCGGCGAGGTAATGGAATTGGGTGCTGGGTGTTGGTCGAAGGGAGAAGGAGAAGGATGCGGAAGGAAGAAGTGGGTAGCGGCGGTCTCAACAGTAGGGGTTAGGGTTCGGGATAGGGTTAGGGTATAGGGTTTATATAGTAGGGTAACGGGTTTGGGTTAACGGGTATTAGGGTATCCGCTTCGAGTGGGATCCAACTGGATAATTTGTCAAAATGTATTAAAATAGGGGATAAAGAGATGATTGACATCGAACAGCTCATTCTTCATGAAGAACAACACAAAGAGCACACACAATTGAATTAGATGAAAGGACAAAAATTGAGTCGAAAACAAATTAATGGTTTCATTCAATCTGAAACAAAATACAGGATCACCATTTGAATACGAGAATATAAGGAATGAAAAATACAGTAGAAAAATTACAGACACGAGAAAAAGGAGTTACATAAACCGTGAATGGACTCCGAACCGGGTGACAACAAGTTTTGGGAGCACTCGAATGGTGAGCCGAACCCCGCATACTTGCTCGGGAGCATGTGGCTAGAGCGGCTCTATGATCCATGAGTGGACTCCGCACTTGTCCGGGATTGTTTCAGGAGCACTCAAACGGCGAGCCGAACTCCGCGTTCTTGCTTAGGAGTAAGTAGCTAAAGTGGCCCTATGAACCGTGAATGGACTCCGAACAGGGTAACAATAAGTTTTGGGAGCACTCAAATGGTGAGCCGAACCTCACACACTTGCTCGGGAGCATATGGATAGAGCGGCTTTATGAACCATGAGTGGACTCAGCACTTATCTAGGGTTGTTTTGGAAGCACTCGAACGGTGAGTCAAATCCCGCATACTTGCTCGGGAGCAAGTAGCTAAAGTTTCCCTATGAACCGTGAATGGACTCCGAACAGGGTGATGGCAAGTTTTGGGAGCACTCAAATGGCGGCGAGCCGAACCCCACGCACTTGCTCAGGAACATGTGGCTAGAGCAGCTCTATGAACCATGAGTGGATTCTGCACTTGTCCGGGATTATTTTAGGAGCACTCGAACGGCGAGCCGAATCCCGCATACTTGCTCAGGACCAAGTAGCTAAAGTGGCCCTATGAACCATGAGTGGACTCTACACTTGTCCAGGGTTATTTCAAGATCACTTTAACGGCGAGCTGAACCCCACATACTTGCTCGGGAGCAAGTAGCTAAAGTGGCCCCATCAACTGTGAATGGACTTTGAACAAGGTGACGACGAGTTTTTGGAGCACTCGAATGGCGAGCTGAAACCCACACACATGGTCGGGAGTATGTGTCTAGAGCGGCTCGATGAACCATGACTGGACTCCGCACTTGTCCGTTGGAGTGCTTAGTGAAGGGATGGTGTGGCTCGGGGTTGAACCATATAGTTGTACCTTCAATGATTCAACAATATTATGTAAGTTATAATACTAACCGGTGGTGGTACTTGAGATTGTTGCCGGATTAAATGTGATATATGCTCTTGAAGAAGTGCCACTAGTGCATTCAACTGTGTCATCTCCTCATTTTGGGTCCCACCGGAAGTAGATGCACAACGACCGAAGAGTTGAGTGGGCGTCGGTCCTAAACCCATACCACGCACGAGACCATGGTGCCCTTTTCACCTCACTTCAATCATAGCTTGGCGCTGCCGTGTTAATGGGTTGGATGAGGTCGTAGAAGAGTCGGAGAAAGTAGTGGAAGAGATATCTTCATACTTCTTTCTGGCATCATTCTCTAAAAGGACGGGAAAAAAAATTAAGAGATCATTATTCATTTTGGACATGCTTTTGTAAAAACCAAAGAAATACCCACTATGATATAAAATTACCACAATATCCTCTGATGCAGAAGTTGCAAATGTCCCATCTTTGGACCTATAGGTAGCGTCAAAGAAACCTATCTCTCCAAAGGTCGCAGGACTCATTTCTTTTTCCTATACATTAGTAAAACAAAATTATTGTAAACATAAATCTGTAATCTGAAACTGACAAATTCGATTGCACTTACCATTTTCTCCATAACTAAAGCGAAGCTGTGTGTACCAGCAGTGTGCAACATACACTACTGTGAACAACTGACAACACCGACATCTGCCCTTCTCTGTACATTTCACAATGATTACAACGATATAACTTAGAGTAGGTAGACAAACACTTTGAAATTAAATGAGGATTAGTAATATAAATACATGCCCAATCTTTGAACTCCAGTAGTGGATGAGGAATTGCCAATCCGAAGGCTCGACCTCGGGGGCACACCCCTTGCATTATCGGCCTCGAACCTATTTCTGTCGTAATACTTCGCCTTCAAATAACTTTTGTGTTCTCTCCACTTCTTTGAAAGATATTTTTCCACCCAAGTGTCAAGAGAGTCCAAGAAAGAGAAGTATTGCTACAAAATATCATTGATTACCAAATTTATAACTGAATTGTATTAACCAAGTCTCATTCATTAAATTTTCATAAGGATAATACCTTGATGGCTGAATAGGCACTCATCTTTGTCTTAACGGGCACATTTGGCCAACTATCGTAAGACAATGGAATTATGCAAGGATTCCTAGCAATTACCCAGATAAATTGCGTGAATGTACCTACATTATCACCCACAGACTGTCCGGCGATGTTTGCCTCTACTATAATCCTCTCATTGTTTTTCAGTTTCTATATATCTGTTGTCTTTGTCCTTCCTCTTTGCTCTTTGGTAGTGGACTTTCTTCCCTCCCCCACCTCCATTTAACAGCCACTATGTTCTGGAGGCTACTCTGACCCTTGCCCTTCGTTTACTTCTATTGTGTTGATCCTTTTTGATCGCCTTAACATCTTGTAGCTGTAAAAATAATATTAAGATTGAATAATTAAATAACTACAAATGTCACAATTGATGCATATATAAACTTTGGCAGATAAATAGGAAACTCAATATTGATGTGTAGGAAAAGATAAATGTCACAATTAATGAACAACCGGTGCATATATAACATTAACTTTTAAGACAAATTAATAAAATTTAAGGCAAATAATAAATACAAGGCATTATATTAAATATGAAAAATAAACCAACTACAAATATCACAATTGATACATATATAAAATTTGGAAGATAAAGGAAACTCAATATGAAAAATTACAACAAGCATAAACACTAAGGAGTATAAGATACAATGAAAATCATACAGGTGTGGTTAAACAATTCTTCAAAACTATAATACTACATCTTCCAATACATCACCCCCTTCTTCATCCGTGTGGAGCCAGGTAGGGCAAATGATGTCATCTGTTATGTTACATCAAACATAGGAATCTTAGAAGCAATGTAACTATTCATGACAATATTGTCTTCATCATCTAAAGCGTCACCCAAGTGAAATACATCTCTTGGTTGCATACTAAGAGCCATGTAAGATTTTGGCAGGGTTGGATCTTCAATATGGAATACTTAGAGCACTTGGAATGGGAACACAAATCGTGGCTAATGTGTGTACCAGTGTGAATCCAATTTGATAAGTTTACAATTGTGAACTCTAACTTATCCTTGTTATTAAAAAAAAATCTTATCAAACCCAGCCCAATCCCCACGAAATAAGACAACTTGAAAATGACCATAATAATTCAACTCAATGATATCCATGAGCGCCTCATAGTAGTCAACAGCTCCATCTACAGGCCTCGTGTCGGTGTTAAAAGCATAACTTCTAGTCTTGAAAGTCACTACCATTCCACTATTTTGAGATTACAAATTATGTTCGTGGTTTTTAGTATGAAATCTGAAGCCGTTATATATATATATCCTCTGTATCTTTTAAGCATCTTATGAGGACCTTTGGCAAGAATTTTCATTTCAGATGACACCCCTTCAACTACCAAAGAAGGTATCTATAACTTTTTTACAAATTATGTTAGTACCACGAAGAATATATCCATAATCTATAATAAAGCTGGATTTTCGTAAGTCACATACATGAGATTCAAACCACTTATGAAATTTTTCATTCATCATCCGATTTTGTTCATGTGGTTGCAGTCTTGTTGGTCTAGCCTTTCTTTTAATGTCCTTGACAAATTCGTTGGAAAACAGGAAAATCAATGAGGAATAACAAATGTAAGTTCATATCGTACTAGGTGTTTTTTATTATATTCAAACCAATCCAAATCCGAATTACCATCGAAATGGCTCAACTGATGCATGGTGACCAAGCACATATTGATGTGCTTGTTCCTATGTTAAGTTATCTAATTCAAATGAATCAACTTTACCAACAGTAGTGTTAGCAGTTTTGAAGAGATATATAGCTCCATCAAGGTTAGACATGTATGGATTTCTTCTTGGTCTAGTCAGGCATGTCTCTACACCCTGAAGATACCTTGAACAAAAATTTGAGCACTCCTCTGAGATACCCTTTTGCTAATGAGCCTTCTGGATATGCTCTATTTTTAACATAACCCTTAAGTCGGTATAGGTACCTATACATGTAAAATTAATGGTATAGAAAATGTATGGGAATAAAACTAAGAAGTTATAGAGAATTAAGATATTGGATGAGGCATGAATAATTATCTCTCAATGGAATACATCCACCGATAATGTACAAGTCCTTCGATTCTTGCGTCACCAGCAATGGGGATTATCAGGTGAATCATTATAGTGAAGAAGGAGGGAGGAAATATCCTCTCCATTTGACTAAGTGTCAATGCTGCATTCTGCTCCAATTGGTCAATATCTTCAATACGTAGAACTCTTGAGCAAATTCCTTTATATATGCTACAAAGATCTTTTGGGACAGCTGTGACTTGCTTACACATTGAAGAGCTTACAGTCACTGAAAGGAGACCATGCATCATGATGTACTAGTCGTGACTTTAGACCCTGAAGTCTCTTCTCCTTAGAGTTGACACATCTTGCTATATTAGAAGAATAATCATCGGGAACTTTAAGCTCCTATAAAATTTTGCAAAACAATGCCAACTCTAATTTTGATATTGAATAGATTGCAGAAGGAAGGCGTACTCTCCCATTTGATAATTTCTCTGGGTGCAACTCATGTCGTATGCCCATCGACTTAAAATCAAGGTGGCTCTTGAGATTGTCCTTTGTCTTCTGATCATCCCCAATGATTTTTCCTATACAATTTTCATTGATAATATTTTTCTATATGCATCACATCTGCATTGTGGCGCAATAAGTTGAATTCCCAATACGACAAATTGAAAAAAAATGCTATTCTTCTTACATGTGCCTAAATTCTCCACGCTGTAACACTCATCTACATCGCATAAATCGGTATCCTCATGCTCATCCCTTGCCCTTTTCTTGGCATCTTTGCTAACTTGTGATTCTTTTCCATATTTGAACTAATGACCATCAAGCCGCCTTAACACATCTGACCCAAACGAAGCTCCAGGAGCATGTCCACACTCATCGGTACCATCAAATGTCATTGTCTTTGCCTTGAATATGTGTGTGTCATATAACCATCTCCTATGACCCATGTAGCAGACCTTTCTGCCATTATACAACTACCTTGAAATAGTTTGTTCATCACAACAAGGACATGCATAATGTCCTTTGGTGCTATAATCAGATAAATTTGCATATGTAGTAAAATCATTGATTTTCCAAGTCAACGCAACCCAAAGACGAAATGTTTCTTTAGCTGTTGTATCATAGGTTGGAACACCCTCCCACAATTTTTAAAATTCATCTGTTAACGGCTGTAGATACACATTTATCTCATTTCCTGAGCCTTTCGGTCCAGGAACTATCATGGACAAAATAAATGAGGACTTCTTCATGCATTTCCAAGGGCCAAATTGCACGGGATTAACACAACATGTCATATGATGTATGTACTGCTCATTTTCCTAAAATGGTTGAAATCATCACTGGCTAATCCAAGTCTCACATTGCGAGGATCTTTCACAAAATCGGGGTATTTTTCATCAAATTTTTGCCAAGATTGAGAATCGGCAGGGTGCCTAAGATTCCACAATTATTGCAACCTTCAGCATGTCATCTCATATCAGAAGAAGTTTTAGAGGACATAAACATTTTTTTGTGGCTTAGGAATTAAAGGAAAGTAATGCAACTATTTTGCAGGCTTCTTTCTCTTACTTGTTTTAATAGGCTCACTTGTTTGATCGTCTTGATTCGATGTTCCTGCCCATTTTGAAGAACTACAGACTTCATAATTCTCGAGACTCTCCTTATCCTTCCTAAAAAGTATACAATCATTTGGAAATGTTGCTATCTTCTCATACCCTAGATCGAAAGACTTGAGGAATTTTTTGATTGCATGAGAGGAATTTGGAATACAGATTTCTGAAAATGCTTCATTCAACAGTTCAAGTAGCATAGTGAAGGACTTGGCAGACCACCCGTTTAAACATTTGATCTGAAATGTCTGACAATGAATGAGAACATATAAAATTTGGTGCAATCACGATACAAATGAGTACTAGCAACTTCCAGCAACTTAGTAAAGGCTTCGTGTTGTTTATTAATTTTAGTGTCATGCCTTTCCTCCTCCACCCCACCACCAATGTGTGATGTTTCTGTTGACTCATTATGGACTTGGGTTGCTGGATTGCTGGTGTGGAATGGAATGTTATGAATCCCCAAGGCATCCCGCACTAAAGCATGAATCTCATCGAAAACACTTAAGTCATCGTTCACTAAGGGCTCATCTTCATTTTCTAACATAACCGGACAAACAGGAGCTGACGTATGCCCCTCTCCATGACAAAACCACCGAGTGTACTCTTGAAGAAAACCATTGATAATCAAATGTGTCTTTACTACGTCGCATATCCTCAAATTACAATTTTTTACACCAGAGACATGAACAAAGAATTAAGTTGGGATCACAGGAATTTCGTTTGGCGAAGATAATAAAATCTTTAACTCCATCTCGGTACTCCTTAGATAATCGTGGTTTATTAATCTAGCTTCTATCCATCTGAACAATAGCACTCAATCTGAAATATAAATTTGATAAAGTAAAAATTATTAAAATTGAAAACTAGTTTTACTAATAAATTTCTCATTTTTAAAATCTTCCCCAGTTGATTTTCATATATATTACACTTGTCACCCAATACGATAAATGTCATGTGTATTACAAGCCTATTAACAAAATTAACTCTAAAACAAATAAATCTTAATAAAAATAACTCTATTCATACAACCATAAAATCTATTTTTACAACCCTAAAATGAACTTTTATCCATTTCAATAATAGCACTCAATTTCAAATTTAAATTTCATAAAATTTAAAGTTAATATCATTCATTAAAGTGACTATCTCACTAAATCGATTGTCTATGAAATGTCCAATCCAGTGATATGAATAGGCAAAGTTTGTAATTAAGATTAAATCGGTGATTATGATAAATCATAATAATTATCGCATATAACTATATAAAAGTATTATCAAGAAATTATCCACACACATCCCAAAAAAATATTACTTGTTTCCTCACATACCCACATACATGTCAATCAATATTATCATGAAATTACCCAAATGGCGAAAATAACCTGAAGATTGAGAACTTTATTTAAAATGAAACAAACTCAAAACCCCAATTCAACAAATATTTGTAACTTCAATCAAACATAACCCCTCAAGATCATACACCACTTTAGAACATTAAACATTTCTAACATATCACACAAAAAATTAACTATATTCATGCAACCCTAAAATCTATAATTACTGTCCTAAAACAAATAAACTCTAAAACTCTAAAACAAGACTTATTATATAGTTATATGGCTCTAAAATTAATAAATCTCAACAAAATTAACTCTAAAACAAATAAATTTCAATATAATTAACTCTATTCATAAAACCCTAAAATAAATAATTTATTATTACATCCCTAAAATCCAAAATCTATTATTACCGCACAACTTTAAAGTTTTTTTAATAAATTTTCAATATTTATGTGCATCCTAAATATTAGTGAAAAAACATGTCTAGTAAAAGAATAACATTTATATTTTACACATGACAGATAATTAAAGCCCTAGAGAAGATTTGATTTTTATACCTCTCACAAGCGGTCGGAAGTCATCGACGGGGGGACCACGGGGGTATATCGGGGGTGAGAGAGAAGCGAGTTTTTTGAAAGGAGAGAGAGTGAGCGGTTATGAGAGACGGCGGGCACGATGATGGTAGGGACGAGCATCGTCGATGAGCTGCAGGAAAGCGCGGGAGAGAGAGGGAAAGTATTGGAAAATAAGAATTGGGGATCGAGTGAAATGTTAGGGTTCAAATTTTTGGAAATTTTATCTCAGACCCCACCCCAGCGTTTTCATTAATAAACGCCGGGGTAGACTACACCTACACCGGTATTTTTCGAAAAGGCCGAGGTAGGTTACCAAATTTTTTAAAGTATGATCTGGTCCAAGTCTACCCTAGCGCTACTACCCAAATATGAAGATAGTTTTGCCCGGGTACTCCAAAAATGTTGTAGTTATAACTTTTATATTCATTCCTAATTTTCTTTCCTTTTCCCTCCTGTTGTTTTCTCTGTAGGACATCAATCAAGGAAGCTAAAAGGCTCACCTTGATTTTATATTTTTATTTCTTATTATTATTATGCTCATAAAATTTACCTTTATGAGTAGTTGTATGTAAGACTTATGATTTTGGGGAGGCTTAAATGTGTGTGAAATATTTTTTAAAAAGTTTGCTTAAATGCTATTTAACAAGGTTTTCAATTTGTGTCTGACATCGAAATCTCATTATCTCTAGAAATTGTAGAAACATTTGACACAGATTTCTATGTATCGAAGGACATATAAGCACAGAAGATGTAAAAAAGATATCAACAGTCATTGTAGGTATAATATGCATATATGCATATTTAAAAATAGGAATCCGATATTTTGTTTGATGCAGTTTGCTTTTGGGGTGTGGTTGTAACAGGTGTGAGTTCTTATAGTTTGTATAGTGGAAGTTACGGTACTGGCCCTAGTCTGACCCTCGGTTGGGGGACCGGCTCAGGAGTAGCAGGAGTGAGGTAGGGACCGGGTGCTCGGCTCGGATCTGTGGGCTCGGCTCGGTCCTGGGTACCTGCACACTGCCTAGAAACACCGGGAGAAGTCCCGGCGACAGGCCCTCCGACGATCTAGTCAGTCACTGGAAATGAACAATAGCTAGGGTTCAGGGGGAGAAAGTTTGATTACCTTTTACAGTGAGGAGGGGGTCTGGTATTTATAAGAAGGAAAAACGGGTTTGAGACCCTGCTGGACCGGGTCGGACCCGTTTGCTCGTAGGCCTGACGTGGCAGAAGCCCATATGGCTCTGGGTTGACCTAATGATCATAGAAGTGCGGTTTTTGAGGGGATTCGATGGCACAGGAGGGGCCAAGTCATCTGTACCATATCAAGAGCCTCCACTCCTGGAGGGCTAGGAAAGCCAGCCATGGAGGAGTGGTTCTGTCTCTAGAAGAAGAGCGGAACGGAGAGTATGACGAATGCGATCTATAATCTTCCTGGAGAGGCCAACAGGGTAGGATGAAGGGAACCCCCTAGAGGAGAAGAGCTACTGAAGGTTGAGAATCCGAGGGTCGGCGGCCGAGTCAGTGGTCGACATCGAACTCCATTCCATGTGGAGGCCAGGGTCAGTCCCGAGCTTGTGGTGGATCGGCACCGATGCCGAGAGTCGAGCCTCGAGGATTGTGGGAAAGGCCCTGGGGCGGCTCAGCATCAAGACCGATCATCGAGGCCAGTCGTGAAAACCAAGAGATGGTTCGAGGTCACCTCCGAGCTCCGAGCCTCCGTTGCGCATAAAGGTCCTGGGGTGGCTCGAGGTCACTACCGAGCTCCGAGCCCCCTTTTCTTGTGAAATCTCTGAGGTGGCTCGAGGTCACGACCGAGCTCCGAGCCCCAACTGCTTGTGAAAGCTCTGTGGGGCTCCAGGTCACGACCGAGCACCGAGCCCCTTTCGCTTGTGAAAGCTATGGGGTGGCTCGAGGTCAGGACCGAGCTCCGAGCCCCCTTTGCTTGTGAAAACTATGGGGTGGCTCGAAGTCAGGACCAAGCTCTGAGCCCCTTTCGCATGTTGGCAAAGCTTTGGTGCGGCTCAGATTCTCCACCGAGTGACGAGCCTCCACATTGCACGTGAGAAGCTATGGGATGGCTCGAGGTCACAACCGAGCTCCAAGCTCCAAAACATGTTGGAAAAGCTTTGGTGTGGCTCGGATTCCCAACCGACCGACGAGCCCCCATACTTTGCATAGAAAGCTCTGAGATGGCTCGAGGTTACAACCGAGCTCCGAGCCCCCTAGCTTGTTGGAAAAGCTTTGGTGTGGCTCGGTTTCACTACCGAGCGATGAACCTCCACCTTGCTTATGAGAAGTTATGGGATGGCTCGAGGTTACAACCGAGTTCCGAGCCCCAAAACTTGTTGGAAAAGCTTTGGTGTTGTTCAGATTCCCCACCGAGCGACGAGCCACCATACTTGGCGTAGAAAACTCTGGGATGGCTCGAGGTTACAACCGAGATCCAAGGCCCAAAACTTATTGGAAAAGCTTTGGTATGGCTCGAGGTCACAACCGAGCTCTGAGCCCCAGAACTGGTTGGAAAAGCTCTGGTGTGGCTCGGATTCCCCACCGAGCGACGAGCCCCCATACTTGGCGTAGAAAGCTCTGGGATGGATGGAGGTTACAACTGAGACCGATCCCCAAAGCTTGTTGGAAAAGCTTTGGTGGGGCTCAGATTCACTACCGAGTGAAGAGCCTCCACATTGCTTGTGAGAAGCTATGGGATGGCTCGAGGTCAGAACCGAGCTCGAGCCCCAAAACTTGTTAGAAAAGCTTTGGTATGGCTCGAGATCACAACCGAGCTCCGAGCACCAAAACTAGTTGGAAAAGCTTCGGTGTGGCTAGGATTCCCCACCGAGCGACGAGCCTCCATACTTGGCATAGAAAGCTCTGGGATGGCTCGAGGTTACAACCGAGCTCCGAGCCCCAAAAAGCTTTGGTGTGGCTCGGATTCCCCATCGAGCGACGATCCCCCATACTTGGGGTAGAAATCTTAGGGATGGTTCGAGGTTACAACCGAGCTCCGAGCCCCAAAGCTTGTTGAAAAAGCTTTGGTGTGGCTCGGATTCACTACCGAGCGACGAGCCTCCTCATTGCTTGTGAGAAGCTATGGGATGGCTCGAGGTTACAACCGAGCTCCGAGACCTAAAACTTGTTGAAAAAGCATTGGTATGGCTCGAGGTTACAACCGAGTTCCGAGCTCCAAAACTTATTGGAAAAGCTTTTGTGTGGCTTGGATTCACTACCGAGCGACGAGCCTCCTCATTTCTTGTGAGAAGCTATGGGATGGCTTGAGGTTACAACCGAGCTCCGAGACCTAAAACCTGTTGGAAAAGATTTGGTATGGCTCGAGGTCACAACCGAGCTTTGAGCGCCAAAACTGGATGGAAAAGCTTTGGTGTGGCTCGGATTCCCCTTCGAGCGACGAGCCCCCATACTTAGCGTAGAAAGCTCTGGGATGGCTCGAGGTTACAACCGAGCCCCAAGCCCCAAAGCTTGTTGGAAAAGCTTTGGTGGGGCTCGGATTCACTATAGAGCGAGGAGCCTCCGCATTACTTGTGAGAACCTATGGGATGGCTCGAGGTCACAATCGAGATCGAGCCCCAAAACTTGTTGGAAAAGCTTTGGTATGGCTCGAGGTCACAACCGTGCTCCGAGCCCCAAAACTGGTTGGAAAAGCTCTGGTGTGGCTCGGATTCCCCACCAAGCGACGAGCCCCCATACTTAGCGTAGAAAGCTCTGGGATGGATGGTGGTTACAACCGAGACCGATCCCCAAAGCTTGTTGGAAAAGCTTTGGTGGGGCTCGGATTCACTACCGAGCAAAGAGCCTCCTCATTGCTTGTGAGAAACTATGGGATGGCTCGAGGTCACAACCGAGCTCGAGCCCCAAAACTTGTTGGAAAAGCTTTGGTATGGCTCGAGGTCACAACCGAGCTCCGAGCACCAAAACTGGTTAGAAAAGCTTTGGTGTGGCTAGGATTCCCCACCGAGCGATGAGCCTCCATACTTGGTGTAGAAAGCTCGGGGATGGCTCGAGGTTACAACCGAGCTTCGAGCCCCAAAAAGCTTTGGAGTGGCTCGGATTCCCCACCCAGCGATGAGCCCCCATACTTGGTGTAGAAATCTCAGGGATGGCTTGAGGTTACAACCGAGCTCCGAGCCCCAAAGCTTGTTGGAAAAGCTTTGGTGTGGCTCGGATTCACTACCGAGCGACAAGCCTCCTCATTGCTTGTGAGAAGCAATGGGATGGCTCGAGGTTACAACCGAGCTCCACGACCTAAAACTTGTTGGAAAAGCTTTGGTATGACTTGAGGTCACAACCGAGCTCCGAGCCCCAAACTTGTTGGAAAAGTTTTGGTGTGGCTCGGATTCACTACCGAGCGACGAGCCTCCTCATTGCTTGTGAGAAGCTGTGGGATGGCTCGAGGTTACAACCAAGCTCCGACCCCTAAATCTTGTTGGAAAAGCTTTGGTATGGCTCGAGGTCACAACCTAGCTTCGAGCCCCAAAACTGGATGGAAAAGCTTTGGTGTGGCTCGGATTCCCCATCGAGCGACGAGCCCCCATACTTGACATAGAAAGATCTGGGACGGCTTGAGGTTACAACCGAGGCCTGAGCCCCAAAGCTTGTTGGAAAAGCTTTGGTGGGGCTCGGATTCACTACAGAGCGATGAGCCTCCACATTACTTGTGAGAACCTATGGTATGGCTAGAGTTCACAACCGAGGTCGAGCCGCAAAACTTGTTGGAAAAGCTTTGGTATGGCTCGAGGTCACAACCGAGCTCCGAGCCCCAAAACTGGTTGGAAAAGCTCTGGTGTAGCTCGGATTCCCCACCAAGCGACGAGCCCCCATACTTGGCATTGAAAGCTCTGGGATGGCTCGAGGTTACAACCGAGCCCCGAGCCCCAAAGCTTGTTGGAAAAGCTTTGGTGGGGCTCGGATTCACCACAGAGCGATGAGCCACCGCATTGCTTGTGAGAACCTATGGGATGGCTTGATGTCACAACTGAGATCAAGCCCCAAAACTTGTTGGAAAAGCTTTGGTATGGCTCGAGGTCACAACCGAGCTCCAAGCCCCAAAACTAGTTGGAAAAGCTTTGGTGTGGCTCGGATTCCCCACCAAGCGACGAGCCCCCATACTTGGCTTAGAAATCTCTGGGATGGCTCGAGGTTACAACTGAGCTCCGATCCCCAAAACTGGTTGGAAAAGCTTTGGTGTGGCTCGGATTTCCCACTGAGCGACGGCCCCCATACTTGGTGTAGAAATTTTTGGGATGGCTCGAGGTTACAACCAAGCTCCGAGCCCCAAAGTTTGTTGGAAAAGCTTTGGTGCGGCTCGGATTCACTACCGAGCAATGAGCCTCCTCATTGCTTGTAAAAAGCTTTGGTATGACTTGAGGTCTCAACCGAGTTTCGAGCCCCAAAGCTTGTTGGAAAAGTTTGGGTGTGGCTCGAATTCCCCACGGATCAATGAGCCCCCATACTTTGCGTAGAAAGCTCTGGGATGGCTCGAGGTTACAACCGAGCTCCGAGCCCCAAAGCTTGTGGGAAAAGCTTTGGTGTGGCTCGGATTCACTACCGAGCGACGATCCTCCTCATTGCATATGAGAAGCTATGGGATAGCTCGAGGTTACAACCGAACTCCGAGCCCCAAAACTTGTTGAAAAAGCTTTGGTGTGGCTCGGATTCCCCACCGAGCGATGAGCCACCATACTTTGCATAGAAAGCTCTGGGATGGCTCGAGGTTACAACCGAGCCCCAAAGCTTGTTGGAAAACCTTTGGTGTGGCTCGGATTTACTACCTAGCAACGAGCCTCCTCATTGCTTGTGAGAATCTATAGGATAGCTCGAGGTTACAACCGAGCTCTGAGCTTCAAGACTTGTTAAAAAAGCTTTGGTATGGCTCGAGGTCACAACCGAGCTCCGAGCCTCAAAACTTGTTGGAAAAGCTTTGGAGTGGCTCGGATTCCCCACCGAGCGTCGAGCTCCCATACTTGGCGTAGAAAGTTATGGGATGGCTCGAGGTTACAACCGCGCTCCGAGCTCCAAAGCTTTTTGAAAAAGCTCTAATGTGGCTCGGATTCCCCACCGAGTGACGAGCCCCCATACATGGCATAGAAAATTATGAGATGGCTCGAGGTTACAATCGAGCCTAGAGCGTGAACGCCTGTTGAAAAAGCTTTGGTGGGGCTCAGATTCACAACCGAGCGACGAGCCTCCTCATTGCTTAAGAGAAGCTATGGGATGGCTCGAGGTCACAACCGAGCTCAAGCCCCAAAACTTATAGAAAAAGTTTTGGTATGGCTCGAGGTCATAACCGAGCTCCGAGCCCCAAAACTGGTTGGAAATGCTTTGGTGTGGCTCGGATTCCCAACCGAGCGACGAGCCCCTATACTTGGCGTAGAAAGCTCTGGGATGGCTCGAGGTTACAACCGAGCTCTGAGCCCCAAAACTAGTTGGAAAAACTTTGGTGTGGCTCGGATTTCCCACCGAGCGACGAGCCCCCATATTTGGTGTAGAAATCTATGGGTTGGCTCGAGGTTACAACCGAGCTCCGAGCTCCAAAACTTGTTGGAAAAGCTTTGGTGGGACTCGGATTCACAACCGAGCGATGAACCTCCTCATTGCTTAAGAGAAGCTATGGGATGGCTCGAGGTCACAACCGAGCTCAAGCCCCAAAACTTGTAGGAAAAGTTTTGGTATGGCTCGAGGTCATAACCGAGCTCCGAGCCCCGAAACTGGTTGGAAATGCTTTGGTGTGGCTCGGATTCCCAACCGAGCGACGAGCCCCTATACTTGGCGTAGAAAGCTCTGGGATGGCTCGAGGTTACAACCGAGCTCTGAGCCCCAAAACTAGTTGGAAAAACTTTGGTGTGGCTCGGATTTCCCACCGAGCGATGAGCCCCATATTTGGTGTAGAAATCTATGGGTTGGCTCGAGGTTACAACCGAGCTCCGAGCTCCAAAACTTGTTGGAAATGCTTTGGTGTGGCTCGGATTCACTACCGAGCGACGAGCCTCCTCATAGCTTGTGAGAAGCTATGGAATGGCTCGAGGTTACAATCGAGCTCCGAGCCCCCCTAAAATTTGTTTAAAAAGCTTTGGTATGGGTCGAGTTCTTAACCGAGCTCCGAGCCCCGAAACTGGTTGGAAAAGCTTTGGTGTGGCTCGGATTCCACACCAAGCGACGAGCCCCCATACTTGGCAAAGAAAGCTCTAGGATGGCTCGAGGTTACAATCGAACTCCGAGCCCAAAAGCTTGTTGGAAAAGTTTTGGTGTGGCTCGGATTCATTACCAAGCGACGAGCCTCCTCATTGCTAGTGAGAAGCTATGGGATGGCTCGAGGTTACAACGGAGCACCGAGCCCTAAAACTTGTTGATAAAGCTTTCGTATGGCTTGAGGTCACAACCAAGCTTCGAGCCCCAAAACTTGTTGAAAAAGCTTTGGTGTGGCTCGGATTCCACACCGAGCGATGAGCCCCCATACTTGGCATAGAAAGCTCAGGGATGGCTCGAGATTTCAACCGAGCTTCGAGCCCCAAAGTTGTTTGAAAAGCTTTGGTGTGGCTCAGATTCACTACCGAGCAACGAGCCTCCTCATTGATTGTGAGAAGCTATGGGATAGATCGAGGTTACAACCGAGCTCCGAGCCCCAAAATTTGTTGAAAAAGCTTTGGTATGGCTCGAGGTCACAACCGAGCTTCGAGCCACAAAACTGGATGGAAAAGCTTTGGTGTGGCTCGGATTCCCCATCGAGCGACGAGCCCCCATACTTGGCATAGAAAGCTCTGGGATGGCTCGAGTTTACAACCGAGCTCCGACCCCCAAAACTGGTTGGAAGAGCTTTGTTAGGGGTCGGATTCACTACAGAGCGACAAGCCTCCGCATTGCTTATGAGAACCTCTGGGATGGCTCGGTGTCACAACTGAGATCCGAGCCCCAAAACTTGTTGGAAAACCTTCGGTTTGGCTCGGGGTCACAACTGAGCTCTGAGCCCCAAAACTGGTTTGAAAAGCTTTGGTGTGGCTCGGATTCTCCACCGAGCGACGAGCCCCAATACTTAGAGTAGAAAGCTCTGGGATGGATCGAGGTTACAACCGAGCTCCGACCCCCAAAACTGGTTGGAAAAGCTTTGGTGTGGCTCGGATTCCCCACTGAGCGACAAGCCCCCATACTTTGCACAGAACTCTCTGGGATGGCTCGAAGTTACAACCAAGCTCCGAGCCCCAATGCTTGTTGGAAAAGCCTTGGTGAGGCTCGGATTCACTACCGAGCGACGAGCCTCCTCATTGCTTGTGAGAAGCTATGGGATGGCTCGAGGTTACAACCGAGCTCCGAGCCCTAAAACTTGTTGGAAAAGCTTTGGTTTGGCTCGAGGTCACTACCAAGCTCCGAGTCTCAAAACTTGTTCGAAAATCTTTGGTGTGGCTTGGATTCCCCACCGTGCGACGAGCCCCCATACTTGACGTAGAAAGCTCTGGAATGGCTCGAGGTTACAACCGAGCTCCGACCCCCAAAACTGGTTGAAAAAGCATTTGTGTGGCTCGGATTCCCCACCGAGCGACGAGCCCCCATACTTTGCGCAGAACGCTCTGGGATGGCTCGAGGTTACAACCGAGCTCCGAGCCCCAAAGCTTGTTGGAAAAGCTTTGGTGTGGCTCGGATTCACAACCGAGCGATGAGCCTCCTCATTGCTTGTGAGAAGCTATAGGTTGCTTCGAGGTTACAGCCGAGCTCCGAGCCCCAAAACTTGTTGGAAAAGCTTTGGTTTGGCTCGAGGTCACAACCGAGCTTTGAGCCCCAAAACTGGATGGAAAAGCTTTTGTGTGGCTCAGATTCCCCATCGAGTGACGAGCCCCCATACTTGGCGTAGAAAGCTCTAGGATGGCTCGAGGTTACAACTGAGCCCCAAGCCCCAAAGCTTGTTGGAAAAGCTTTGGTGGGGCTCGAATTCACTACAGAGCGACGGGCCTCCTCATTGCTTATGAGAAGCTACGGGAAGGCTCGAGGTCACAACCGAGATCGAGCCCCAAAACTTGTAGGAAAAGCTTCGGTATGGCTCGAGGTCACAACCGAGCTCCGAGCCCCAAAACTGGTTGGAAATGCTTTGGTGTGGCTCGGATTTCCCACCGAGCGATGAGCCCTATACTTGGCGTAGGAAGCTCTGGAATGGCTCGAGGTTACAACCGAGCTCCAAGTCCTAAAACATGTTGGAAAAGCTTTGGTATGGTTCGAGGTTACAACCGAGCTCCGAGCCCCAAAACTAGTTTGAAAAGCTTGGGTGTGGCTCAGAATTTCCACCGAGCGACGAACCCCCATACTTGGTGTAGAAATTTGTGGGATGGCTCGAGGTTACAACCAAGCTCCGAGCCCCAAAGCTTGTTGGAAAAGCTTTTGGTGCGGCTCGGATTCACTACCGAGCAACGAGCCTCCTCAATGCTTGTGAGAAGCTATGGGATGGCTCGAGGTTACAACCGAGCTCCGAGCCGTAAAACTTGTTGGAAAAAAGCTTTGGTATGACTCGATGTCTCAACCGAGCTCCGAGCCCCAAAGCTTGTTGGAAAAGTTTGGGTGTAGCTCGAATTCCCCACGGAGCAACGAGCCCCCATACTTGGCGTAGAAAGTTCTGGGATGGCTCGAGGTTACAACCAAGCTCCGAGCCCCAATGCTTGTGGGTAAAGCTTTGGTGTGGCTCGGATTCACTTCCGAGCGACGAGCCTCCTCATCGCATATGAGAAGCTATGGGATGGCTCGAGGTTACAACCGAGCTCCGAGCCCCAAAACTTGTTGAAAAAGCTTTGGTGTGGCTCGGATTCCCCACTGAGCGACGAGCCCCCATACTTTGCATAGAAAGCTCTGCGATGGCTCGAGGTTACAACTGAGCACCGAGACCCAAATCTTGTTGGAAAAGCTTTGGTGTGGCTCGGATTCCCCACCGAGCGACAAGCCCCCCATTCATGGCGTAGAAATCTCTAGGATGGCTCGAGGTTACAACCAAGCCCCGAGCCCGGACGCTTGTTGGAAAAGCTTTGGTGGGGATCGGATTCACAACCGAGCGACGAGCCTCCTCATTGCTTCTGAGAAGCTATGGGATGGCTCGAGGGCACAACTGAGCTCGAGCCCCAAAACTTGTAGGAAAAGCTTTGGTATGGCTCGAGGTCACAATCGAGCTCCGAGCCCCAAAACTGGTTGGAAATGCTTTGGTGTGGCTCGGATTCCCCACCGAGCGACGAGCCCCTATACTTGGTGTAGAAAGCTCTGGGATGGCTCGAGTTTACAACCGAGGTCCGAGCCCCAAAACTGGTTGGAAAAGCATTGGTGTGGCTCGGATTTCCCACTGAGCGACAAGCCCCCATATTTGGTGTAGAAATCTCCGTGTTGGCTCGAGGTTACAACCGAGCTCCGAGCCCCAAAGCTTGTTAGAAAAGCTTTGGTGTGGCTTTGATTACTACCGAGAGACGAGCCTCCTCATTGCTTGTGAGAAGCTATGGGATGGCTCGAGGTTACAACCGAGCTCCGAACCCCCCTAAAACTTGTTGAAAAAGCTTTGGTATGGGTCGAGGTCGTAACCGACCTCCGAGCCCCAAAACTGGTTGGAAAGCTTTGGTGTGGCTCGGATTCCACACCGAGCGACGAGCCCCCATACTTGGCATTGAAAGCTCTAGGATGGATCGAGGTTACAACTGAGCTCCGAGCCCCAAAGCTTGTTGGAAAAGCTTTGGTGTGGCTCGGATTCCCCATCGAGCGACGAGCCCCCATACTCGGCGTAGAAAGCTCTGGGATGGCTCGAGGATACAACCGAGCTCCGACCCCTAAAACTGGTTGGAAAAACTTTGGTGGAGCTCCAACCCCCATACTCGGCGTAGAAAGCTCTAGTATTCATTACCGAGCGACGAGCCTCTGCATTGCTGGTGAGAAGCTATGGGAAGGCTCGAGGTTACAACCGAGCAACGAGCCCTAAAACTTGTTGGAAAAGCTTTAGTATGGCTTGAGGTCACAACCAAGCTCCAAGTCCCAAAACTTATTGGAAAAGCTTTGGTGTGGCTCGGATTCCACACTGAGCGACGAGCCCCCATACTTGGCATAGAAAGCTCTGGGATGGCTCGAGATTACAACCGAGCTCCGAGCCCTAAAGCTTGTTAGAAAAATTTTGGTGTGGCTCGGATTCACTATCGAGCGACGAGCCTCCTCTTTGCTTGTGAGAAGCTATGGGATGGATCGAGGTTACAACCGAGCTCCGAGCCCCAAAACTTGTTGAAAAAGCTTAGGTATGGCTCGAGATCACAACCGAGCTTCGAGCCCCAAAACTGGATGGAAAAGCTTTGGTGTGGCTCGGATTCCCCATCGAGCGACGAGCCCCCATACTCGGCGTAGAAATCTCTGGGATGGCTCGAGGTTACAACCGAGCTCCGACCCCCAAAACTGGTTGGAAAAACTTTGGTGGGGCTCAGATTCACTACAGAGCGACGAGCCTCCGCATTGCTTATGAGAACCTCTTGGATGGCTCAGTGTCACAACTGAGATCGAGCCCCAAAACTTGTTGGAAAAGATTTGGTATGGCTCGAGGTCACAACCGAGCACCGAGCCCCAAAATTGGTTGGAAAAGCTTTGGTGCGGCTCGGATTCCCCACTGAGCAACGAGCCCCCATAATTACCGTAGAAAGCTCTGCGATGGCTCGAGGTTACAACCGAGCTCCAACCCCCAAAACTGGTTGGAAAAGCATTTGTGTGGCTCGGATTCAACACCGAGCGACGAGCCCCCATACTTTGCACAGAACGCTCTGGGATGGCTCGAGGTTACAACCGAGCTCCGAGCCTCAAAGCTTGTTAGAAATGCTTTGGTGTGGCTCGGATTCACTACCGAGCAATGAGCCTCCTCATTGCTTGTGAGAAGCTATGGGATGGCTCGAGGTTACAACCGAGCTCCGAGTCCCACTAAAACTTGTTGAAAAAGCTTTGGTATGGGTCGAGGTCATAACCGAGCTCCGAGCCCCAAAACAGGTTGGAAAAGCTTTGGTATGGCACGGATTCCACACCAAGCGACGAGCCCCCATACTTGGCATAAAAAGCTCTAGGATGGCTCGAGGTTACAACCGAGCTCCGAGCCCCAAAGCTTGTTGGAAAAGATTTGGTGTGGCTCGGATTCATTACCGAGCGACGAGCCTCCTCATTGCTGGTGAGAAGCTATGGGATGGCTCGAGGTTACAACCGAGCACCGAGCCCTAAAACTTGTTAGAAAAGCTTTAGTATGACTCGAGGTCTCAACCAAGCTCCGAGTATCAAAACTTGTTGGAAAAGCTTTGGTGTGGCTCGAATTCCACACCGAGCGACGAGGCCCCATACTTGGCATAGAAAGCTGTGGGACAGCTCGAGATTACAACCGAGCTCCGAACCCCAAAGCTTGTTGGAAAAGCTTTGTTGTGGCTCGGATTCACTACCGAGCGATGAGCATCCTCATTGCTTGTGAGAAGCAATGGGATCGATCGAGGTTACAACCGAGCTCCGAGCCCCAAAACTTGTTGAAAAAGCTTCGGTATGGCTTGAGGTCACAACCGAGCTTCGAGCCTCAAAATTGGATGGAAAAGCTTTGGTGTCGCTCGGATTCTCCGTCGAGCGACGAGCCCCCATACTTGGCGTAGAAAGCTCTGGGATGGCTCGAGGTTACAACCGAGCTCCGACCCCTAAAACTTGTTGGAAAAGCTTTGGTGGGGCTCGGATTCACTAGAGAGCGATAAGCCTCTGCATTGCTTATGAAAACCTCTTGGATGGCTCGGTGTCACAACTGAGATCGAGCCCCAAAACTTGTTGAAAAATATTTGGTATGGCTCGAGGTAACAACCAAGCTCCGAGCCCCAAAACTGGTTGGAAAAGCTTTGGTGTGGCTCGGATTCCCCACTGAGTGACAAGTTCCCATACTTTGCACAGAACGCTCTGGGATGGCTCGAGGTTACAACCGAGCTCCGAGCCCCAATGCTTGTTGGAAAAGCTTTGGTTTGGCTCGGATTCACTACCGAGCGACGAGCCTCCTTATTGCTTGTGAGAAGCTATGGGATGGCTCGAGGTTACAACCGAGCTCCGAGCCTCAAAACTTGTTGGAAAAGATTTGGAGTGGCTCAGATTCCCCACCGCACATCGAGCTCCCATACTTGGCATTGAAAGCTATGGGATGGCTCAAGGTTACAACCGTGCTCCGAGCTCCAAAGCTTGTTGAAAAAGCTCTGGTGTGGCTCGGATTCCCCCCCCCCCCCGAGTGACGAGCCCCTATACATGGCGTAGAAAACTCTGGGATGGCTCGAGGTTACAACCGAGCCCCGAGGCTGAACGCTTGTTGGAAAAGCTTTGGTGGGGCTCGGATTCACAACCGAGCAACAATCCTCCTTATTTCTTGTGAGACACTATGGGATGGCTCGAGGTCACAACCGAGCTCGAGCCCCAAAACTTGTAGAAAAAGCTTTGGTATGGCTCGAGGTCACAACCGAACTCCGAGCGCCAAAACTGGTCGGAAATGGTTTGGTGTGGCTCGGATTCCCCACTGAGCGACGAGCCCCAATACTTGGCGTAGAAAGCTCTGGGATGGCTCGAGGTTACAACCGAGCTCCGAGCCCCAAAACTGGTTGGAAAAGCTTTGGTGTGGCTCAGATTTCCTACCGGGCGACGAGCCCCCATATTTGGTGTAGAAGTCTCTGGGTTGGCTTGAGGTTACAACTGAGATCCGAGCCCCAAAGCTTGTTGGAAAAGCTTTGGTGTGGCTCGGATTCACTACCGAGCGACGAGCCTCCTCATTGCTTGTGAGAAGCTATGGGATGGCTCGAGGTTACAAACGAGCTCCGAGCCCCCCTAAAACTTGTTGGAAAAGCTTTGATATGAGTCGAGGTCATAACCGAGCTCCGAGCCCCAAAACTGGTTGGAAAAGCTTTGGTGTGGCTCGGATTCCACACCGAGCGACAAGCCCCCATACTTGGTATAGAATGCTCTAGGATGGCTTGAGGTTACAATCGAGCTCCGAGCCCCAAAGCTTGTTGGAAAAGCTTTGGTGTGGCTCGGATTCATTACCGAGCGACGAGCCTCCTCATTGCTGGTGAGAAACTATGGGATGGCTCGAGATTACAACCGAGCACCGAGCCCTAAAATTTGTTGGAAAAGCTTTAGTATGGCTCGAGGCCACAACTAAGCTCCGAGCCCTAAAACTTGTTGGAAAAGCTTTGGTGTGGCTCGGATTCTACACCAAGCGACGAGCCCCATACTTGGCATAGAAAGCTCTGGGATGGCTCGAGATTACAACTGAGCTCTGAGCCCCAAAGCTCGTTGGAAAAGCTTTGGTGTGGCTCGGATTCACTACCGAGCGACGAGCCTCCTCATTGCTTTTGAGAAGCTATGGGATGGATCAAGGTTACAACCGAGCTCCGAGCCGCAAAATTTGTTGGAAAAGCTTTGGTATGGCTCAAGGTCACAACCAAACTTCGAGCCCCAAAACTGGATGTAAAAGCTTTGGGGTGGCTTGGATTCCCCATCGAGCGACGAGCCCCCATACTTGGTGTAGAAAGCTCTGGGATGGCTCGAGATTACAACCGAGCTCCGACCCCCAAAACTGGTTGGACAAGCTTTGGTGGAGCTCGGATTCACTACAGAGCGAAGACCCTCCGCATTGCTTATGAGAACCTCTGGGATGGCTTGGTGTGACAACTGAGATCGAGCCCCAAAACTTGTTGGAAAAGCTTTGGTATGGCTCGAGGTCACAACCGAGCTCCAAGCCCCAAAACTGGTTGGAAAAGCTTTGGTGTGGCTCGGATTTTCCACCAAGCGACGAGCCCCCATACTTGGCATAGAAAGCTCTGGGATGGCTCGAGGTTACAACCAAGCTCTGACCCCCAAAATTGGTTGGAAAAGGTTTGGTGTGGCTCGGATTCCCCACTGAGCGACAAGCCCCCATACTTTGCACAGAACGCTCTGGGATGGCTCGAGGTTACAACCGAGCTCCGAGCCCCAAAGCTTGCGGGAAAAGCTTTGGTGTGGCTCGGATTCACTACGAACGACGAGCCACCTCATTGCTGGTGAAAGGCTATGGGATGGCTCGAGGTTACAACCGAGCTCCGAGCCCCAATACTTGTTGGAAAAGCTTTGGTATGGCTCGAATTCCCCACTGAGCGACGGCCCCCATACTTGGCGTAGAAAGCTCTGGGATGGCTCGATATTACAACCGAGCTCCGAGCCCCAAAGCTTTTTGGAAAAGCTTTGGTGTGGCTCGGATTCACTACCGAGGGGCGAGCCTCCTCATTGCTTGTGAGAAGCTATGGGATGGCTTGAGGTTACACCCGAGCTCTGAGACCTAAAACTTGTTGGAAAAGCTTTGGTATGGCTCGAGGTCTCAACCGATCTCCGCTCCCCAAAACTTGTTGAAAAAGTTTTGGTGTGGCTCGAATTCCCCACCAAGCGACGAGCCCCAATACTTGGCGTAGAAAGCTCTGGGATGGCTCGAGGTTACAACTGAGCTCCGAGCCCCAAAGCTTGTGGGAAAAGCTTTGGTCTGGCTCGGATTTACTACCGAACGACGAGCCTCCTTATTGCTGGTGAGAAGCTTTGGGATGGCTAGAGGTTACAACCGAGCTCCGAGCCCCAAAACTTGTAGAGAAAGCTTTGGTGTGGCTCGAATTTCCCACCGAGCGACTGCCCCCATACTTGGTGTAGAAAGCTCTGGGATGGCTCGAGGTTACAACCGAGCTCCGAGCCCCAAAGCTTGTTGGAAAAGCTTTAGTGTGGCTCGGATTCACTACCGAGCGACGAACCTCCTCATTGCTTGTGAGAATCTATGGGATGGCTGGAGGTTTCTACCGAGCTTCGAGCCTCAAGAATTATTAAAAAAGCTTTGGTATGGCTCGAGATCACAACCGAGCTCCGAGCCCCAAAACCTGTTGGAAAGCTTTGGTGTGGCTCGGATTCCCCACCGAGTGACAAGCTCCTATACTTGGCGTAGAAAGCTCTGGGATGGCTCGAGGTTACAACCGAGCTCCAAGCTCCAAAGCTTGTTGAAAAAGCTTTGGTGTGGCTCGGATTCCCCACCAAGCGATGAGCCCCCATACATGGCGTAGAAAGCTCTGGGATGGTTGGAGGTTACAACCGAGCCCCGAGCCCCAACGCTTGTTGGAAAAGATTTGGTGGGGATCGGATTCACTACCGAGCGACGAACCTCCTCATTGCTTGTGAGAAGCTATGGGATGGCTCGAGGTCACAACCGAGCTCGAGCCCCAAAACTTGTTGGAAAAGCTTTGGTATGGCTCGAGGTCACAATCGAGCTCTGACCCCCAAAACTGGTTAGAAATGCTTTGGTATGGCTCGAATTCCCCACCAAGCGATGAGCACGCATACTTGACATAGATAGCTCTGGGATGGCTCGAGGTTACAACCGAGCTCCGAGTCCCAAAACTGGTTGGAAAAGCTTTGGTGTGGCTCGGATTTCCCACCGAGCAACGAGCCCTCATACTTGGCGTAGAAAGCTCTGGGATTGCTCGAGGTTACAACCGAGCTCCGAACCCCAAAGCTTGTTGGAAAAGCTTTGGTGTGGCTCGGATTCACTACCGAGCGATGAGCCTCCTCATTGCTTGTGAGAAGCTATAGGATGGCTCGAGGTTACAACCGAGCTCCGAGCCCCAAAACTTGTTGGAAAAGCTTTGGTATGGCTCGATGTCACATTCGAGCTCCGAGCCCCTAAACTTGTTGGGAAAGCTTTGGTATGGCTCGGATTCCCCACCGAGCGACGAGCCCCCATACTTGGCATAGATAGCTCTTGGATGGCTCGAGGTTACAACCGAGCTCCGAGCCTCAAAGCTTGTTGAAAAAGCTTTGGTGTGGCTCGGATTCACTACTGAGCGACGAGCCTCCTCATTGCTTGTGAGAAGCTATGGGATGACTCGAGGTTACAACTGAGCTCCAAGCCACAAAACTTGTTAGAAAAGCTTTGGTATGGCTCGAGGTCACAACCGAGCTCCAAGCCCCAAAATTGGTTGGAAAAGCTTTAGTGTGGCTCGGATTCCCCACCGAGCGACGAGTCCCCATACTTGGTGTAAAAAGCTCTGGGATCACTCGAGGTTGCTCCAAGCCCTAAAATTGATTGGAAAAGCTTTGGTGTGGCTCGGATTCGACATCGAGCGACGAGCCCCCATACTTGGCGTAGAAAGCTCTGGGATGGCTCGAGGTTACAACCGAGCTCCGAGCCCCAAAGCTTGTTGGAAAAGCTTTGGTGTGGCTCAGATTCACTACCGAGCGACGAGCCTCCTCATTGCTTGTGAGAAGCTATGGGATGGCTCGAGGTTACAACTGAGCTCCGAGCCCCAAGACTTGTTGGAAAAGTTTTGGTATGGCTCGATGTCACAATCGAGCTCCGAGCCCTAAAACTTGATGGAAAAGCTTTGGTGTGGCTCAAATTCCCCACCGAGCGACGAGCTCCCATACTTGGCGTAGAAAGCTCTGGGATGGCTTGAGGTTACAACCGAGCTCCGAGCCCCAAAGCTTGTTGGAAAAGCTTTGGTGTGGCTCGGATTCCCCACCGAGCGACGAGCCACCATACTTGGCGTAGAAAGCTCTGGGATGGCTCGAGATTACAACCGAGCTCTGAACACCAAGACTTGTTGGAAAAGCTGTGGGATGGCTCGAGGTTACAACCAAGCTCCGAGCCCCAAAACTTGTTGGAAAAGCTTTTTTGTGGCTCGGATTCCCCACCGAGCGACGAGCCCCCATACTTGGCGTAGAAAGCACTGGGATAGCTCGAGGTTACAACCGAACTCCGATCCCTAAAGCTTGTTGGAAAAGCTATCAATTTCAAATTTTACGGAACGAAGAGGCTTAGCTTGCTCCTCTGTCGTGGGAAGAAGGGGGAGTAGTGGTAAAGAAGACAGTGCAGTACTTGAGCCATTGCCACGGGACACCGAGCCACTGTACTAGCTAACAACGCCGAGGGTAAAACCAAAATTTTATGTGTCAGGCTGACGTCATGGGGGTGAAAATCGAGGCTTTTGAGATCCTAGTGGCTGTTAGATCTTGATGATCAAGATTGGACGGTGAGGATTCTTTTGCGGAATTCGAGGAGTCTTTCCCATTCTATAAGTCCCCCACTCCTCCCTTCATTTCTTCACTTCGCACTCTCTCTCTCTCTTCATAACAGGAATTTTCCTCTCTTTGCTATCGGCGATAACTTTTACGGTGATCCTCCCATTTTTCGGTTAATCAGGTTAGTATTTTTTTTTCTTATGTCGCGCTCTCAGTCCGGCTCCGAGGCGAGCTCTTCGGATCGTGGTGTGGTGAAGGTCGAGTTAGAGTCGACATCTTGGTCCCTAGATGACCCTACTTTGGAGGAGGAAGGACAGTTGGATGTGGTTTTCGATGTGGCCGCTTTGTGAAGTCGTATGCTAGAAGGGGGGTCTTTGGGGGAGGAGACCGACGAGGGATCTGAGGAGGAGCTTGTCGAGGAAGAGGGCAATCAGAAGGGGGTGATGGAGGAACCGAGGGAGAGGGCGACCAGGAGGGGGGTGAAGGAGGAACCAAAGGAGAGGGCGACCAGGAAGGGAGTGAAGGAGGAGCCGAGGGAGTTTTAGCGGAGGTAGCAAAAGGTCTCCCCCCTCTGCCCTCGTTGTCGACTCCGTCTCCAGAGAGGAAGCCTCACCCCCGTAGGAAGAAAAGGAAATGGATTTGGCCGGACAGTCCGAGCACGTCGGATGAGTTCGCACCTGAGCCAGGAGAAAGGTTTGCGACTCCTCACCTGTCCAATAGGAACACAGGGTCAATCAGGATGTATCCTGACGACGTAGAGGGACTTGTCCAGTTTATCGTGGGGTTGCGTGAATCGGATCGGACCATGATAAAGATGGACACGTCCAGTGTGTGCTGAAGGCGGAATACCTGCCTATATTAAAGGCGACTTATTTCATCCCTCGGGAGTTTAAGCTACTGGTTCCGAGCCCCGGTCTTCGTCCACCCACTGAGTTGGAGAAGAGCTACTTTATGTTTCCCGAGGATGCTTTTGTCTCGTGACTGAGGTTGCCGCTGCACCCGTTTATCAAGAGGGTGTTGAGGTGGGGGGAGCTGAGTCTGATGCAGTACAGCCCCAACTTGTGGAAGCATCTAGTCTGCTTCATCCTAAAGTATTGGGAGAAGGGGGTCAAGCTAAAGCTTAAGTATTTTCGTGCCGTCTTGGGGGTGAGCTCGCTCAGAGATATGGAGGGGATCTTCTATATATCATTACGTCCCCACAAGAGAGTGATGCACGGTCACCCGGACTCGATAAAAGCATGAAAAGAGAAGTACCTCATTGTCAGAAGCAAGAAGCCTTGGGAAATCCCCATAGTCTGGAATTTTTTCAAGCCGAACCATAAACCCTCGAGGCTGAGAGAATTGACAGAAAAGGAGTGGGTTGAAGTGGATAAAATTGTCGATGGGCACAGCATCGGTTGGCCGCGCATCACCGAGTTACATCTGGCCCGAGCCAGACTGAGCCCGACCAACCCTTGTATGTTTTTGTTTCCATTTTTTTTAATTTTCTGCCTTCGTGTTAACATTTTCTTTCTTTTTTCCGTAGTGATGGAACCTGCCAAGCTCGACGCGAGGCAGGCCCTTCTGGCTTTGTAACGCCCCGAATTTATATATAAGGACAAACTCGGGATTTCACAGGATCTTTACTTCACTTCGTACAATTTTACAAGAAAAATTTTAAAACTTTTTCACTAATACATCAGAGTTCAATTACAACTTGGTTTTACACAGCGGAAGAATGAAATTTACAATAAAACATTTACAACATCTTTAAAATAAAACAGCACCAGCATATCCACTTTATAGCTTCATAAATAATCCATTACCTGCATGTCAATCTGTGGGCACGTCAGTTACTTACAACTGACAAAATGTTATACACGGCTATCCTCTCTATGCCGGAAATAGTATAACGATCTCATACTTTAACAAATCACAAAAGATTGAATGAACAAGTAAAGTGTCAAAAGTGATTATTCTAAACATAAGTGTATGTCATGTCTTAATGCCTAATGCATACCATTCTACACTAGGATGACACTAATGCACACTTATTCGGATTCTATGCATCCCATACTACATAGGTCCGAGGGCAAGCGCCTACGTTCTTCACAATACAGGGCTCGATCCCTCGCCATGAAAACTACCCGGTAGCAAAACAAAGTTCAGACTATTCCACGAATGTGAATCCCAGCCTTGGAGTCCACCGCCGGCTGTTATAACATATTCCACATCGTGCGAACCGTCCCGTATGTGACCCTCTAGCCCAGTATATATATATATACATTGGAGACGGTAAACACAAAAATCCATCCGTCCGACTACTCAAGATCTTGGAGTCCACCGCCGACCCGTCCTCATAGTCCCGGATTAAAATATAATAATCCGTCTCCCACAGGGCAACCTCAGTCCACCAACTGGGTCTATAGTCTTGGAGTCCACCGCCGACTATATAGAGCACCCCACTTACATTTCCCTAAGTTTACTACATCTTCACTTATGTGCCTAAATTTTCTTAAGTTCAAGACATGAATAATCTCCATTCAAAGAATTAGTTTTACCTCCTACCGGACTTAATCAACAAATACGAGATAGCTCCATGGCCATATCTCCAAATCATATCTCAAATCTTTTCTTTCAATAATGTCGGTATCGAGGTCTTACTAACTCTAAGTCATAAACTTTCATGTACAAGAAACATGGGTACTCACACCCTTTCATAATCATGTCTTAAACTTAAATAATTTCATCTTTCAATTCATTTCACAAAAAGATCACAATCTTGTCTTAACACTTATCCACGAGTAATCATTTCTTAGTCTTGCCACTAATCATGATCTTGCTATTCATAACAAATAATAACTCATTCACAATTTCAAACTCATATGATATCTTATTTTATCACGATTCATGATTCCTTAATAATAATAATTCTTTTTCATGAAACCATTTCATTCAACATCGATCTCACAAAAAAATTTATCCTTTTCACAAACATGATTTTATCACTTGCAATCTCATTTGCAATTCAACTACATGTAATGATCAAGTATTCAACACAAATGAATAATCACATCAAAGACAATTAATTTACACATCGAAATTCTACTTTACCTTTAAGGAAAGAAAAATCAATCGTGCTACTAAAATAGTTAATTTTAAGGACGATATATCAATATATCTCAATGTTTCTTTTATTCTGAAAAAAAATATACAAGTGAGTTATTCTCTACTATTTTTATTTCACTTTATAACCACCACCCAGTTTACTAGAGCTCCATTACATAAGGAAAATCCATTTCATAATCATAGTTAATTTGAATACAAATTATAATCCACATCTATAATTGATTTCAATTAAGGATCCTTTAGGAAAGGTATCAATTGTTTGAAAGAGTAAAAAGAGATATAAAAAAAAAGAATGTCAGTGGGTTTTGAACCCGTGAACACAGAGCTCACGCTCAAATCGCCGACCGCTAGACCAAGTGAGCTTGGTGTTCAAAGACTTCGGTAAAATTCCCTTATGTTTACTTGTGGCTTCGGGTGTATTTAAAAAAAATCATGTATTTGAGCTTGACAGGTTTCGAACCCAGGCTTCAAGGGAAGACAGTGTAGCACTCCGACCACTAGGCCAAGTGCATCTATCGATATATAGTTTCTGCATATACTTTTCTTTCAACTCTCTGTCATTCTTTTATTTTCATAAAACTTGAATCTAATCTTTTGTTAGATATATGTATATATATATAAACTGGATTTATTTTCTAATCCGTAACTCATTGATTTAAAAAAATCATATTTTAGATAATAATTCATTTCTCCCTATTAATAAGCATGAATTTGCATGTATTCATTTTAATCAAAAAGGTATCATATCATATCTTCTATAAACAATCAAATGAATTCAATAGTATCGATTTCACTTTACAAAAAATTTATTTGTTTATCAAAGAGGAATTCTCAGCATATAATCACATACGTATTCTAGTTCGTGGCAAAATGATCCATTATTATTTTTCTCATTACCAACTAACATAATTGTTGATTAATTTACTAAACATAGCATTTTTTATTACATACTTCTACTTTATCAAATCAAATTCTATATTACTCATTTATTTTCTTAATAGCATGCACATTCTCTATAATTAGAAAGTAGAGAACACCCACCTTGATTGAAGCTTGAAAACTACAAGAGAATGGTTCCTTCTTGCTCCTAGCTTCACAAGCACCTCCTAGTCCTCTTCTCCTCCTAGCAAAAGCTCCAAGCAAGAGAACACTTCTCTACTTATCTTTTCTTTTATTCTTCTCTTTTCTTTTCTCTCTTTCTCTTATTCTTATTTATTTTATTGGTGTGAAAAAGAATGAGAAATGAGTTGCTATTTATAGGACAATGCTAGGGTTCAATTTGCAAAATTTCACACCTAACAAATTACTAGATTAATTTCTAACCTTTCACATTTTATAACTCTCAAAACTCCTAACTTTACATCTCCCCACTCTCCAAAACCTTAACTCTCATTCAATCTCTCTCTCTCCCCATGCCAAAACCGACCCACTTTTCTACCCGGACTCACACAACACACTTGTGTGTTGTGTATGTCAAGTGAGCCTCCAACTTTCAATTTCTATTACACATTTTTCATACTTCACCATTCCATACCCATTTACCAATACACCATATTATAAATTCTAAAACCACATCAAGCCCAATACAAAAAAGCCCATTTCTTTGTTGTCTTTATACAAACCGTGGGCTCCCATAAGCACCATTTCAATTCTATTTCAATTTAATCCTATGCCAACCATTCATATATTTAACCATACAGTATATTACTTCTTCATCCTGTATATTATACACTTTGAAAACTACCGGTGTTACACACACTCCGAAATTTCTTTTGGAAATAAACACACTCAAATATGTTTGCTAAAAAAAAAAACACGTGCGTCGCACGTAAAATATTAAAATGCGAAAATTAACTTTATCGATGAAAAATTATAATCGAAAATATTATAAGAAAAATATATTTACTAATTTTATGTATTTCATGATGAAATCGCAGCACGTAGAAAACACGTGTATTATACGTGCAGAAAATCGAAAAATACATTTTAATCAAAACAAGGGGAAAATAAATTTTCGTTTTATAAAATAGATTTAAATAAATAAAAATAAATAATTTAAACCTATAGAAAAACATTGTACGTAGTGGTGGAAACACGTGCATCAAAATTCGTAAAAAGCACGTAAATCCCAGGGATTGAAATATTATATTTTAGTTGACTGAAATCAATACGGAAAAATGTATAAATAGTACGAATCCAAAATATATAGTGAAATGCATTACAAAATATACGTGCGTAACACCCAGGGGCAAAATTGTAATTTCAATTTTGCGGGGTGTTACAGGCTTTGGCCGCGAAGAGGAGAGCCGACAAGGAGAAGGCTACCTCGGCCGCGGGGTCCACCTAGGGGGCGGCCCAAGGATCTTCGGAGCCGCCTTTGAAGAAGTCGAAGAAAATCCACCCGTCTAGAGGGGAGAAGGAGTCAGGGCCAAGCTCCAGCAATAAGAAGGTGACGAAGGTTCTGAAGACATGGACCCTAGCACTTCATCCTGATGCCCAGGAGATGGTGGGCAAGATAGGTCTAAGTCGCCTCGGATTAGGCAGTTAAGGAGGGTGACACTCTGATTGAGGGCCCGATTGCGGTGGAGGTTGTGGAAAAGCTCATTACAGAGCGCGACCAGATAACTCTAGCGACAGAGATGTCCGAGACGGCCTACATGAGGTGGGCTCAGGCGCAGGTCACGGTAAGTATTTGTTAGTTATCTGCTTTGGGCTTAGTATTTATGAATTTTGCATCTAACTCAATTCTCCTCGGCCAGGTACTAGTGCACGGGGCACATCTATAGAAGTGCTTGGAGAAGGAGGTTCAGGTCGAGAAGCAGAATGCTGAGCGGTTCCTCCGAGTGGGAAGCGCCTGAAGGACGAGCTGACAGGCGCTCAGGGAGGTCAGGGGATCCTCCAAGCCGAGATGACTTCTCTGTAGGATCATCATGCGCACGATCTGGCGAAGGTTCAAGCGAAGGCCAAGGTGGAGTATGAGGAGCTGCAGATGTCTTCTACGGACGAGATGATCCAAGCTCAGGACGACACATACGACCAAGCCAAGCACTTCCTGCACCTCTATCCGAAGGCCAAGATCGACCACCTCCACTATGGGTGGGTACCCCCCGTACATTTATTGACCCCCGGCAGTGAGGGAGATGAGGCGCTGAAGGACCCTCACCTGGAGGAGGAGGTAGGGGGTGAACCGAATGCCGAAGAGGTGTCGATCCCCTCTAAAAAGTAGTTTAGGATTCTTACTTTTTTTTTATTTGTATTTGCCTAGTGCGGACTGGCCACCACTTTTTATAACACAATTTTTGAATTTATAAAAACAAATTTTTGGTCGACCCTCTGTGACTTGTTTTTTTTAGCAAGCTTTTTTAGTGAATCGTTGTTTCTCCCCTGTTTTTGCTAGATGAACGAGACTATCGGGGCCGACCTCAGTTCTGCCGAGGTCCGGAGACTTTGAAATAAGCTAGAGTCCAAGGAAAGTGTGCTAATTTGCTATCGTAAGCTGGCTCGCGATCGAGAAGCCGCGGTAGGCTATTTTATGAACAAGTCTAAAGAGCTCAGTCTGGAGGTCGCTCGCCTGAAGAAGGCCATAGCCGATCGAGAGTGGGGGAGTGCTGAGACAAACTGGTCAATTTCGGATGCCTCCACCAGGCGACCGACCTCGGAATCCGTTCTTCGTGAGGTCGTGGTAGAGAAGGAGCTGGAGATTCAGAGGTTGAAACTCATGTTAGGCACGGGTCGGTCTCGACTCGGCCCGTTCGAGGGAGGAAGCCATTCTGCCTTGGGCCCTTCCCCGACCCTTTATCTGGAGATGATGAGACCCGCCGACGTGCTGAGTTCCGTTGTCGGGACATCCTTACTCGCCGCACAGGTTGAGCATGCAGGGGGATGGTCTCACTCTGCGGGGCTTGAGACGGTTGGTGTTAGTTGAGGAGGTCCCGCGAGAAGTACTAAGTTCGGGTTTTTGGTAGAGTGGTTGTAATAGTCTTTATTGTATCGTGGTCGTTCGTGGCGCTTATGAGTAATAAAAAATTGATTTTTTTCTCAACTTGTCGAAATGTCTTTTAAGTGGTGGCTTGTTCAGTAAGCCGGGCATCGAATTCCCGTACTTGTTGTAAGAAGGACAGGGTGTAGCTTAAGGCCATCGCCGAGTGTCGAGGTCACAGTGCTTGAAAAATCCAAGGCCCTGCTCGAGGTCGATGTCGAGCCCCCAAGCCTGTTTGGAACAAGGACAGAGTGTAGGTCGAGGTCATCGCCAAGCGTCAAGGTTGCAGGGCTTGAAAACGCCAGGGCCTTGCTCAAGATCGATGTCATATGTCGAGCCCCCATACTTGTTTGTAAAAAAGGATAGGATGTAGCTCGAGGCCATCGCCGAGCGTCGAGGTTGCAGGGGTTGAAAAAGCATGGGCCTTGCTCGAGGTCGATGCCATATGTCGAGCCCCCATACTTGTTTGTAAAAAAATACAGGATGTAGCTTGAGGCCATCGCCGAGCGTCGAGGTCGCAGGGCTTGAAAAAGCCAGGGCCTTGCTCGAGGTCGATGCCGTATGTCGAGCCCCCATACTTATTTGTAAAAAAAGAACAGGATGTAGCTCGAGGACATCGCCGAGCGTCGAGGTCGCAGGGCTTGAAAAAGCCAAGGCCTTGGTCGAGGTCGTTGCCATATGTCGAGCCCCCATACTTGTTTGTAAAAAAGGACAGAATGTAGCTCGAGGCCATCGCCGAGCGTTGAGGTCACTGGGCTTGAAAAATCTAGGGCCTTGCTCGAGGTCAATGTCGTATGTCGAGCCCCCATACTTTTTTGTAAAAAAAGGACATGATGTAGCTCGAGGCCATCGCCGAGCGTCGAGGTCGCAAGGCTTGAAAAAGCCAGGGCCTTGCTCGAGGTCAATGTCGTATGTCTAGCCCCCATACTTGTTTGTAAAAAAGGACAGGATGTAGCTCGAGGCCATCGCCGAGCGTCGAGGTCACAGGGCTTGAAAAAGCCAGGGCCTTTCTCGAGGTCGATGACGTATGTCGAGCCCCCGTACTTGTTTGTAAAAAGGTCCAAAACTTGTTGGATAAGCTCTAGTGTGTCTCGTATTTACTACCATGCTCCGAGCCCCAAAACTTGTTGGAAAAAGATTTGGGATGGCTCGACGTCACAACCAAGCGATGAGCCCCCCAAGTTTGCTGGAACATGGTGTCGCTCGAGGTCATCGCCGAGCGTCAAGGTCGCAGGGCTTGAAAAAGCCCAAGCCTTGCTCGAGGTCGATGTCGAGTCCCCATACTTGTTTTAAGAAAGTTTGCGTGAGGCAAAATGAGGAAAAAATTACATCATATTCACTCACAACAAAACGAGGCACGTGGTGCCGATTACATCTTATTATTTACAAAGGGAAGTTACAAGAGCTATTCCTCCCCCTCGAGGAATTTGATGAGGTGTTCCGCGTTCCAGGGTCTCTTCACAGCCCTGCCTTCAGGGTTGGTGAGTCGATATGTGTCGTGGTGCACAACTTCGAAAACCTTGTACGAGCCCTCCCAGTTGGGTGCCAGCTTCCTATTTTGGGCCGGGTTGGATACGGCCAACTTTCTCAGCACGAGGTCCCCGAGTTCTATGTCGGTGGGACGAACCTTCTTGTTGTAGAACCTTTCGATTCTCTGCTGATACATGCTCCTTCTAATGGTGGATTTCTCCCTGACCTCGTCTATGAGGTCCAGGTTGGCACGTAGTTGCGCCGAGTTGCTCTCTTCATCGAAGGCCATGATCCGGGGCGAAAGGAGCCCGATCTCGAGGGGGATCACTGCTTCCATGCCGTAAGTTAGATTGAACAGTGATTCTCCAGTGGGGATCCTCTTCGTCGTCCGATGTGCCCAGAGCATGCTCGGCAGCTCATCGACTCATAGTCCCTTGGAAGAATTATCAAGCCGTTTCTTGAGGCCGTTAAGGATTTGGCGGTTCGCGTTTTCGGCCTGGCTGTTCGACTGCGGGTGGCACACCAAAGAGAAGCGCTGATGGATGCCGAGATCCTCGCTGAACTTTCGAAAATTCTTGCCTGCAAACTGGGTCCCATTGTCCGTGATGAGTATGTGCGGAATTTCGAACCGGCAGATGATGTGTTTCTAGAAGAATTGCTAGGTTTGCTGTTCTGTGATCGTTGCCAGGGGCTCGGCTTCGATCCACTTGGTGAAGTAGTCGATGGCTACCACCAAGAACTTCCTTTGACCCATTGCTTTCGGAAAGGGGCCAACCAGGTCCATTCCCCACATAGAGAATGGGGTCGGACTGGCTAAACAACGGAGCTTTTCTTGTGGAACCCTTCTTACTGAGGAGAATCTTTGACAAGGATCACACTTTTTGACTAGGGCCAAGGCATCTTGTAACATTGTAGGCCAGTAATATCCGTGGTTCAGGGCCTTTCTGGCGAGCGAACGGGTCCCCATGTGGCACCCACCAATTCCTTCGTGGAGCTCCTTGAGAGCGTACTTGGCCTCGTCAGGGGATATGCAGTGGAGGTAGGGTCTTCCATCCGTCGTTATTGATGTGTCTAATTTTTATATAAATATTTGTATTCAATTACCCATTAAAAATTGCTTGTTTTCATTTTTATTGTGTTTAATTCGTCTTATTTCTATAAAATTTCAACTAATTAATTATTTTGAAGAAATAAGAATTTTTAATGCAAAAAGTAATTATTTTTTTTAAAAATCAACAAAACAAAGAAAAACTATTGTTTTATTATTTTTAATGATTTGTTGATTTTTATATGTTACAAATTGACAATATAGGAGTAAAATACAATTTTAATAGTCAATAGGGTGTAAAAAGAATAAACAAATTTAAATGGATTTTGATAAAGCAAAAATAAAAATTAGTTATTTGATTAAGTTTATCTAATTAATTTAAATTTAAATATTTATTCTAAATTCTGATTTTTATTTTGCAGGATGCATCTAATCTGATTGGTGTGAAGCTAGATAAAGATATATCCTAATCTCCACCTCGTCTACAACTCAACTCCTATATAAAGACCCAAATCCCGGAGCAAAAAGGAAGCCAGCGAACAGAGCGATCAACTCAAAAGAAAATAAAAAAGAGAAACAGAGAGAGAAACAGAGAGAGAGAAACGTTACAATCTCTCTCTCTTCTCTTACTGTGAGTGCGACAGGTGAAGAATTCGAAGTGCTACTGGACAAAAGTTCGATCTGACGTGGGCTACATCTGGGCTTCGAAAGCATTCACAAGTGCTCACGTGGTTTCGGATTGAAGCAGGCGCAGTGTTCGATTGATCAAGGTGTTTCGATCTGACCCGTGCGACGTGACAGAACAGTGCTCCGTTTCGGCTCAGATAACAAGGAAGCATTCGGTTTTTTTTGAGACAGAGGGGTTTGCAATTATTTTTTTTTTAATCTTTTTCTCCTCTCTCATTTTTGTAATGCAATCCTTGAATAAGTTTATTAGTTGCAATATTTTTATTATGAACTAACTCTATTTTTCTAGGGTTTAGATGTAGCCTAGTTTTGAAAACACCATTTTTAATTCCATATTATTTCTATTTCTCTTTGGTTGTGTGTTTAATTTTTGTGCTTAATGCCTACAATTATTTGGCCAATTTTTGTTTGATTATTGGATCATGGAGAGACCGAGAGGTAATTTGTGATTTAGAACAATAAAAATTGAACACCATTAGTTGAGCGAAATTAGAGATAATTTACCGCGATTAATGTGGCCATTGATGAAATCCATAGAACTTAATGAGTCTTTAATTAATTAAATTTGCATAGAGATGTGTCAAACTGTTAGTTAGAGATATTTTTGGTGTTGTTCGAGAGAAAGCATCAAATAATTAAGGGATTTTGGTCTACAACCAGGAAGAATAAATTCTTTATTCATGGAATTTTAAATTGTGTTTGATTAACTAGGTGAAATCAAAAACCCTAGAATTGATTTGCAATTAATAAATTACAAACTTTCTTTTTCCGTTTCCTTTTAATTAGTTAGTTTTACTTTAGATAAATTTAGTAGCTTTCTTTAAGTAATTCGATTTTTCCAAATAGTAGTCAATCTAGTGATATCGGTACTTAGTAAAGTAACTAGTCTCTGTGGGAACGACACTCTATTCACTATCTATATTACTTGTTGCGATTTTGTACACTTGCAAATATCAACATCAAGTTTTTGGCGCCGTTGCCGGGGACTAGTTATTCTTTATTAATATTGAAAATTGCTAGACAATTACTAGTTTGGATTTTTATTTATTTTCCGCTTTTATTATCTTTTGACTTATTTTTCTTTATTTGTTTTAGGAAGTAAGAGTACATGCGCAGATCTAAATCATTGGAGCATCTACTTTTTGATCCAGAAATCGAAAGGACTTTACGACAGATTAGGAAGAAGAAGAAAGAAGACATCGCATCCATGGCGAACGACGATGGGAACAAAGCTTTGAGGGACTATGCAATGCCCTCAGTTAATGGAACCTTATCGAGCATAACAAGGCCTGCAGTTGAAGCAAATAATTTTGAAATTAAACCATCAATCATTCAGATGATTCAGCAGAACCTTCAGTTTGGAGGACTAGCACATGATGACCCAAATACTCACATATCAAACTTTCTTGAGATGTGTGCCACTTTCAAGCTCAATGGAGTTTCTAATGATGCTATTCGACTTAGACTCTTTCCTTTCTCACTCAGAGATAAGGCAAAAGCTTGGTTAAATTCTTTACCGGCAGGAACTATTACCAATTGGGAGGGCCTAGCACAAAAATTCTTGGCAAAGTACTTTCCCCCAGCAAAAACAGCAAAGTTAAGAAATGACATCACAACATTCACGCAATTCGAGACAGAGTCATTATATGATGCATGGGAGAGGTACAAAGAGCTACTAAGAAAGTGTCCTCATCATGAACTGCCAAAGTGGTTACAAGTGCAAACTTTCTATAACGGTTTGGGGGCTACAAATAGAACCATGGTAGATGCAGCAGCTGGAGGTGCACTAATGAGCAAAACTCATGACGCAGCTTATGACCTTCTAGAAGAAATGGCATCTAATAATTATCAGTGGTCCTCAGAAAGAACAGTGCAAAGAAAAGTGGCGGGCGTTTTTGAACTTGACCCTATTTCTAATATAAATGCAAAACTTGATATTTTAACTAAGCAAATAGGTAATATGAATGTTAATGCTATTCAATCTCATATGATTTGTGATCTTTGTGCAGGAAATCATTCTAGTGCAGATTGCCAAGTGGGAAACCCTTTTGCTCCATCAAATGCAGAACAAGCAAATTATGTGTCAAATTTTCAAAGGCAAAATAACCCTTATGCAAACACATACAATCCAGGATGGAGAAATCACCCCAATTTTTCTTGGAACAATAATCAAGGAGGAGCTAGACCACAACAAAATTTTCAACAACAAGAAAAGAAGCCGACATTAGAAGATATGTTCATGCAATTCATGCAGAGGACAGAACACCACATACAAAAGACAGATCAGTATATGCTGAAGATAGATGTGGCGATTCAAAGTAATACGGCTTCCATTCACAATCTTGAGGTCCAAATGGGTCAAATTTCAAATATTCTCAACGAAAGAATGGCAGGAACATTTCCTAGTGACACTGTGGTCAACCCCAAGGAGCATGTCAAGGCAATAACACTCAGAAGTGGGACAACAATTGAGCAACCACAAACAAATATTTCCGAACAAAATGTGGTTGAAGAGAAAAGTGAGAACGAGCAAAACGAGGAGGAACAAACGCAGCACAAAAAAGTCTCTAGCCAAGCAAGTTCAGGAAAGTTAAATTCTGACACTTATCCTAATTCACCTTATGATCCACCTATTCCTTTTCCACAAAGGCTTAAAAAGAATAAAATTGATACTCATTTTTCAAAATTTTTAAATATTTTCAAGCAATTGCATATTAATATTCCTCTTATTGAAGCTTTAGAACAAATGCCAAAATATGCAAAATTTTTGAAGGACATTCTATCAAACAAGAGAAAATTGGAAGAGCATGAAATGGTGATGCTAACAGAAGAAAGTAGTGCCATTCTACAAAAGAAGTTGCCACCTAAACTTAAGGATCCAGGGAGTTTTACAATTCCTTGCACTATTGGAAATTCTTCTTTTCATAAAGCACTATGTGATTTAGGAGCAAGTATTAATCTTATGCCCTATTCTGTTTTCAGGAAATTAGGAATTGGAGAAGCAAAGCCCACCACAATTTCCTTACAATTGGCAGACAGGTCCATCAAATACCCAAGGGGGGTCATTGAAGATGTTTTGGTGAAAGTGGACAAATTCATATTTCCAGCTGATTTTGTTGTGCTTGACATGGAGGAAGATGAACAGATTCCTTTAATTTTAGGGAGACCTTTCCTTGCAACAGGGAGAACTTTAATCGATGTGCAAAAAGGGAAACTTATTCTAAGGGTGGATAACGAGCAAGTAACTTTTGATGTACTTAAATCCATGGAGTACCCTACCGAAGTGCACTCATGTTTTCAAGTTAGCGAAATTGATCTAGCCATCAGCAAGACACATGCAGGTGAAGCTGACAAATTACCCCTAGAAGTGTGCCTAACAAATTCATCAACTTCAGAAGCAAAAACTGAAGAGGTTTTAGAATGTGTTCGATATTTGGAGGCTACACCAACTATTCACCCTTTAGCTCAGGTAAAATTCAAAGATGTAGAGATACAAAAAATGACAGATGAACCGCCCAAACTTGAGCTAAAGCCACTGCCGGCTAATTTGAGGTATGCATTTCTAGGACAAGAATCCACTTTTCCAGTTATTATTAATGATACTTTGAATAAAGTGGAAGAAGAAAAACTGCTAAGAATTTTGAGAGAACACAAAACTGCCTTGGGATGGAGCATTTCAGATATAAAAGGCATTAGTCCTTCAATATGCATGCATAAAATTTTAATGGAGGATAAGTTTAAACCTATAGTACAGCCACAGCGAAGATTAAATCCGTCAATGCAAGAAGTTGTGCAAAAGGAGGTTTTGAAGCTTTTAGATGCAGGTATCATTTATCCAATTTCAGATAGTGCATGGATCAGTCCCATACATGTTGTGCCAAAGTAAGGAGGAATAACTGTTGTGAAGAATGATAGTAATGAACTTATACCAACAAGAACAGTCACAGGATGGCGGGTGTGTATAGATTATCGAAGACTAAACGATGCAACTAGAAAGGATCATTTTCCACTACCCTTCATTGACCAAATGCTTGAAAGACTTGCAGGACATTCCTATTATTGTTTTCTCGATGGCTATTCAGGTTACAATCAAATCGCCATAGCACCAGAAGATCAAGAGAAGACTACCTTCACGTGCCCATATGGAACTTTTGCATATAGAAGGATGCCTTTTAGTCTTTGCAATGCCCCAGCCACATTTCAACGCTGCATGATATCAATTTTTTCGGATATGGTTGAGAAATTTATTGAAATTTTTATGGATGATTTTTCAGTTTTTGGTTATTCATTTGATAATTGTTTATCTAACTTATCTTTGGTTTTGCAGCGTTGCAAGGAAACAAATCTAGTCTTGAATTGGGAGAAATGTCACTTTATGGTAAAAGAAGGAATTGTGTTAGGCCACAAAATTTCCTTTAAAGGAATTGAAGTGGATCGTGCTAAAATTGATGTCATTGAAAAACTCCCACCACCAACCAATGTTAAAGGAGTGAGAAGTTTCTTGGGTCATGCAGGATTTTATCGACGGTTTATAAAAGATTTCTCTTTAATTACTAAACCTCTTTGCAATCTTTTGAATAAAGATACACCTTTTGATTTTTCCCATGATTGCTTGCATGCTTTTGAAACATTGAAAAAGAAATTAATTTCAGCACCTATAATTATTGCACCTGATTGGAATTTGCCTTTTGAATTAATGTGTGATGCTAGTGATGTAGCTATAGGTGCTGTTTTAGGACAAAGAAAAAATAAAACTTTTCACACCATTTATTATGCAAGTAGAACTTTGACAGAAGCACAGCTTAATTATGCTACTACTGAAAAAGAATTATTAGCTGTTGTATTTGCTTTTGACAAATTTCGGTCTTATTTAATAGGTTCAAAGGTGGTGGTGTACACGGATCATTCAGCTCTCAAATATTTGCTGGCAAAGAAGGAAGCCAAACCAAGATTACTTCGTTGGATCTTGCTGTTACAAGAGTTTGATGTGGAAATCAAGGATAAAAAGGGTGTGGAAAATGTGGTGGCCGATCATTTATCTCGCATTGAACCTGAAGATGAAAATAAATTGCAGGATAAACTAATTAATGACGAATTTCCAGATGAGTATTTAATGTTGATACAAACTCCTCCATGGTATGCCGATATAGTAAATTATTTGGTATCAAAAATTCTACCTCCTGATTTTACTTATCAGCAAAAGAAGAAATTTTTCTCTGACTTGAAATATTATTTTTGGGAGGAACCTTTCTTATTTCGCCATTGTGCAGATCAAGTAATAAGGAGATGTGTACCTGAAGAGGAAATGGAAAGCATACTAAAACATTGCCACACTTTGCAAGTTGGAGGCCATTTTAGTGGATCAAAAACTGCAGCAAAAATTTTACAATCTGGATTTTATTGGCCCTCAATTTTTAAAGATGCCTTTAATTTTGTTAAATTATGTGATCATTGTCAAAGAGTGGGAAATATTTCTAGGAAACATGAGATGCCCCTAAATAATATCTTAGTAATTGAATTATTTGATGTTTGGGGGATAGATTTCATGGGTCCCTTTCCATCTTCATTTTCTAATAAATATATTTTGGTTGCTGTAGATTATGTCTCCAAGTGGGTGGAAGCTGCTGCCTTACCAACCAATGATGCAAGAGTGGTGGTGAACTTTCTTAGAAAAAATATCTTTTCCCGATTTGGAGCTCCAAGGGCAATTATTAGCGATGGAGGGAAACACTTTTGCAACCGTCAATTTGATGCTTTACTTGCTAAATATGGAATCACACATCATGTGGCAACACCATATCATCCGCAAACAAGTGGTCAAGTGGAGGTTTCAAATAGAGAATTGAAGCGGATACTTGAAAAGACAGTAAATATGTCACGAACAGATTGGGCAAGAAAGTTGGATGATGCATTGTGGGCATATAGGACGGCATTTAAAACACCAATAGGAATGTCTCCTTATAGATTGGTGTATGGTAAAGCATGTCACTTACCGGTGGAACTTGAGCATCGCGCATATTGGGCAATAAAGACACTTAATTTTGATATGAAAGATGCAGGCGAGAAGAGAGTAATGCAACTAAATGAGATGGATGAGTTTCGTAATGATGCTTATGAAAATGCCAAGATCTATAAAGAGAAAACTAAACAATGGCACGATAAGCATATTTTAAGAAGAACATTTCATGTAGGGGATAAAGTGTTGTTATTCAATTCAAAACTTAGACTGTTCCCAGGAAAATTAAGATCTAGATGGTCGGGACCATTTGTTGTATCAAAAGTTTTTCCATATGGTGCCATCGAGATACATCATGAGAAGAAAGGGACATTCAAGGTAAATGGGCAGCGCTTGAAGCCATACATGGATGGGAACTTTGACAAGCAGAAATGGAGCATCGATCTCGCCAACCCTTAAGGAGAAATGGAGAATGTCTGGCTGAAGACTTAAAACTTAGCGCTTCTTGGGAGGCAACCCATGTTTTCTTTTATTGCCTTTTAGATTTGATTTATCTTTTAGTTTATTTTAAATTAGTTTTTGGATTTTATCTTGTAGGATTGCAGAAAATTTGAAGTCGCCGGGGCGGAGTTGTTTTGAACACATGCATGGATGGCTGTTTTTGAGCAATTTGGAGTCAAAATCTGGAAAAGTGATTCAAAGAGAAGTTGTAGCCTATCTTCTTAGCTTTCCAGCAAAAGAAAATTCAGCCCGTTTGGACATCTACAGCTCAAGATATCGCCAAAATACCGAACGCTGCGCGTGCAGAAATTTAAAGACGAATCAGGGGAGAAATTCTGAACTTTTGCATTCTTTTTGTTTTTCTTTTTCTTCTCCCATTGAGGACAATGTGATATTCAAGTTTGGGGGGGAAGGTTTACAAATTATTATTATTATTATTATTTAAAGAAAAACAAAAATTTAAAAGGATTTCAATTAGATTCATCTTTACACTTTTGAGTTCTTTATTGTGAGAAGCATTGAAATATTTTTTGGGATAAACAATTTCTTATAAAGTAAGAGTAAGCATACTTATTTACTTTAGGATTATTGAATTTTACAATTCCTCACAAAATTGTGTAAGTCATGTGATTAAACATAAAAGAAAAATGTGATACTTTTTCTTGTGATTATACCCTTTGATCTAGTCCTAAACAGAGTTTAAGTAAATAGAGTAATAACGAAAAAAAAATTATGAATAAAGTCAATCTACTCCAATGTTTTGAGTTGCTTAGTAACTAGGGGTATTCATCACCAATGTTTACTTTTACGTAAAACGGCAACTTGAAATATGAGTATGTAAAACACTTTAAGTTTGTGACTTGCTGAGTAACCGGGTGAATTCATCACAAATGTTTTGCATTCGCGTAAAAAGGCAAGTGACAACTTAGAGAAAAGACTTAAAAAAAAAAAAAAAAAAAAAAAAAAAAAACCTCTAGTTTGCTACTCGGTTTGTAGTAGAGAGAAGGGATAATCACAGATTGAGTTGTTGCATACAAAAATTACATTAATTGCATGACAAATATAATTGGGTTTGAAATTATGAATAAATAATTGCACTGGAGAAAGTGGGTATGCTTGTTTTTACTTTATTTGTAATTGTTTATATTTTTAATTGCAATTTTGATGCTTACATGATAAGAACTCTTAGTGTGAGAGGTTGAGTCTACTCTTGATTGTTTTTTTTTCCCTTATTCATGATTTTACTTTTTGCTTGAGGACAAGCAAAATCTTAAGTTTGGGGGTATTTGATGTGTCTAATTTTTATATAAATATTTGTATTCAATTACCCATTAAAAATTGCTTGTTTTCATTTTTATTGTGTTTAATTCGTCTTATTTCTATAAAATTTCAATTAATTAATTATTTTGAAGAAATAAGAATTTTTAATGCAAAAAGTAATTATTTTTTTTAAAAATCAACAAAACAAAGAAAAACTATTGTTTTATTATTTTTAATGATTTGTTGATTTTTATATGTTACAAATTGACAATATAGGAGTAAAATACAATTTTAATAGTCAATAGGGTGTAAAAAGAATAAACAAATTTAAATGGATTTTGATAAAGCAAAAATAAAAATTAGTTATTTGATTAAGTTTATCTAATTAATTTAAATTTAAATATTTATTCTAAATTCTGATTTTTATTTTGCAGGATGCATCTAATCTGATTGGTGTGAAGCTAGATAAAGATATATCCTAATCTCCACCTCGTCTACAACTCAACTCCTATATAAAGACCCAAATCCCGGAGCAAAAAGGAAGCCAGCGAACAGAGCGATCAACTCAAAAGAAAATAAAAAAGAGAAACAGAGAGAGAAACAGAGAGAGAGAAACGTTACAATCTCTCTCTCTTCTCTTACTGTGAGTGCGACAGGTGAAGAATTCGAAGTGCTACTGGACAAAAGTTCGATCTGACGTAGGCTACATTTGGGCTTCGAAAGCATTCACAAGTGCTCACGTGGTTTCGGATTGAAGCAGGCGCAGTGTTCGATTGATCAGGGTGTTTCGATCTGACCCGTGCGACGTGACAGAACAGTGCTCCGTTTCGGCTCAGATAACAAGGAAGCATTCGGTTTTTTTTGAGACAGAGGGGTTTGCAATTATTTTTTTTTTAATCTTTTTCTCCTCTCTCATTTTTGTAATGCAATCCTTGAATAAGTTTATTAGTTGCAATATTTTTATTATGAACTAACTCTATTTTTCTAGGGTTTAGATGTAGCCTAGTTTTGAAAACACCATTTTTAATTCCATATTATTTCTATTTCTCTTTGGTTGTGTGTTTAATTTTTGTGCTTAATGCCTACAATTATTTGGCCAATTTTTGTTTGATTATTGGATCATGGAGAGACCGAGAGGTAATTTGTGATTTAGAACAATAAAAATTGAACACCATTAGTTGAGCGAAATTAGAGATAATTTACCGCGATTAATGTGGCCATTGATGAAATCCATAGAACTTAATGAGTCTTTAATTAATTAAATTTGCATAGAGATGTGTCAAACTGTTAGTTAGAGATATTTTTGGTGTTGTTCGAGAGAAAGCATCAAATAATTAAGGGATTTTGGTCTACAACCAGGAAGAATAAATTCTTTATTCATGGAATTTTAAATTGTGTTTGATTAACTAGGTGAAATCAAAAACCCTAGAATTGATTTGCAATTAATAAATTACAAACTTTCTTTTTCCGTTTCCTTTTAATTAGTTAGTTTTACTTTAGATAAATTTAGTAGCTTTCTTTAAGTAATTCGATTTTTCCAAATAGTAGTCAATCTAGTGATATCGGTACTTAGTAAAGTAACTAGTCTCTGTGGGAACGACACTCTATTCACTATCTATATTACTTGTTGCAATTTTGTACACTTGCAAATATCAACATCAGTTATGTACGAGCGTTTGAAGAGGGTCTCGTTGATCACAACAAACCTTTCCGAGCGGACCTTGGTTCTTCTTGCTTTGGCTCGATCTTGGGGGAGCTTCCCCTTTACCAGGAACTTTCAGATGGGAATGGTCCAATTGTCTGGCCGAGCTTCGTTGTTTATACAGAGGGTTTCGGGGAGGTCGATAATCGGCTTTAGAAGGACTTCAATCAGCACCGTGCGGTCGAGGCCTTCAAAGAAAGAGGAGGCGAGCTTTGACAAGGCATCTGCCTAGGCATTCTGCTCTCTTTGGATCCGTTGTACTGTGGAACAGTCAAAGGATGTTACGAGCTGCTCGACCACTGCCAAGTACCAGACCATCCGATCATCACAAGTCTCGTACTCCCCAGTGATCTGATTAATGAGTTAAGAGTTGCTATAGGCCCTGATCTGCCTTGTGCCCGCCTGGTGCGCTCGGGTAAGTCCCGCGATCATAGCCTCATACTCCGCCTCGTTGTTAGAGGCCAAAAAGTTGAGGCGAAGAGAATATTGGAGAAGGAGGTTGTCGGGACCTCGCAAGATGATGCCTGCACCACTTTCCGCTTCGCAAGAGGAGCCATCGACGTAAACTTCCCATGTCGGATCGGCCTCCCAACTGTTGGTTTGCTCGGAGATGGTGCACTCCGTGATGAATTCGGCAAGGGCCTGTCCCTTGATGGCTATTCTTGTCTGGTAGCTGATGTCATATTGACTTAGCTCGATCGACCACTTGAATAATCAGCCGAAGCTCTCTGGCTTATGGAGCACGGCCTTGAGGGGCTGGTCTGTGAGGACCTGGATTGAGTGTGCCTGAAAATAAGGGCGGAGCTTTCGGGCGGCCATGACCAGGGCATATGCTACTTTCTCCATCTTCGCATATCGGGTCTCGGTCGAGAGCAGGACTTTGCTCATAGTATAACGGCTTCTGGACTCCTTCTTCTTCTCGGACGAGAATGACACTCAGAGTGCTTTCCGAGTCTGAAAGGTAAAGCCAAAGGGGTTCGCCCGGCTCAGGTTTGCTCAGAAGTGGGGGTTGGCAAGGTATTCCTTCAACTGGTCGAACGCCTCCTGCTGCTGGGCGCCCCATTCGAAGCCTCCGATTCCGCACAGAGCCTTGAAGAAGGGGAGGGACTTCTCTCCAGACTTGGAAAGGAAGCGGCCGATGGCCGCCAGTCTCCCCGTGAGCCGCTGCACCTCCTTGATGTTTCTAAGAGGGGCCATGTCTATTATGGCCTGGATCTTCTCGGGCCTTGCCTCGATGTCGCGCTGGCTGACGACGAACCCAAGAAATTTTCCTGAGGAGACGCTGAATGCACATTTGACAGGATTGAGCCTCATGTTGGGGGTCCGAAGGACGCCAAAGGCTTCTTCGAGGTCAGCGACGCGGTCCTGCCCCTGTTGGCTTTTGACGAGCATGTCGTCGACGTATACCTTCTTGTTAAGACCGATCTCATCTTTGAAGACTCGGTTGATGAGCCTCTGATAGGTAGCTCCGGCGTTCTTGAGCCCGAAGGGCATAACCCGATAGCAGTAGAGACCCTGGTCGGTGATGAAGGATATCTTGGCAATATCTGGGGGGAACATCCGGATTTGATTGTAGCCCGAGAAGGCATCCATGAAGGTTAGGATCTCGTTACTCGATGGTTACATCTAAGGTCACGATCCCCTCTATCTGTACTGGGACGTTGGAGAACCTGTGGAGGGTGTACCCGACCAGTTTGAGCTTGTCCCGGGGTTTGAGGTTCTCGAATGCCTCCAAAAAAAGGATGTTCACCGAGCTCCCGTTGTCCATAAGGATCCGGCGGACTTCGAAATTCGCCATGTCGAGGCTGATGACGAGTGCATCGTAGTGCAGGAGCTGGAACCCCTCCAGGTCTTCTCTAGAGAAGGAGACAGGAAGATGTTGGATCCAGGAGGAAGGAAGGTCTCGAATGGCGTTCACCTCTCAGACGAATGCCTTGTAGGAAGTATTGGGTTCCCCTCCCATAGGCTCCCCATGGACGCAGTGTAGGATGGACTGGCCTTCGGTCTCCTCGGGCTTTGGGTCCTGCTTGGGACGTCATTTGGGTGTGCGAGAATGAGGCGAAGGCCTTCGGTTCCTTGTATCCCTTCGGTCCCTCAGGCTTTCCCGGGTGAATTCTCGGAGGTACTCCCATTGGATGAGGGCCTCAATTTCATCCTTAAGGGCCCGACAGTTGTCGGTTTCGTGCCCGTTGTCCCGGTGGAAGTGGCAGTAGAACCGTTGGTCTTGTTTCTTGTTGCTGGTCGGTCGAGGGGGTAGTCGGACGAGGTCCTGATCCTCGATCTCTAGGAGGATGGCCGACACGTTTTGTGTTGGTGGCGTATACCTCTCAAACCGAGGGACCGGAGGGACCCTCTTCATGCCGGTCCCGTCTTTCGGAACCTTCTTGGCGGGCTCGGCCTCATCGGCCTTGCGCTTCCCCTTTCCAGTGACCTCTTTGGTGCCTTCTGGGTTTAGGGCCTCCTCCGCCCAAATGTACTTCTCGACCCGGTTGAGCAAGTCGAGGAAGTCTAGGGGAGGCTTCTTGGCCAAGGAAGCTTTTAGCTGGCTATGTCGGACATTGTGTCAGAACGCCGCCAAGGAGACCCCGGCATCTAGGGAGGAGATAGACCTTGCCTCGGCGGTGAACCTCCAGACAAACTCACGGAGTTACTCTCCTTCCTTCCGTCGAAGGTCCAGCAACGATGCGCTCATCTTCTCGGCCTTCCTACTGGTCACAAAGTGGGCCAGAAAGTTGGCCTCCAGCTGACCGAACCGAAGACGAGCCTAGAGAACCATTCCCGGGCTGGGCCCCGAAAGGTGGCAGGGAAGGCGCGGCACAGGAGGGGATCCGAAGCGCTGTGAATCATCATGAGGGTCTTGATCCCCTCCATGTGATCAACAGGATCACCCTCTCCGTCATATGTTTCAAACTGGGGAGGCCGAAAGTTCCTAGGAATCTCTGCTTCCAAGATAAGAATAGAGAAAGGTGGTCGGGTCGGCCTATGACCCTGAGCCGGCATCGGACCACCCTCGCCAAAATGGGCAAGGCGGTTCTCCATTTTCTATAGGCGTCGAAGGACGGCATCTTCCTGCTCTGGTGGGCGGGTCGAGCCGCGAGGCTCACTGACTCCGGCACCCGACCGCGAGTGAGAGTGGTGGGGTGTCTCGGTTCCGGGGGCCACTAAGATGGCCTCCAGGACCTTATTCCGAAAGTTTTGGAACTCGGCTTGTGTGACTGGAGCTTGCCCGGCCGGGTCGCGCTGGAGTGGCCGCCTCTGGGCTGTTCGACTGAGCTCAGGCTCCCGCTCTCGGGGCGGCTGCCTGGGATGGTTCGAGGCCGAGTTGGAAGCGGCCCCTCCCTTGTTCGGCTGGTTGCCAGTTCTCGATGACGCGACGTAAGCCGGTCCCGACCAAGCGAGAAGCGCCCGGTCCGACTCTGGGTTTTGCCGTTGACCATCGGATGGTTGGATCCCTAAGCGTCAGCGTGAGGTAGGGACCGGGTGCTCGGCTCGGATCTGTGGACTCGGCTCGGTCCTGGGGACCTGCACACTGCCTAGAAACACCGGGAGAAGTCCCAGTGACAGGCCCTCCGACAATCTAGTCAGTAACTGGAAAAGCAACAGTAGCTAAGGTTCAGGGGGAGAAAGTTTGATTACCTTTTACAGTGAGGAGGGGGTCTGGTATTTATAGGTAGGAAAAACGGATCTGAGGCCCTGCAGGACCGGGTCGGACCTGTTTGCTCTTGGGCCGAACGTGGCAGAAGCCCATATGACTCTGGGTTGACCTGATGATCATAGAAGTGCGGTTTTTGAGGGGATCCGGTGGCCCAGGAGGGGCCACGTCATCTGTACCATATCATCACTGCAGTGGAAAAAAGGTAAAAAGGTAAAATATAGTAAACTTGTTGCCAGAAGAAACATGATGTTTCGTCCGCCTTTTTTTTGGATTTTTTGGACTTTTTCAAAAAAAATTAAAAGGTTTTATAAATATAAAAAAAATTCGTGTAGGACCCACATGAGACGAAACATCATATTTCGTCCTAAGATGGGTGTTTCGTCCTAGTGGGTTTTGTTTTAATTAAGTTTTTAATTATGTTATTAATTAACTAAACTTAATTAATTAACTAATTATTTAACTAAAAGTTTAATTAAAATACTAACTAAACTAGGAGCTTAAGATTTAAGTTTTTTTTTAAAAAATTCAGGATTTTATCGGAAGAAACATCATGTTTCGTCCGATCCCAAAAAATAAAATAAAATATTACGGACGAAACATCATGATGATTTTAAAAATTACTAAAATAATACAGACAAAACATGCGTGATGTTTCGTCATGCATAAAATGCATATTGCTATATTCAAAGCTATTTTTGTCTTTTTACTATAGCGAAAAAGGCAAAATATGAATATATAGCTAACGAGTGCAGCAGTATTTGGGGGGTAAAAATGCATAATATGCATATATGCATAACCGACTGTGGATGCTCTAAGAACATGTTTGCTCCTTTATTCATCTCATTTTCTTATGAGCTCGGTCGGTTTTAAAGTCTAACCCCTTGCTTTTCTGTTCACATCTATCAACTTGCAATTTTTTTCCTTTTTTGTGGAATTTTTTTCTGGAAAAGAAGGTTACAATAAAACTAATAAATTGTAACTCCAACGAAATAAGCTTCATATACTTTGTTTATAAATTAAAGTTTCTTTTATATCTCTACTACTATGATGGGAGAACCCCTTAGTCAGTAACCCAACCCGTGCAACGCACGGGTTGGGTTACTTTGGTAAATATTTTCGATGGTGGCCCTGTTTAGTAAATATTTTTGAAAGTGGATCAGTTTGGAAGTTATTTTCCTTTTACTCATGGACTAACGTTGGTAAATATTTCCGTAAGTGGACCTGTTTGGTAAATATTTTCGAAAGTGGATCAGTTTAGAAATTATTTTCTTTTTACCCTTTTCATTATCCTCCAATTTTTTCCACGTGCACGTGTGCACTTGTATGATACTAGTCTCTACTACTATAATGGGAGAAGGCCTTAGTGTAATTTGTCCTTAACCCAACCCGTGCAACGCATGTGTTGGTAGAATTTTTTTTTGCTCTTTTCATTCCCCAATTTTTCTCACGTGCACAGCACGTGTATAATACTAGTTTATATAAATGGAATGGACAGGGGATTTCCTCCTTAATTAATTACACCTTCTACTTTAGCATCATAATTTTTTAATGCCAAAAAAGTTGCCTTCAGAGTAGGGTATAGTTCCAAAGGTAAGGTAAGGTAAGCACAATCATTCTCCACTAGTATAACCCTGTGCAATTGTACAGTACAGATCTTTTAAGAAAAATGATACATTCTTTTCACAATTTTTTCAGTACTGACCTACTTTTTAAAAATATTGACCAAACTGATTCACTTTCAAAAATATTTATCCAGCAGATCCTGTTTTGAATATGTTAGCATAAAATAATATTGACAATAACAGTATATATTACTTTCATGCCATTGTTGTCAATAGCAGCACCTGTAAAAAAAAATTACGTTATCTCTATTAAGAGCAACGACATCAGTATATCTCGCATTCATTTAGGAGTTTGCTAACTTGAAGAAAAAATTGTTAGAGGAAAGATCTTATAACCGACCCCGCTATTCCCAACAACGGCAAATAAGCCTGAATAGCAACATCAGTATAATCCACAATCTATACTCTAAATTTTCGTTCTCCTCTACTTCTTCTTGTTGTTCTTCTTGTTGTTGTTCTTCTTCTTCCTCCTCAAACATTCAAACAATTTCAACCATTATAGCATTATCTTAGATGTCATACTTATATTCGGTTATTAATAGATAAGAAAGGAATCGACCATCATTGATGCAACCGTATCATTGTCACTTGAAAATTGTTAAGACTTTATCACAACCACCACTCAATACCATGTTGTCGCTTTGGTCTATATTGTTTGTCAATCTCTTCACTTTGACCAACTCAATGAAACTCCAAGCATCGTCCATTAGCCTTTCATGCCCATAACTGCAAATCCATCAAATCAGAGCACCCAAACAACTACATCTCATTGGTGCATTCCATCAAACACCCTCCGTGAAAGAAAAAATCTATAGGAGAATATCATCAAACACCTTCCATTCACCCTCTATCAGTCTCTCTCTCAACTTTCGTCAACTAATCCTCCATTCTCCAATGCCCTCACCATGGGCGGATCTGGGCTCAAGCAGCACAAGCAACTGCTTTGGGCCCCCAATTTTATAGGACCCCACATTTTTTAAGTATTTACAATGTGTAAACAAAAATGTAATTGTTTACAGATACGATTATATTATATTATCTAAAATTTGAAACAACAATTGGCCTATTAACTCATCTGGTTAGAGTGTTGTGTTAGTAACATGAAGGTCGTAGGTTCAAAACCTCATGGGCTAATTAGATTTTCAGTCATTTTTTTATATTTTAAATTAATTATTTTTTACAGTCATACATGTCATTTTACCATTTTATAAATTTAATATTATTTTTCACTTAGTCCATGCATGTCATTCTATGATATTTTTTCAATGTTCTATGGTATATCATATTTACCAGTTTATAATAAATTTCTAACCAAATCTTCAAATGCATATGACTATTCTACATTTTAAGCTTCTAACTAGTATTCTCATATGCATATATTCATTATCATTTCATTCTGACCGTGTTATCTAATATATCATATTCACCTCTGTGCAATAATGTAATCTTCAAGTGCATATACATGTTTGCTTTGTTTGCTTCTTTTCCCTTTCTTCTAAATTTTGTATCTATTAATGAAAGGAATATTAGGGTTGTCTTCAAACAGGAAAAAAATATAAGAGACATTTGATAAAACCAAAATATATCCATGAAAGCAATCAAAATAGCATTATAGATATACTATAATCATGTCAACTAAATATTTCCTCTTAATGTACACAAACTCAACGTGCGTTTACTTGTATGTTTTGAACCTTTTTTTTTGTTCTATTCCTCTTTAATTCTCTCAATCATCATTTCCATTCTCTCGGACAACATGCAATTCAGAATAAAATCGCTGCCGCTTTTTTCTTAGAGGTTGTCCGAGTTTCTTTTTACCACGAGACATTTCATGTAAAATACGTACATTATCAATTAAATTTTTTTTGAAGCATATATATAAATTTATTTTCATTTAAATAGTATATCCTTCAAGGCTCTAAGTTTGTTTGCATTTAAATAATTGTCATTTTTTATTTTATCAACTTGCAAAACACCTCATTTGAGAACTTGCTTAGGGGCCCCTGAAACTCAGATAACCCCCTGGCCTCACCAATCTCAAAGCAGCAGTACTCCACCATCCTAATCCCTAACCCTAATTTCCACCCCACCCTCCGCCTCTTCTCTCGCTACCACCGTCGCCCTTGCCGCGCCACCACCTTCTCTGCACTGCCATTTTCCTCTCCTCCTTCACCTGCATCTCCTTCATCGCCTCCTCAAATTTCTTCATGCCCCAATCCCGCAAAATCGCCGACATTCCCTCCACCATCCCGCCTCTGTCAAAGCTGTCACCTCCTTTGTCATCTTACCCCCTTCTTTCGCCACGACATCTCAGCCTCGCCGACTCCCCTCCCACGTCTGGCCCTACCGCCGCCACTTCCTTCGCCTCTAGTACCGCTCCTCCCAAATGTGGGCATGGCTCGACAACCCCCTCCCCTCCTCAGGGAGATGAGTCTGTGAGAGTGATGGAGTGGTGCGACGTGCATGCGGAGGCGGCGTGCGGGGGGGGGGGGGGGGGGGGGGGGGAATGGAGGGTTTGAATTTTGAAAGGGAAAGGGGAAGAGATTGGTTGGCTTGGAGGGTTTAAAGGTTTCATTTTATTTTGTTTTAATTTATTTTTTAAAACGAGGGTACTGCATGTATTAATTTTTTTTCTACTTTTTCTCTCATTGTTCCATTTAAAAATCGAGAAAGGAGAGAAAGGGTAGACACTCTTTTTCCTATTAGTATAAAATATAGAAGATAATATAAGGATTATGAATGATGAATCCCTTATAATCTCCCATCTAAAGAAATTGAACCTGATGAAAAAAATCATGTGCAAATACTCGGGTCCTGCTAGTAAATACCTAATGGCTGACAAGGTATATATGTATATATGAACAACTAAGGTAGTGTTCTTTTTCTCCTCTTATAAGCGATTTACCTCTTGTAAGAGGTGGTCCACCTCTTACAAGAATTTTTTTAGCATTCTTTTTTTATTATAAGCGTTTTTTTTTCCAAAATCGCTTATAAGCCTAAAAGGTTTCTAGTAGCGTCTTTCAAATTCTTATAAGCCTTATATCACTTAAAAAGTCTATATTACCCCAAAGTATAATAGAGAAATTATATAGTAAGGACAAAATGTGTAAAAGTAGAAAAAAGGCTCTTGTAAGATATGAAAAAAAAAATAGAAATTTCTTATAAGAGGTTCTTATAAGAGGTGAAAAAGAACACCTCAAAAAGAGGCTCTTACAAGAAGTTCTTACTGTAAATCTTTTATAAGAGGTAAGGCAAGAAAAAGAACAGTACCTAAATGTGGGGAAACTATTTTCCATGTTCTATAAATTAATAGACAAACCTATTAGGGTTTTAAAAAAAAAGGATCTTCTAAGAATACTCCCCGTCAATTTCAAACTTGGTCAATTCACCTCCTACGAATATTTTCTGTTGCAAAAGTCTTACATCACCATATTTTACGCTAGTTAAATGTTGAACCAACGATAAGGATATTCTGGGTGTAATAAGATATAAATGTCAGCATCTCAATGTTTATTATCGCTTCATACGGAAACGGACAGAGTACTGCTTTTATAGTGTAAAACAATTCTTAAGGGGTAGTCAAGTTCAACAAACCATCAAAAGTCGAATGTATATCTCAAGGGTTTTTTCACATAGGTCCTCAATAAATATTAAAATTTTATATTAGTCCCCGACAATTTGTTATTCCATATTAGTCTCTCGATCGTTTTTAAAAGTGATCAATCTGAGATTAAGTGCAACATTGTTATTCCATATTAGTCTCTCGATCGTTTTTAAAAGTGATCAATCTGAGATTAAGTGCAACATTATGAAAATTATAAATTATTGAACCAATTTTGAGAAAAAATTTAAGCAGAAAGATCTAGTGGAGAATAAGATCTTAATGATAGAAACTAGTATATCAATGTGCAAATTGCACAGATCAAAAAAAAGTTATTACACGTACTAAAATATCGTGTGTCAATGATAATTGTGAGTGTTTGATAAATAAAGATATAATATTAAAAATCAATCATTAGATCAAATATCAACCACATATTTAATCAAAAAATATATCAGCAGTTGACTAAAACTAAAAATGTAGGGGTAGATGCATTATTGTACATGGTTATTCTAGTATAGTTTAAATTATGAAAATTATAATTTATATTAAAAAGTCTCTGGAAAGCACCAATTTGCAATGAATGCTTTTAGAAAGCAAGCTAATCTACCCTTCTGATGAATGTTGAATTAACATCATTCTCACCTAAATTAAATATTTTAATTCTTTTTCTACGTTAAGTCCCATCATATGAGAACCACAAATGAAATAAAAATTAGCATAATCCAACATACACCCATTATTCTTCCATAATCTATATAATGATAAACTATGATCGACCTTCATATTCTCCTCCATTATCTTCCTGTCTTTTATTCCTTCATTCTGTTGTTTACTTAAGCCCATTTATTTACCACCACAAACAAATCAAATAATGCAACCCACTAAAATATCCCCATTGCATTATGTTCATGATTTTCACTTCCACCAGCTAAAATATGATGATTACATATTTTGACACAACCTTAGGGGACAAATAGGAAAATTTATCTACATATATACTCCGAGACAATCTACACAAGCAAAACACAAAAGGTCAAACAAAAAATAAATTTCTCATGAACATTTTTTTCCTTACACGAATCCCTTCATAAGATTCACCTTCTCCCTTAACAATTTCATCATTTTCTTTTTGCTGAAAACCCTATAAAATACTTCATGTACACAAATATTAATCTCTAAATTTCCATTAATGCAGAAACTTCATGAAAACCCCAAATTTATAGTATAGGTCAACTCCCTCTAGCACGTGAAATGGTTCAATTGGTTTACCCCCTCTAGCACATCAAAAAAAAAATTTAAAAAAATCTAATTAGCACAAAATTGAATCAACCCCTAATTAAAAAAACCCACAAAGAATTGAAGAATAAATCGGATTGACCTCATCCCACGACCAATGCTCAACCTGAATCTTTTTCCTAACAACATTATACATCACGTTGGATACAACAGAAACCTTGCTACAACCCCAATCACCTCTATCTTCGCATCAATCATTAACCTAATTTCCCGTCGTAATTAGGGTTGAACTGTTAGACTTTCCAACTTTCCAATCCTTCGGCTTCCACCCCTTTAACTTCTTCTCGTAACCCCTCCATTATTGTGATCGGTACTTTTGATTAGTCTTCCACTAATCCATTAGGAAGTGGATTAGTCACAGGAGAGTGACAGCAACATAAACGGGAGCTTTGATGGAAAGCACGCCTATAAATGAAGCTTCACTTGGTCCCCAAACTCAATCATCAAAAACCCCTACAGATTACACCATCATAAGCTGTTGATTAAGAGTTTGGAAGATCAAAGGATCGAAGGAAAGCAGCAGTGGTCGTACACGTCATCAATGGTGGGAGGTATGATTTTCGGGCTTCTTTCGTTTTTCGATCCTTATATCGTTTTCGCATGATGGATCGATAATAAGCACATAAGTTTCCTACATTTGGTATCAGAGCCACATTGAACCTCTGCCTTGTTGTTTATAGTTATGATTTTTTGTTAATAGACACTCATGAAATTATTTTGATTCCAAAGTTGTTTTGTCAAACCTTAATAAGATTAAAAATCATTGGAAATTTGAATTCCACATATTTTCATGATTTAAAACATCAATTTTGGTGGCTAGAAAGGTTTGAAAATCTTCGGTTTGTATGGGTCCAAAGAGACCCGGTTGGAGGTTGAAGATGATGGTTTTTATATTGTAAGTTTTGGTAATAAGTATCTTTCATTTTGTAATATATTGCAAGCCCACTAAGTGGCCTAACGGTTAAGGTGCTATTTTCCTAAATCTAAGGTTTTATGTGTTCAAATCTTGTTCTCTACAAAAAAAAAATTTAATTTAATTTTTAAAAAGAATAATGTTTTAGCACATATGTTATTATTTAACATGTTAATATAGTTGCAATTATTTAGCATATTAAGTTTCATAATGTTTAATCATTAAATATGCTATATTAAGTTGGAACAATTATTCTTATTATTTTGCTAAATAATTGTTATTAGGCATTAAGTAGAGCTTAAAATGTTTAGTGAACCATATAATTTTAATTGATCAAGGAATAGCCAGAGCATCTTTTGATTATATATAAAATTATATATTAAGAGGATAAAGATCACATAATGGACATGAATTGTAATTGATTTTATAAATATTATGACTTTACCCCATAGGGATTTCTTTATATTTATTTAATTAATTAGGATAAGATATCAATATTAGTTCTTCTTAATTTATCCACAGGAGTTAGGAAGAATTGATTTTGACAGTTTTATCATAAAGTTTAAAGCAAACTATAATCATAATATACCCTCAAGAATTATGAATTTAGCAAAATAATTTGATAAACACTATCATAAAGAATTGTGAATCTTATTGAATTAAAGATTTAGCCCACAGGCAATTTTTTATGTCATTAGATTTATTTATACATGATTTACATTAGTAAAGCATGATTCTATTTATGCCTCAAATTTAACATAGCATGTAATCTTATATTGTGCAGTTTTACCTACAAATTTATCTGATATTGGTTGTGAAGTTCCTGAACTTAAGGGTGGAAGGAGAGAATACTCCTTCAATTAGGGTGTATGGACATAGATTATGCTATTAGGAAAGATGAACCACCTAAAGTCACTGATAACAGCACTCCAGATCAAATTCAGCTTTATGAACAATGGGACCGATCCAATCGGCTCAGCGTGATGTACATAAAGACCAAAATTGGTGCTGGTATACGTGGTTCAGTCGAGCAACATGAAAAAAGTCTGTGAGTTGCTAAAGGTCGTTGACGAGCAATTCATCACTTCAGATAAGACGCTAGCAAGCACCCTAATTATGAAGTTCACATCCTTGAAGCTCACTAGTGTAAAAGGTGTTCGTGAACACATAATGGAAATGAGGGACATCATGGCTCAACTAAAGAAACTCGAGGTTGAAATGTCGAAATCCTTCCTTGTGCACTTCATCCTTAACACTCTCCCCAATCAGTACAGGCCTTTCAAAATCTCTTATAACACTCATAAAGACAAATGGTCAATCAATGAATTGATGACTATGTGTGTACAAGAGGAAGGAAGGCTGGCGATGGAGCAAGGAGAAAGTGCAATGCTGGTAACGCACAAGAAAGGAAAATCTCTAACCAATCAGAAAGGGAAGCATAAAATTCCTCCTAAAGCTGATATTAAGAAAGATAATAAGTGTTTCTTCTGTAAACAGAAGGGACACCTAAAGAAGGAATGTCCCAATTTTTAAAAATGGCTTGAGAAGAAAGGTAACCCAATCTCATTTTGTGTGTTATGAATCTAATATGGTTAATGTTAATATCAACACATGGTGGATTGACTCTGGATCTACAATCCACATTTCAAATTCCTTGCAGGGTATGCAAAACCTAAGAAAGCAAGTGGGAAGTGAGCAAAGTATCTTTTCCCGAAACAAGATGGGCTCACGTGTGGAGGCTATAGGGACTTGCTGTTTAATTTTAAGTAGTGGCTATGTTTAAAAATTGCAAAAGACCTTTTATGTACCAAGTTTCTCACGAAACTTGATTTCCATTTCCAGATTAGTACCTTTTGGGTATTCCTTTTATTTTTCAGAAACATCTTTCAGTATGATGAATAAATTTGATTGTGTTGGGAATGGTATTTTATTTGATGGTCTTTATCACATTTTTTTACAAAACAATACCACTTATAATTCATTGCATTTCCAAGCGGGAACTAAAAGATGTGTTGTTAAAGGAGATCCCTCTGCATCATAGCACCGAAGATTAGGCCATATCTCCATTGAAAGAATTAAAAATTAGTAAATGATGGAGTACTTAGTGCTCTAGATTTTACTGATTTTGAAACTTGTGTGGACTGCATTAAGGGAAAGCCGACCTACAAGTCAAAGAAATGTGACAATAGATGTTCTGACATATTAGAGATCATACATATTGATATATGTAGTCCAGACATGGACACACATGGTCAGAAATACTTTATCTCCTTCATAGATGATTACTCACGATATATGTATCTCTACATGCTTCATAATAAGAACGAAGCATTAGATGCCTTTAAGATTTTTAAGGCTGAAGTAGAGAAACAGTGTGGCAAGAAAATTAAGATCATGAGATCACACAGAGGTGGAGAATATTATGACAGATACACAGAGAATAGACAAGCACTTGGGCCATTTGCGAAGTTTCTTCAAGAGCATGGGATTGTTGCCCAATACACCATGCCTGGTTCTCCGGACCAGAATGGTGTAGCAGAAAGAAGAAACTGAACTTTATTGGACATGGTGAGGAGTATGCTTAGCAGCTCCAATCTTCCTAAATCCTTGTGGACTGAAGCACTTAAGACGAAAGTGTATATATTAAATCAGGTTCCAACCAAGGCTGTTTCTAAAACGCCATTTGAGTTATGAAAAGGTTGAAAACCGAGTTTACGACATATGCACATTTGGGGAAGCCCATCTGAAGTAAGAATTTATAACCCACAAGAGAAGAAGTTAGACCCAAGGACCATTAGTGGGTATTTCATTGGATATGTCGAAAGTTCTAAAGGTTATAGATTTTACTGTCCATCTCACGGCACTAGAATTGTGGAATCAAGAAATGCAAAATTTCTTGAATATGATTTAGTCAGTGGGAGCAATCAAATTAGGAACATAATTTCTAATGTTGATCATACAGAGTCTCAACCTTCCACTTCAAGTAACAAATTGGTTGTTGTTCACAACACCCCTTAAGTACAAACTGGTGTTGAACAACCAATCAATGAAGACCAACCATTCATTGAAGGTCCACAAGCTGTTGACAATAATCCAGAAGATCAAGTTGTTCAGGAGATGCCAGAAACTGCTGAACAAAAGTTGAACCGCAAACTTCCTAGGAAGATGATGCTGCAACATTAAGAAGATCTATTCGAACTAAGAGGTCAGCAATTCCTAGTGATTATGTTGTGTACTTGCAAGAATCTGACTATAACATTGGAGCCGAGAATGATCCTGAGTTGTTTTCACAAGCCATGAGTTGCAAAGAATCGGAATTGTGGTACGATGCCATGAAGGAAGAGATGAATTCCATGAGGTGCAACGATGTTTGTGACCTTGTTGAGTTGCCTAATGGTGCAAAAGCCATTGGTTGTAAATGGTTCTTTAAAACAAAGAAAGACTCATCAGGCAACATTGAGAGATACAATGCCAGACTAGTTGCTAAGGGATTCACTCAAAAGGAAGGAATCGATTATACAGAGACGTTTTCTCCTGGATCTAAGAAAGATTCCATGCTCATTATTTTGGCATTAGTAGCCCATTTCGACTTGGAGTTACAACAAATGGATATGAAAACCGTATTTCTTAATGGAAATCTAGAGGAGGAGGTTTACATGAAACAACCAGAAGGATTCCCTTCTAGTGATGGTGAACAATTGGTTTTCAAGCTTAAGAAATTCATATATGGTTTAAAACAAGCATCCCACCAATGGTATTTAAAATTTCATAACGTAATTTCTTTATTTGGTTTTGTATAAAACGTTATGGATCAATGTATATACCTTAAGGTCAGTGGGAGTAAATTTTGTTTTCTTGTTTTATATGTAGATGATATATTGCTAGCAACCAATGATGATAAGGGTTTGCTACATGAGGTGAAACAATTCATCTCTAAAAATTTTGGTATGAAGGATATAGGTGAGGCATCTTATGTCATTGGCATTGAGATCCATAGAGACAGATTTCAAGGTATCTTGGGTTTGTCTCAGGAGACCTATATCAACAAGATTTAAGAGAGATTTCGGATGAAGTATTTTTCACCAAGTATTTCTTCCATTGTGAAGGGTGACAAGTTCAATTTGAACCAATGCCCAAAGAATGTTCTTGAGAGGTAACAACTGAAGAACATTCCATATGCTTCTGTTGTCAAAAGCATGATGTATGCTCAGGTCTGCACAAGGCCTGACATTGCATTTGCTGTTGGAATGTTAGGAAGATTTCAAAGTAACCCAGGTATGGACCACTGGAGAGCTGCGAAGAAAGTGTTAAGGTATCTTCAAGGAACCAAAGATTACAAGCTTATGTACAGAAGAACAAGCAATCTATAAGTTGTTGGCTACTCAGATTCAGAATTTGCTAGTTGCGTTGATTCTCTCGTAAATCAACATCTGGATACATTTTTATAATGTCTGGTGGAGCTGTGTCCTGGAGGAGCGTTAAGCAGACCTTGACTGCTACTTCTACTATGGAGGCGGAGTTCGTATCGTGTTTTGAGGCTACATCACATGGTTTATGGCTTAAGAGTTTTATTTCTAGGCTTAGAATTATGGATTCTATCTCTAGGCCATTAAGAATATTTTGCGACAATTCAGCTGCTGTCTTTATGGAAAAGAACAAAAAAAGTGGGAGTCGAAGTAAATACATTGACATTAAGTATTTAGCCATAAAAGAACGTGTTAAGGAAGATAAAGTGGTCATTGATCACATTAGCACTGAATTGATGATCGCTGATCCTTTGACTAAAGGCATGCCACCGTTCAAATTCAAGGATCATGTAGAGAACATGGGACTTGGTCCCTTATGTAGTTTTTATGTTGTAGAAATAAGTTATCCATGAAACTCTTAATTATTCAGATGTTTTCTCATATTTATGTGCACCTTAATTTATTTTGAGAAAACTTATCTTCATTTGACCAAGAATAAACATCGGGTTTTTTTCCATTGAGTTACGGTGTCACATAAAGTATAATGTTTGTAAATACATTGTAATACATGGAAGGTAATACTCGTTGTTTAGAGGACTTACCGCTATGATTCGTGTGTTTATTACTTAATTCGGATTATCAATGGGTTAAAGTGAGACATTAAGTTTAAAGTGCAGACCAAGTGGGATAATGTTAGACTTTCCAATTTTCCAATCCTTCAGCTTCCACCCCTTCAACTTCTTTTCGTAACCCCTCCATTATTGTGTCAGCACTTTTCATTATTCTTCCACTAATCCATTGGGAAGTGGATTAGTCACAGGAGAGTGACAGCAACATAAACGGGTGCTTTGATGGAAGGCTTGCCTATAAATGGAGCATCATTTGGTCCCCAAACTCAATCATCAAAAACCTCTACAGATTACACCATCATAAGCTGCTGATTAAGAGTTTGGAATATCAAAAGATCAGAGGAAAGCAACAGCGGTCTTACACATCATCAATGGCGGGAGGTATGATTTTCGGGCTTCTTTCGTTTTTCGATCCTTATATCGTTTTCGCATGATGGATTGATAATAAGCACTTAAGTTTCCTACATGAACTCCTCCCCCTCCATCATTCCTCGATCTGCATTTTCCAATTCCAAATCTCGAACCATAGAAACTCAACAACAAAAGCTGAACCGAATTAGATCGTATTGCATGTCACATAAACCGAAGAAATTAGAGGAAACGAGAAATTGGGAAAATTTTGGGGCGGAATAAAAAATGGAATTTTTATTTAAATGGAATGGGAGTAGAAAAGAAATGATCGATCATTTCCCCCCCGATTTGGCTACGACAGTGGCACAGATTAGGAAGGGAAGAGGTCGGTGGTTGTGGAAGATTAAGTGTTTTGAAAGTGGGAGAGAGGTTGTGAACATGATGTGGTTTAATTAAATTTTTTATTTTTTTTACGTGTTGAACACGTGTTACTTCCTACTTTTGCTCTCCTTTCTCTATTTCAAAATGGAGGATGTTGGGATTGGTGTCGACTAACACCCTGGTGGTGCAGTGAAACTAAATAAAGCAATGAGGAAGTAGAAGTAGATGAGACGAGTCAATGAACACCCAAGCAAAAAAGATCCACCAATCCAACACAAAACAACGATGATTTATCTCAGTTAGCTTTCACTTAATCCAGATGAGAAATATAGGGAGATATAATATTCAATTAGAATAGATTACAAGGATTTAATAATTCACTTAATACAAGAAATTAAACTCACTCACTAAGAACTATCTTTCTCTCAAACCTCTCTTTGCAATGGAGAAAATATCAATGAAGTACTTCTCTTGATCTCAACCTCTCATATTGGAGGTGATTACAATATATAAAAAAAGAATAAAAGAACCATAGGTTAATTTTGATTTTCAGTCGTCCGATATAACCTGAAGAAGAAGTAACTGGATATGAGCCGTACGATCTGACTTTGAGTTGAAGATTGGGCTAAAACGACCTAACAAATGGAGACTCAAAACGAACACAGCACCGCACACGGTTGACTGTCCAACAAGTCCGGTCGACCGACCTCCAAAATGCCAACCCCTGTACAACTGTGGTCGGGTATGCGGTCGGGTGTGTGGTCGAGCAACTTTGGACAGTCGACCACAACTCTGCCAGCACTGTTGCTGCTATGTTTTCTTCTACTCTCTTCGACGCTTTGACCTTCGTGCTTCATTGTATCTTCATCTAATCTGAACCACAAGTATTCAAGACATAATCCTAACAGAGGACGGTGATAGGGCATAGACCCATTAGTATAATATATATTGGTGTTACCCTGTGCAAATTCCACAAACTAAAATAATTTTGAGGGGCTCATAAAATTATATGAAACTCCAAAAAAGTGTGAGAAAATTGAAAAAAATTTACATTTTCAAGGGTATAATTTAGTAAAATATACATTAAAAGACACGAGCGATCTTTGTATACATCATGACCGGCAACACCCAGGCCCTAGCCCACCTCATCTTGACCTTCCTCCTCCCTCCCCTCCCTCTCCCAAATCCCCACTCTTTCCGATGTCGCCCTCCACCCTCCCTCTCCCGCATCTCTGCCATCCTCGACCGCCGTGACGTCCCCCTCTCCAACACTCCCTTTATCTCTCCATCTGCCTCACCTTGCCCTCCATGAACTCACCCATGAATAAATCTCATTCTTAGAACCAACACCGCAATCACCCCCGTCCATGTCATCAACCCGTACTCATCCCCAAATCCAAATTTATGGATTTCAAAATGACAAATTAGAAATTAAAAATTAAACCATGTAGTAATTTATGATTTTAGAAATTAGTACATACACCACACATAGATACAATTGATTTAGTTAAACAAAATTTCTCAAAAGCATTTTCACAAACACCATGCATGTTAGATAGGCATTTCATCGAAAAATTGAAAAGTAGAAGAAACCATATCAATTGTTAGTTAAATACCGAATCACAAACACCATGCATGTTAGTTAAATACCGAATTTCTAGGTTTTCAAGTGTTTTATATTTAAATATGCATGAGGTCATAACCAAAAGGGAAAAGTAGAAGAAACCATATCAAATCTCATTCTTAAACCCGACACCACAAATCCTCGTCTTCAACCCATGCTTTTTCTTAATTTCACAGAAAAACTGCCTTGATGAACGCGTTGGTTCGGAAAAGGCAAAGGAGGCGGCAACGTCGGAAGCGAGGTTGAGGTTTGGGGACGGCTGCACGTGAGGGGGCAATGTCGGAGGCGAGGAGGGCGAGTGGGAGGCAGCGGCAACGTCGGAGGCAAGGAGTGTACGGGGGTGCGGAAGGCACCTCGGAGAAGATGAAGGCTCGAGAGGTAGGTCAGAGGTGAGTCTGAGGCGAGGAGGGCGTGTGGGAGGCAGGTCGGATGGGGGCAGCATTAGGCAGCTCGGAGGCAAGAAAGGCATGGGGGAGACGGGTCGAAGGTGAGGAAGGCACGTAGCGTGGGGGGCAGCGTGAGAAGCGAGGGTTAGGAAGGATTTTAAAAGTGGGAGAGAATTGGATCATGGCTGAGAAAAATTTAGGGTTTTTATTTTATAAAAAACGTGCAGAATGCACGTTTTAGTTTAAATGAGATTCCTACTTTTGCTCTACTTTCTCTATTTCAAAATAGAGAAAAAGGAGATGGGGTAAACACATTAGCTTAATATATAGTTATCATAATTATAAAGTATAATATTATTTTGAGATAATGAGATCCTTTCACTTAAGATTTTTTCTCGAAAGTTGGTCCAATGGATCACAATTTACATAATATTACAATTGCGGCACTGATCGTTCACTTTTAAAGTTGACCGAGGAACTAAAAAAATTAGTGAATTATAGGGAATAATTTGAAATTTCAATAATTGTTGGGGACCTGTGTGGAAAAAACCCAAAAACTATTGGATAGGTTTTTAAAACCAGTTTTCTGGTTTAAAAAAAAATTATGTTAGAAAAACTGTTTGGATACCTATTTTTACAAATGGGTTTTTTTAAAATGGGTACCCAAACACTCATTTTAAAATGCGTTTTCCCAAAACTGAAAAAAGCTGTTTCCCCAAACTCATTTTTCCTCTCACTTGACGCTGTCTTCCTTCTCCCAAGTCGACGTCGCCTCCTCGAAGCTCCACGGACCACCATTACCGCTCGAGTGCCTCCTCCTCATTCGCAAGCACCCATCCTGCTCGTCGACGTCGAGACGACTCCTCGAAGCTCCACCGACCACCATCACCGCTCGAGCGCCTCCTCCTCCTTCACAAGCACCCATCCTGCTCTTCGACGTCGAGACGCCTCCTTGAAGCTCCACCGACCACCGTCACCGCTCGAGCGCCTCCTCCTCCTTCGCAAGCACCCATCCTGCTTGTCGACGTCGAGACGCCTCTACACCAGCACAGTTGACCCCCCGTCTCCTCCTCGTCATCATCGCCCCGCCATTACCGCAGTCGAGCCTCCGTCCTCGCCTCTGTATTTCCTTCTCGAAACAGAGACCGAGAACCCATCAGCCGAACTCCGTTGCCGTCGCTACTCCTCTCCGATCACCACCACAGCGCATCACCCGAAGCCGCCGCTGCCCAACGCCGCCAGTTGCCTGCCTAGCCGCTGTGCACACACCCAGTCATCGCCCTCCTCCGTTTTCATCAGCATCAGGTGCTCCCTTGATCACAGCCATCCGATCGTTGATCATCATGATCTTGACATTACATAACTATTATAGATTGTATACTAGTATTGATTGTTTGCTACTTGTGTATCTGAGCTAGGTGAGCAATAATAAACTCAAACCTAGATGAGCAAGACCAAAATATTCCCGAGAATGTTGGGTTCAATTTTGACTGCATAATTTGTGTGAAGTAATTTTGTTGTTTTGTTGGGTTCAATTTTGTATGGTAGTTTTGTAGAGTAAATTTTTTAGTGGAGTAGTATTGTGGAGAAATTTTTTGTTGGGTTTTGTAGAGTATTTTTTTTAAACGAAACGGCTTTTATACTCTCATTTCCACAAAAAAATGAAACAAAAAATCAAAAAACTATTTTCCAAAAACAATATTTAAAATGTGTTTTGAAAATAACTAACCAAACGCAGCTTAAACAAAGTTGGCACCTGGCACAATCAAAAGGAACACCAATTAAAATTGATCTTTTAGTACGAATTCTAAAACAAATACGCAAACAAACAACCTCACCAAGCCACAACTCCTACCAAAATTAAAAGTAAAAACAAAATAAATAAAATAATAATATAACAATAAAAGAATCGATTCTTCGTGGAGCTTCCAAAACTAAAATACCTAACAACAGAATCCCCAATCTCAGATTCTCTGTTTCAGAATCCTTGATTCTCCATCATCGTACAACCCGAAAAGGATTCTTTTATCATTATTATCTAGGGTTCTTGAATTTGGGGGGATAATTCTATCTAGAACCCTAAAAAATAATGAAGTTTGGGGAGAAGTACTTCCTTTACTTGCATGGCGATCAGGAGTGGTTCCTCGACAAGTGCTCGCATCTCGAGTACAAGCGCCTCAAGAAGGTCCTCAAGAGCTGCAGAGTCTGCCGAGCTGGCGACGACGGCACCAATCACGATGCATCGACCGAGAACATCTGCATTTTTGATTCCTGCCCATGTATGATTTTGATGATCTCTTTCTTCATTTCTTTTCATTTATTTAGTTAATTTATTTTTTAAAAAAGAATTTTGTTGGGTTTTGAGAATTGGGAATTTGGAGGTGATTTCGATAATAATGTTTGTATCTTGGTTACTTATTAGTGTGGTCCCATATTCTTGATTTCTATCTTCTCTTTTTAAAAAGAATTTTGTTGGGTTTTGAGAATTGGGAATTCGGAGGTGAATTCGATAGTGAAGTTTGTATCCTAAGCAATTAAAATCCCCGATTACGTCCAATTAATCTCCGATTAATCGCAAATTAGAGGCTAAGCGATTATTTTTTCGGCGATTTATAATATTTCAATAGTTTGCGATTTAATCGGGTATAATCGGCCAATTAGTGGTTAATTAGCCGATTTTAAGTGGCCGATTAACCGATTAAATATCTTCCTCTAATTTTCATGCCCGTTTGCATTATATGGGCTCAATTTGGCTCAAACTCAAATCCTAATCTAAAATCCAAACTCCTTCTGGTCCTCGCGCAAACCCAAACCCGATATGTCGCCGCTCTCTTCTTCCTCGCGCAAACCCAGACCCAAACCCAAACTGGTTCACCTCATCTACTTGACTCGGCCCACATCTGCTGCACCTCCTTCTCTTACTGCTCGATCTGCTCCTCTCCGATTGTTTTTGTTTGATGGAACCAACTAGCAAACCCGACCCGACTCACATCTAGAATCCAAACTCAGCTCAAACAAAGTACTTTTTTTTCTGTATAACTATATGTTTCGATTTGATAATCTTTTATGTTAGGATTTAGGGTTGCTTTATAATGATGATATATCTTTTTTAAATTATATATATATATATATATATATATATATATATATATATATATATATATATATATATATATATATATATATATAATGATTTTTACGATTTAATCCCCGGTTATTTTTCGATTAACCAATTAATCACAAATCGTTCCTAGACCGATTAGTTCCAAAAACCAATTTTAACTGCCTAGTTTGTATCTTGATTGCTTGTTTGTGTGGTCCCATCTGGATTTTTGAATGTTATGGTGAGTGATTATGTAAGATAAGATGTAAGGGGTTTTTCTGGTATTGATGAAAGCTCGAATTTCATGTTGTCGTGATTACGGTATATATTGTTGTAGATGTTGGAGGTGAAATATATTTGAATTGGGATTGTTGGAGATACAATGCGGTCGAAACTAGGTGTAGAGACAACTTTTTGTAGTTGGGTAAGACCCTTAAAGGTTTTTTACAAGTTTCTTTAATGGAGACAAACAACACGATTAAAGATGGATGTAGATAGAAAAACATGTGAGAGCATCCATAGTTGTTGGGTATTTTGCCTTTTTTTTGCAAAAATGCTACGGAGTCGTCTGTTATTTTGTCATTTTTTGCATTTTTGTGAATAGTTCATTGGTATTTTTTAGAAAGGATTTGGCAATTCCCATATTATCTATTATTTTATTAATTTTTCTTTTCATCAGACGATGAAATTTGTAAACTTATTTTTAAAATAATCCTTGGAAATTAAAAAAATGCTCGGATTAAGGCTGGCAACGGGCCGAGTTTGAGCCGGACCCATATAGGCCCGGGCCCGAGCCCGAAATTTAAAACATAGACCTGACCCGAATTTTCTTCGGCCTTAAAAATTTAGGCCCGAGTCCGAGTCCGAATTGGGCCCGAATTAGGCCCGAAAATAGGTTCGGGCCCAGGCCCGAACAACTTATGCAATTTCTAATATATGGCTTTCCCATAAAATAAAATTATATCAAGAATAATATACGATAAAAAATAACAATAATACGAATTCTACAAAATTTTGAGTAATTCACATCAAATTTGACTATTTTCATTTAATTTTATATACAATACATAATTTCTCTATCTATAAATTTTAACACTTATTTCAACTTACTAAAATGAATATTATCTTTAAAAAAAACTTATACATAAATATACATGATGTATATATAAACATACACATGCACATATAAAATTTTGATTTGGGCACATTGGGCCTAAACACTTGGGCCCGAGCACACCCCGAATTTACCTTAGGCCTAAAAATTTGGGCCCGAGCCCAGCCCATAATGAGAAATTTTAGCCCAAGCCCGCTAATTATCCGGTCGGACCTAGCCGGGTTCGGACTAATTGCCACCCTTAGCTCGGATGTTTCATCCGAGGAATAAGGAGATTCGTCCCATTCCTTATTAAAATATAATTTTAAATAAAATTTGGGACAATTTTTGCCCCCATATCCTTTCAACATTGGAAAATTAATCCAACTGCTATTTCTCTTGTTTATCTATATATATGCACCACATTCAAACAAATAAACAACACAAACATTTTATTCATGATCTATCTTCCCTAATAACATCAATTCTCTTTCTGCCTCCTATAGAAGAATTTGTGGAAGGAAAAAATGACGAGTCGTGGTTCAAGGGGCAGAGCATACACAACTTTTGAAGATGTTACTTTATCTCAAAGTTGGATTAATATAACTCAAGATCCGTTGGTCGGTATTGATCAATCAGTGCACTATTTTAGGAGCACATTTCTTCAACATTTGCTGTATTATTAGGCACTCTGACCGACAAAATGGTTAACTCTCTCTTAGGTTAATTCCATGCAATTTCGAAAGAAGTTGCTCTGTTTATTGCGAATTTGGGCAGTGTAACAAATAAAGCCGTTAGTGGTGAGGCAGATAAGGTATATTAAAATTATGAATTTATTTGCAGTTTTAAAATTTTGGGTAATGATCTGTTTTTAAAATTTTGCCATAGCTACGCAATGCGAGTGTAGAATACATGCAAACTGCGAGGAAACCATTCAAATTTGAAGAATGTTATGATTTACTTAAAGATCAGCCAAAATTTTCCTTGCGTACAACCCATGTCTTTGAATCTATTCCGAATTCCCAATCTGGGGAAGGTGGTAGTAGCCAATGTTCTTCCACAATAAACAACTGGGATTCAGATATACCGGTTGACTTGGAATCACCTAGACCCCTCCCCCGACCACCAGACCGAAAAGCAGAGAAGAGAAAAGGGAAAAGGATGGCTGAATCACCAGACATCGCTGAAATTGTTGAAGATTTTTTATTTTTATTTTTATTTTTTAAACTCTTTGTATAAAGTAATGCAAGATAGGAGGAATTTGGCAACGAAAATGAAGCTTGCCATTAAACAAAAAGACAATTAATTTAAAGACCGAATGGAGGAAGAAGTATGGATCTCAATACCTTATCGGATAACCAACATTATTATTTTATGTGTACACAAAATAAAATTATGCAAAAACGAGGTTACAATAGTGGATAAACGATATTTACAGCTTTATTTAATTTAAGCATTCTCCGATGTAACCTGCTTAATTTTAACAATGTACCTGTATTCATTTTTTAAAATAAATTGGAAGACACAATATTGAAGGCAAGATCTTAGATTGAAATAACAATGCTGATTACAAAGTGGTACATTAAAATTTAGGTGAATAAATTATTATGCCTTTGGTTTCCTAATCTTCATCTCCATATTCGTTCTAAATATGCTCCACAAAATCTTGGCAAAGTACATGATGTTTTTGTCTATCATGTAGAATAACATTGTGTGCTAATCGGGCTGCTTGCTCAGTTGGTCCACCTTTGTTAGGTACGATCAAGGTCAAGTCATGATTTTTTCCGTAATCATAATCATCAATTCCTTCTTGTTCGTCCTTAACAATTATAGTGTAAAATGATACACGTTTTCATGATATAAGATAGACTATCGGCATCCCACAATTTTGCTGAACCTTCATATCACAAATTGTGCTTGTAAGACCCTAAATTAGGGTTGGCAAACGGGTCTAACGGGCCGGGTCAGGTCGAACCCGTCTGGGTTGGAACCTAACTTGGGCGGGTTTGGGTCGGGTACTAGAGGTAACCGGGCCAGGCCGGGCCGGGTCAGGTCGTTAGCGTAAATATACGACCCGCCCAACCCGTGAACCCTTTCGGGTCCAACCCGGGTCGAGTCGGGTCGAATTGCGGGTTGGCCCCGTCCAAAGCTATTTTTTTACTTAAACAAAAAATTTAATTTTAATAATAATAAAAAAAAAGTAATAATAATAAGAATCAAAGAGTGAAATTGCCCTAAAAAAATTATATATTATTAATATGATTTCAACTTATACAAGTTTCACAATTTGTAATAAGAAATAAAGATTTTCTACAAATTTGTTTTATATAATAACAAATTTCTTAGATACAATTTCAATTTTCTTCAATTATCCTAATTTTTAATAACAAACAAAGATTTTATACAATTTTTTTATACATTTACAATTGTCTTCAATTTGTTGTTGTTGTTGTTGGTCTTCAATTCTTCATTTTGGTTGCTATTGTTGTTGTTGTTGTTCTTCCGGCGAGTTGCTCCCACTTGTAGACGTGTCGAACGCTTTTCCTTGAGTTCTATCTTCGGCCTTCAGCCAGTCTTCCGCGCAGACGAACATCTCCAACGATTAGGGCTTCAAGCGATTCCTGTAATCGGTTAGAACCCTGCAACTTGTAGAAAATGCACTTTTTGAAGCAACTGTAGAGACAGGAGTTAGTAGATCTTTAGCCATATATTTAGGAATACTATAAGTGTGTTCATGGTTTTTCCACAATTGTAAAATATCTAGTGAAGAAGTAAAAGATTCAGAATCTTGTTGATTATACCAATGTAATTTATTTGGTTGATTAGTTCTAGGTTTTTTTGATTGAATTTGTGCAAGTAAATTAAATATGGCATCATCTAAGTTACTCTGTCCCTTATCTTTAGAAGTAGCAGAAGAAAAACTAACTAAAGAAGTTGTACTACTAGATGCAAAACTTCTATCATTATAATCATACAAGTTATTTAATGTCGATTCAAATTTAACTAAAAATATTTCGCAATCAATTTCAGATTCATCTGGCCCAAGTAAAGTAAAAAATATTTCAATCAAACTCTTCGTACCTTCTAATTTGATACGAGGATCCATTACAGTAGCAACACAATACAACATAGGAGGAGGATTAAAATAATTCAAAAATTCGGTGTATGCAGGTTACACATTATGACCAATAAAAGCATCATCGATCATTTGTTTGAAAGTTTGCATCATAGTAACTAATGAAATAAAAATGCTACAGAAGTAGATTCATAAGATTTTGAAATTTTGAAAGTTGCGGTTTTAAAAGGTTCTAAAAATTTCAACAAAGATTCGGCATAAAACTAATGTTGGGGAGTCATTTCAAAATTTAGCATATTTTTTGCAATACAAAAATCATTTATACTTGCTTTATATTCAGTAACAACTTGTAGCAAATCAAAAGTAGAGTTCCGTCGGTGTTTAATATCCTTTGAAAATTTTCTAAAATGTATATTTTTAAGCCTACACCAAGCTTTCCATTCTTGGAATATGGTGCCACTTAATGCAATAAAATATACACAATTTCTAATGTTAACTATATATGGTTCGGCTATTTTTAATGCATCTTGAACACATAAATTTAAAATATGACATGCACATCTAACATGAAAAATATTGTCAGATGGAGGGTTTAATGCGATTTTTAATATACTAATTGATGCATTGTTGTTAGATACATTATCAAAACTTATACACATTATTTTATCACGAATATGAAAAACATCACAAATTTTTAAAATACGATTTGCAATTTCATTACCACTATGGGAATAGGACAACGCGGCAAGTGATATGATCCTTTTTTGAAGAATCCAATCACTGTCGATCCAATGACAGGTTATTTTCATCATTGGAATATTGTTGCAACCCGTCCAACAATCGGAAGTTAAAGAACTCTACAAGTTAAAATTTATATAATTGCAATCAAAGCTTCTCTCATTTCAGTGTGCATTTTAAAACAACCAGATTTGCAAGTATTTCTAGGGATTCTTTTAAAATGGGGGTTTAAGGCGGTTTGATTAAAATTTTTTAAGTCCCTACTCTCGGAATAGGAAAATGGTAACTCTTCCTTGATTACTAGTCGGGCCATTTTCCGACGAACAAGTTCGGGATCATAAGAATGGCTATCAACTACACCGGTCCTAGGGTGGATTTTTTGTTGGCCGGGTAGGTCTACAAGAAGTTCTTTGTGCACATTTTGGATGTGTCGTCTAATTGTAACCGTCCCTTCACCCCTCTTCCATTTGTATGGCTTCGAACATGTTTTACAAACTTTTACACCTACATCCGGATTATTTTCGTCCGGAATATAATCATAAAATTTGTGTCAATTACTACTTTACCCTATAGTTTTCCTACCACTAGTCGGTTGTGTTGTTTCAGTTGCTTGTGTTTGTGGTTCTTCTTCTATGCCTATGTCTCCTACAAACTCATCGTGTGTACCAATATATTGGGCCATAGGATTAGGGTACTCTTCGGCGGACTCATTTTGTAGGACAATTGGAGGCTTACGAGAAGTGCCGGTGGAATCTTGTCAACTTTGGCTACGGCCGCTACCTCGTGGTCTAGATATGTTGATATAGTAGTGTATGTAAAAAAAAAAAATACAATCTAGGCGAGATAAGTTTAAAAAAAATCTAGAAAACAATAAGAGGGTTGTGAGAGAGAAGATCAAAAAACCAACAAACAAATATGATAAAAAAAATTATAACTACAAAAAAAATACCAAGACAATAAGAGAGTTGTGAAATTTTGATACCGTACACCGCGGATACTCGTATATAAAATGAGAGTGAAAATAAAAATAGAAGTAGAAGTAAAAGTCTGGACTCGTATATAGATAGAAAGAGAGCTTCTTTGTTTGATCACTTGGAGGAGTTGAAGACTTGAAGACGTAATTGAATGTTGAATTCAATACGATCGGAATTTGTCGTTTGATCGTTTCTACGTTGCTAGCTTCTTTGTTCAATTGTTCACAAAAATTGGAATGAATAGAGTAATATTAGTAGAGAGAGTAAGAGAGTAAGGTGTGAAATTTTAGTTTGAGTTTTACTGGTATTTATAGGAAAAATAAAAAAAACCAAAAAAAACCAAAAAAAACAAAAAAAAAGGCTAGAAGAGCCGTTACGCTTGGTTTCGGCCGTTGGACCCGCGGGTCGAACGGTCGACCTGCTCAGATCGAACGGTTCGAAATCCGTGGGTCGACCTGTGGGTTCGCAGGCGGGTTGGCTACTGTTCACCGTATTATCAGGCCGGGTTCGACGGGTTTAATTCGCTCTTTTAAAGACCCGGGTCGACCCGCTTATATTCGCGGGTGCGACCCGAACCCGAAAAACTACTCACGGGCCGGGTTAGGCAGGCGGGTCGCGGGTCAACCCGGCCTATTTGCCATCCTTACCCTAAATGCGCGTTTTACATCTTTTCTAGCACCATTCTATATTTCAGCAAATTTCTTTTTATTTTGGGTATCCGGAGTAGAGTAAGTTTTGACTATAGTTGTCAACGAGGGGTATATACCATCCGCTAAATAATATCCCATGTTGTAATTGTGGTTGTTGATAACAAAATTTGCCGAAGGTACACAACCATAAAAATTATCATTAAATAAAGTGGAATGGTTAAGTACGTTAAGAGCATTACTGCATCCTGACATTCCAAAAAATGAATGCTAGAACCAAAGATCATAAGATGTCACTGCTTCGAGAATAATTGTAGGCACTCGAACATGGCCTGTATATTGGCCGTGCCACGCTGCTGGATAATTTTTCCACCTTTAGTGCATGCAATCTACACTACTCAACATACTGGGAAAACTTTGAGATTTGTTTTCTTCAATGAGTCTTTGAACATCGGCGGGAGTTGGTTTTCTCATATATTCATTGCCAAAAATGTTGACAATTGGTTTTCTTGTATGTTAACGTTAGCACACATGAAAACATTATAATAAGAAAATTAAAAATTTAATGAATATTCTAAAAATATTAAATTTACCTGTTCCCAATACGTGAATGTATGTCGTCGAAAAGAAATGAAGTTTGTAACTTTAGTTTCATATATGCCCTTATATGACGAGCTCTTATATGGTTACCATATAATAGAGGGTGATGTCCTCATCTCCAATTGATCATGGGCCATCGAAACATTATACCTAATCTGATATGTTCTACCCTTATACAGGTTTTCGCATTCCAGCAGGTTATTTTGGGCCATTTGTCGACGTTCTCCACGTGAGTCTCGATAGGGGTGTTCCTGTCACTTACTGGAACACAACAATATGTATATTCGTAAGCCCAATATTGGAAGAAAAACAAAGTTATATTAGTTCCCACCGGATATTGACTAATTGTATTACTTATTGAAATAAATAACGAATACATTTGAAGTTACCTCGAGTACTTGCCATGGCTCATTAAATGACTTCACTGTAAATCGACTACATATGTCAAGAGACAAATACAGCAGTGTCAATGCTGGACTATCCCAATCATATTCGCCAACTAAATTAAGATATTCAAATGCAGCAAGCCAGCCACATCTGACTACCGAAGAACCATTAGGAAAAAGAAACACACGGAGAAAGAACAGAAAGAATACTCGTGCAATCCTCATCGCTAAAACATTATCTGTTTTAGTTGCTTTGATCATACTATTGTTAAAATAACGTTTAAAGAATGGGCAGCGGATACCATGAGACTTTCAATCATCTCTAGTAATCTTAGGAAAGAAGCGAGTATACATTATTTCAAAGGTTTATGGCTCGTCGTTACACGGACGCAAGAGACTGATTCCGATGGAAATCTCCGTTAGCATTACTCAATCCAACAGAGTGAATCCCAACTCACCGCATGGGAGGTGGAAAGTGTGGGTCGTGTCCCACTATCTCTCTACCGATGTCTCGACAAGCTGCATAAACGACTTCTCCGTATCAATCTTCAAAAAACGGTGCCGGCCCACATGCTCGATTAATAGCTTATTAGTTGGGCACGTGAGCAGAATTTTTTGTACATTTTGATTGGCTCATTCCAATTTTCCCTAAATTGACAAATCCACCCTCATGATGGACATTAATATATTTGTAAATATGATTGTAATCGTCGACTACCCATTTCCACTCAGATTGATCGCTGTAGTCCACGCTCGAAATCTCCGCTTCTGCTTCGTTCCTTGTGTTGCCCTGATGTGACCCGTGTTGACGCTTTGATTTTATCCTACCAATAAATATTTTTATCGATGACATTGGCTTTAGGGGTGGGATTGAAAACGAATTTTTAAGTCGGTATGAAAATAGAGTGATGAGATGAAGGAGACAGTAATGTATCGGGTTGGAGTTAATTAAAGGGAGAGAGTGGGTTTTATATAACCAAGTAGGGTTAATTTCATAAATTCCACCCCAATGATTTCCCAAAATTTAAGGAAGTTACTTTATAAAAGCCAATCTTGTCAGTGTCATACGAAACACATTTGCTTTCGGTGGAAATGGGTTGATGTTTCGTCCAACCCCAAAAAAAAATTTAATGAATTTTTTTAGGGCCCCTCCAAAATTTTCTATTAAAAATTATAATATTGAAAAATATTTTAAAAGTTTAATGAATTTGGACAGTGTTTCGTCCGTACAATTTCGTCTACAAAATTGCCATATTTTGCATTTAACGACTGCAACAAACTTAAAAATTGCCAAATTCTATTTTGCTATTTTGCCATTTTTGCCACAAACGATTGTGGATGCTCTGACTGGCAAAATGCAGAAACCCCAAAAGGCACAAAAACATTGGGTAAGTTGTCACAGTCTCTCTTGATTTCTTGATTCTTTTGGTTGTTATTGTTGCTGTCGCTGTTGTTGTTTAATTTAATTTAATTCTTTTATTTTATTTTATTTTATTTTATTTTATTTAGGGAATTTGTTGTTACCGATGAGAATTTGGTTGTTATTGCTTACGAGAATTGTTGTTTAAATGCATATTATTATGTATAGTTGCATTAACATGCACCTTTGCTGTATAAGCTTGAGGTCTGTTTGGTTAGAATGAGAGCTACAAAGTTACATGCAGGTGCAATTGCGATAGTTGGAGTGCAAATTAGGACGGAAAGTTTCATATATTTTCAACAAATAGATCTCTGGAATAGGTTTCCATAATTAAGTAGAAATTATATCTAGTTATCTCTTGAAAACTGCTTGAGTAGTTTTGACAACAATATGTGTGCTGAAGATAGTTTCTTCTTCGTTTGTAGTGTGTGATCAGAAGTTCTTTTCTGAATTGAAGAAAGAGGCATCAGAAATAGCAGGATGCTTCAGTTCTAGAGTAAGGCACCTCCTCCATATGCACGATTCTACAGGATTACAGAGATACCTATGGAGACTGCGTCATTGCTTTGCAGATAACCAGCAGCTCTTGGCACAAGAGGGAAGGATGCTACTTGATTATGTCACTATGAATGCTACTGCTATCAGGAAGATACTTAAGAAGTATGACAAAGTAAGAAATATCTATTTTATCTTTACATTAGTGCAGTTCCAACTCCGCACGGTGCCTGACATATTTGTTTCGTTTTGGCAGGTTCACAGCTCTGTTAATGGGAGTAAATTCAAAACCAAAATGCGGGCTGAACATCTGGAGCTTTTGCAGTCACCTTGGCTAATAGAGCTTGGTGCATTCTATATCAACTTCTGTGGCTCTGACACGGGAGAACCGGGTGAATTTTTTAGAAAATTCTCTTGTGATCTGAGTGGTTCTCAACCTGTAATTACAATGACGCTTTCAGGCTCGCTTAAGTATGAGTACAGTCTTACATGTGCTGTTTGCTTGGTAAGATTATGTGCTCCCATTTGATTCGATTCTATTGTTAGTTTATTTCAGTTTAGTTTAATTTAATTTAATATAATGTAATTTAATTTATTTTGATAAGCATTAGTAATGTTTAGATATCGACAATTCTGTTTAAGATGGTTGTGCTATGATTTCTGATCTGTATGCATTTCGTCCCCTCTTCCTCTTTCATTTCTTTTCCTTTCTCATGGTAGTAAGAGAGAATTGTTCTGCTTTTGTAAAAGTCTTGGTGAGGGTAAACTAACTCATCCTTGTTACATTGATTTTCTTTTATTTTTGACAGGACACTGTATTCAATCCATATGCTTTGAGCTGTGGCCATCTTTTCTGCAAAAGTTGTGCATGTTCTTCAGCTTCTGTGCTAATCTTCCATGGCCTTAAAACAGCCAACAAAGAAGCAAAGTGCCCTGTTTGCAGGCTGGTATTAAATGTTTATAAATTTTATTTATTTCAATTAAGCCTTTCAAAATATTATTAATCTAAGAATGGAAGGGTTTCTACATTCTCTCATGTTAGTAATTGGAGTGGGTTTGATCCCAATACTACATGTTCTTACATTTTGCAGTTCGCAAAAATGAAGCATTCATCAAAGAATGTCTTCGAAAGTATGCTTTATGTATTACACTAATTGTCCTTGATGAGTCAAGATATTTATGCCATAAATGGATGTTATGTTGGAGGTGTTAAGGAGACAACATAATTAATTTAAAACCAACCTGCTTTCCCTACAAGGGGCATAACTAGCTTGGTTAAGCAGACAGTTGTTTGCTAAAAACTCCAAAAACCCGTTTTTTAGAAAAGATATCTCCACTATCGTTAACTAAAAACCTGTTTTTTAGAAAAGTAATGAACTACACACTTCTAAATATAGTAGCATATTTTAGCAATCGCCAAAATATAAAAGACGGAAGAAAATCTTCCGTCTCTGAATTCTTTAATATATTTTTTCCCAAAAAATTACTAAAATGCCATCATAATATTTACCAAACTGCCATTTAATTTTTTTTATAAAAAATTATATGCTTGTACAGAAGATGTTCTTCCGTCCAGTAACATTCACTCATTTTTTTCTCATTATTTACCAAAATGCCATCCAGCTATTTACGACTATGCCATTTCATCAATTAAAAAAAAAGTGTCAAACGGAAGATCATCTTCTGACTGGCAATTTGTTTATTTTTTAGAAAACAAAAAAATTCACAGACGCCGTCTGTCAATTTTTTATATTAAAAAAAACAAAAAAAACGTTAGACAGAGGATGTTCTTCCATTTGAATATTTTATTAATATTTTTTAGTCAAAATTTGGCTCAAACGATAGCAGGGGAACTACTTCCATTGCAATTTTCGATTGCCAAATACCCACTTTTTAGCAACAATGATAGTGGATGCTCTAAAGAGCAGTACTTATAATCCATATAAAGTTAGATAATCCACTTGGAGCACTCTGTTAATATCAATCTGCAAGAGACAAAATTCATCTATATGAAAATCAGTCTCGCTTATGCTGTTATGAATCAAGTGGTTATATTACACAACTAAGGAGACCTCTTGGTAATAGTCGAAGTCATTTTATTGGATGGTTCATTCCTCCTGTTCTGTTTTTGTGTGTGGGTGTGGGTGCGTGTGTGTGCATATTTTAATTTATGATAATCTGCATGTTTTATATCTTGTATAAATGGAAATTAAGTTTTTCTGATAATCTGCATGTTTTAATAATCCTAAGGTTTTCTTTTCTTATTTATATTCATGCACATGATCAAGTAAATGCCAAATTGTGGTTAAGTGTTATTGTTTCCACCATTCAGTTCCATCAAGTGCTCTTTATGAAAGACCTTGATGAGATCCAATGGAGGAATTTGCACTTACCAAGAATATGGTACTTGGTAGATCACCTCCCTAAAATATTGCAACCACTTAATGCATTTGAGAAGTGTTTAAACTGCATGGTCTTTTTGTTTATAGATATTTTAAATTGTGATGTCTAAATGTTTATCATTTGATATGACTGCTTACCATGCATATTGTAAGTAGGACGCAGCTATGCCATGAGAGTCGTAAAGTCATCCCTCTAGATATATCCTTCCTTCTCAATCAACATGATTTTTGCTAATCCTCGAAATATACAGCTGCCAAATGTTCCTTGTGAAAGACCCTGCCACTAGGCTAGAACTTTGAAGTTGTAGAAAGATTGAGGGAATTGTACATAGTATTCTAACACGCTCCCACAGGTCGATTGCCCATTTTTTAGTGGGCCAAAGAAACGAGATAAATGCCCAACAAATTGTATGCCGAGACCTAGATGAGACCTAGATGTGCACAATTAGATAATAATTCCTGTTTTTTTTATATTCCGAGACAGATAAAACTCACCCAGCAATTTTTTAACCTGAGGTGCTCTGATACCATGTGAAATGTGAAAGACCCTACCACTAGGCTAAAACTTCAAAGTTGTAAAAGGATTTGAGGGTTTTGTACTTAGATTCCTTAACAAAGACCTTGTAGGATTGATAGGAATTCTATGATACTTCAAAAGATACAAAGATGCTCATTAACTCAAAACTACAGGTAGAGTTGCATGCAACTGCTAAAGACTTTGAATCGACTCAATTCAGACTTTCTTGAGTTAATCCTTAACTAGAGAGCAACACATAAGTTATTATAGTACAACATCCACTTTTTTTTGAAAATTGTCCACTTTGTTATCCTTATGCAAATTTATGTGCAACCTCCTTAATTTCCTCATCATGAAGAACAATTGATCTATAAAACAAAAGGGTAACTAAAAATACTGTTCACTAAAGTTACATTTCTTGTACTCTATTTTGACCTATTACTTATAAATCCTGTATATTTTAAGCTTCCTGCCTAATCTAGATGTTATGCATTCTTTGGTCTCATTAATAATATGACACAATATGCACAAAGGAAACTCTTATTGAATATGCTTTAGTAAGTTCATTCATAACTGATGCAAATATATGCAACCCTTGATGCAACCAACTGTTGCTAGGAATTTACTGTAAGTGCATCCCCATAAATTGCTTTCATAGTTGATCTTGCAAGCATAGAATTAAACTGATTTTCTTACAATGGCAAGATCCATATTGTCCAAATTTCTTCATTTTTTGGTTTTCTTTTCCATCAACAATAGCCAAAATGCTTGCTCTTTAAGGGAGGCTAAACTGTTCGACCCGAGAAGCCTGCCCATTTGCTGTATTATTTTTATACAGAATTGGATTTGCATGCCTTTTTAGATCAAAATGTGACAGTCAAATGAACTAAAAGAAAATGCAAACAAATAAAAGAGGCCAATAGTGAACGATGATGCGATGACACCAGCAAATTTTTCTGTGTTTGTTTATTAACTAAATGTTGTAACTCGTTTCATGAGAATCTGTGTTTAAATACTTATTAGTTTCAAAGTATGAAGCAGGTACTGTTTCTGATTCATTGGAGAACATCTTTACCCGACACAGCAATCTTTTATCATTTAATCATTGAAATCTTATTTTTGCACTGCTAAGTTCATAAGAAAGACATTGAAGGAAGACTGGAGACTAATGCGAATTTTTCCTTTGTGCATGCAGCCTGGTGTTTATCGTGGAGCTGTGCACATGACAGAACTCAACCTGCTACTGAAATCGGGGTGTGTGAAACATGAAGCATTCGTTGTTCTTTAAACTATTTCTTGTGAACCACTCATCAGAAACTAGGGCTTTTGTAATACACCCTAAATGAAAACTTCGTCTTTTGATATAACCCCCATGAACTTATCAAATAGTCCCCAGAAGTGACCAAATTTCCTACTCTAGCACTAAACCCATGAACATTTGATTTAACTTCATGTTTTTACGGTAGCTATATCAAAACAAAAATGATATTTAAAGGAATAGAATGGCTACGGCCTTTTCCCAAAAACAAAAATAAATAAATAAATAGAATAAAATAAAAAGTAAGAATATCGACAGAAAATCAGTGTTAATATCTGTGATGCCTCTTTTCTCCCAGGTTGAAGGATTACTGGAAGGAAAGGGTGCGTGAGGAGCGAACTCAGATGGTGAAGCAAGCTAAAGATTATTGGGAAGCTCAGAAATTGACCGCCATGGGGATCTGACTTCTCTCTGACATTTTTCTTTCTTTCGCTGAATTGGAGAAATAATTAGGGTTTAGAATTGAGTGTGCCAGCTTTGACACAGATTAGTTGTTCGTAGCCTTATCTTTTTTCATTCTGATTACAGAGTGCTAGCCATCAAGCTCTCTCATTCTGTGACTGTAACTGATTCAATTAATTTGCTGGAGAAAATTATGGCACTCGTAGAAGTTTGTGTAGAATTCTAGTCTGGAGTCATTTTAATATCCGTCATTCTGTGAATACTAAGGATTTATTCTTTGAGATGCAACGTTAGAACTCAAGTTCAGATGTCTTCATTGGTCTACGATATGCACTTGTGATCTTTATTTCCTTTTCATATTTGAACTCCTTTAATTTGTAATGGACCTTAATTCTCATAGTGCAAGTAAAATATCTCTCTATAGCGAAACCTGGAAATTCCAGATATCGATATCTGCTATTTCGTGCTATTTGAATTCTTGTAATCAAGATTGATCCTTGTGGGGGTCACTGTAAGTAGAAATTTACAAACATCAAAATGTAAACAGCATCAATCCATTTGAATGTAATCAAATAAAGCATCAGTTTGCAGTGAGAAAATCTGTTGTAAAACATCTGTATTCCCTAGTGTCATTTTGTTGTCACAAGCTATATGAGTTACCTGGTTATTGGTTTTGTTTTGTTTTCAGCTGACCAAGGTGGGTCACCTGAAGTGTTGTTGATCCATGCAGCAATGTTCGAGGAATCTGGTAACCACAGAAAACTGTATGTTACGAGAATGTAGGTTCAGTAAAATTGCTGCATTTTACAAGTATCATCACCATCTCTTCACTTTTGATGACATTTGAAGACAATCGAACAAATAGAATCTGCGTATAATATGATGTAATTGAGATAGTGCCCGTACCTCTTTAACTCGACCACAATGCAGCAAACAAATGGGAACTAGTTTCAGGAGCTTCACTGCACAATAGGCAAGTATCTGGAACATTTCTCAAAGCTCTTTTCCTCACAGAATTGGGGTCGTAAGTGAGTTGTTGCATTATGGTTCTCCAAAGAGAGTATCGTTGGGAGCGAGAATGATCTGTTGAGCTAGATTTTCCCGAAGAAAAAAAACAGGAGAAAGAGAGAAAACTAGTGCATAATTACATTCCTCATCACTTTTGAGTTATTAGCTGAGCTACTCTTGAAATTCCTGAAGGGCAATCCTGCGGTTTTTGGAGAAGTTCATGCCAGTAAAATAAACCTAGGGAAAATGGTTATGAATTAATGTGGATAAAATGCTGAGAAGTACAAAAGATTAATTCGCGCCAGATAGGGGTCGAACCTATGACCTTCTGCTTAGGAAACAGACGCTCTATCCACTGAGCTACAGGCGCTTTGTTTAACTAAGTTAACTTCCTTATTTATCTAGTTTTCTTAATTCTTTTGCCCGTTCTAATTTCATGTGATTTAGTAACTATCTATTTATTTACTATCTTACATATAAATTTTAATTTATACTTTCCAAGATAATTGAAAACATATAAAAAAATTATTGTTTAGATCACTCTTCATTTTAATTGTTTAAATATTTGGCATGTTTTTTTTTTCCTTGAAAAGGGGATATAAAAGCTTGTGAATCTCTTCAAAGACCATACCTTTGCACGATCCTCTAAAAAATGAGTACTGCTATACCTACTACCAATTTTACTACATTTTTCTTCATTATCTTAAATGATGCACTCCAATAGGTTGGAAAAGAGAAAGTAGGTGAGGAAACTTTTTAATAAGAGTGTGCCATATAAGATAATAAAAAAAATAGTAGTGAAATTGGTAGCAGATGAAACATTACTCCTAAAAAATTGACTGTGTAGAGGACAACGTATTTAAGTAGAGTTAAAATTCCTCGTCCCATTTCATAGAATTTTTGTCCAAAACTGTTTATTAAACTTCTTTTCGTGCAGTCCACATAAGTGGTGTTTGTTTAGCTGTAGGCTTACTGTAGCGAAAATAAATTCCAGATAATGCATTATTCACATGTTTGTTTAGCTTTTTCTTTGTATGAATTTAGATTCCTATTGTAGCGCCAGTTCAAATCCGAGAAAAAAAATCCCAGAAGTCAGTGGATAAGCACTGTAACGCTACTGTATCAATTTTTTTAATTGTTTCTTTCTCCTCTTTTTTTATAGTATACAATAAAAAGATTCCACCTACTCATCTACATTAATTTTTTACTACTTTTTTAAAATTTATTTCTTTCTCCTCTCTATCCTCTACTACAACAAAACTATATCTAAACAAACCAATATTTTGGAGCTGATTTTCAAAGATTTCTCTTCTCTACATTAATCTTCATGGTTGAGAAATATTTTACAGCCAACCAAATACCCCCATTGTCATACTCGTTTGAATTTGTTTGTCGTTGTTTTCAGTATGTAAACAAAAGAAGCCATATAAAATTACCAAAAGTATATTCACTGTTAGTGGTAGGAGCATATCTCTAATATCTAATATTATAATGGGAGAGTTGTCATTTGTAGACAACCTGTGATTTATATGCATTCAACCTCAATTAAATACCTCAATTAAATCTACAACACACAATGAAATACCTGTGATTTGTATGCGTTCAACCTCAATTAAATATATACCACACAATTAGATTAGATATAACCCTAATCTAACTAAATCTCTCATTTAAATCTACACCACACAATTGGATCTAACCCTAACCTAAATAATTTTAAATCACACATCCTAATCTCAACCCAACCTAATTAAACTCCAATTAATTATTTAAATAATTAAAAAATCCACCTGCCTCTCCATCTCTCCCGAAACTCTCTCTCTCTTAAAAAAAAAATTTAGATGGATCGCATCTCCTATCTATCTATATATTTCTATCTATCTATATATTTTATAGGCATGCAACGAGCACGTCCATTATACTAGTTATTATGTAAACAAAAGAAGCCATATAAAATTACCAAAAGTATATTCACTGTTAGGAGCATATTCGAGGTGCACTTATGCAGTTATGCTTGATATAAACAATTATAAATAAGAGAGGCTAAATTTCATTTAAAATACCCCCACTTTTGAGTGATTATCAACAAAACTTCGTTTTGTCAAGCACTTATAATACAAGCTTTCCACTCATAAGTGAGAGGTTATATATTAGGGATGTTGAAAATGTGGAAAACTTTTCCTTTTCAATAAATCCACCTATATGGAGATACACGCCCGTTAGTTTTTGGTTAAAATATCGACAATACCCCAGTAATTATCTCATGTTAATACATCTCTTTATGGTGGGACCACCTACCTGCATTAATATTGCAATAAATTAAAACATAAAAAACCATATTTTTATTAGTGTTCACTAAGAGCATCCAGAGTCGTATTTCTCATTTGTTAAAAAATGGCAGTTACAGCAATAGCAAATGACGATGTTTGCTGCAGTGGTCGTTTACTATATTTTTCTCATTTTTTTAGAAATAAGCGAGCGACGGTATATGATATACCGTCTTATCCTTTAAAATAAATTAAAAAAAGTTAATTACTTATTAACTATTAAACTATATTAATTAACTAAATTAAATAATATAATAATAACTAAACCTACCTAATTAGCTACCTAAACCTAATTACTATAACTAAACCTACCCAATTAAATGTGATTCTCCACTGTGCCCATGTTTCACGGATGGGGTTTGATACCTCGGCCGGGGTATCATTCCCCGTCTGAGGGAATTTAAAAAATATATATTTTTTAAGGGGGAGAGACGGGTATCATACCCCGTCCGGGGTATGTATCCCCGTCCGACCATTTTTATAAAAAAAAAATTAAAATTATTAAGACGGGATATGATCTTCCGTCTGAATCGATTAAATAATCATTAAATCCGAGGGACGGGATATGAAATCCCGTCCTTTATAATTTGAGAAACTACATTTCGTTTTTCATATTTGAGAAATACGAATAGAACGTTAGCTAAAAATGGCAAAATGAAAAACGATTGCAGAGGTTCGTTTGCTATAATATGGCAAAATGGTATATACAGCAAACGACTGTGTATAAAAAACCATACCAATTCATCTTTTTTCGGTTAATTTGTCATTAACTACATGTTGAAATAGTCGCTAGGGAGGCCATGGGTATTTTGGAGTTCAAAAATTAAAATACAAGCACACGCCGTCACATGATACCGAAAAAGACAAGAAACGATGGATGTGATTAACTGAGGTAACAGAGGTGGGTTTATTGATGATCAAAAAAGGAAAATGGGTTTGCTGCAAATCACCCAAAACTGGAGTGTTTAAGTAAAATTTAGCCAACAAGAGAATATATTTTAAAATCTAGTGCTTTGTCCATACTCAACAAGACCAACCAATAAGAGCATCCACAGTCGTTTTTCTCATATGCTATAAAATGGCAGCTACAGTAATAGCAAATGTCATCGATCGCTGCAGTCGTCGTTTGCTATATTGTTTCTCATTTTTTTAGAAAAAAGCGAGCGACGGGGTATCATATACCGTCTCATCGTTTACAATAAATTAAAAAAATTAATTACTTATTAACTATTAAACTATATTAATTAACTAAATTAAATATTATAATATTTACTAAACCTAATTAATTAACTAATTAAACCTAAAAACTACTCTAAACCTACCAATCTGTATTAATTAACCCATGAAGCATTAAATGCATTCCTACCTCACGAACGGGGTTTGATACCCTGGACGAGGTATCATTCCCCGTCTGAGGGTAAACTAAAAAAAAAAAAATTTTTTAAGGCGAGCGACGGGGTATCATACCCCGTCCGAGGTATGTATCCCCGTCCGACCATTTAAAAAAAAAAAAAATTTAAATTATTGAGACGGTATATGTTGTTCCGTCCGAATCGATTAAATAATTATTAAATCAGAGAGACGGGGAATCATACCCCGTCTTTTATAATTTGAGAAAGCACATTTCGTTTCTCATATTTGAGAAATGAGAATAGAACGTTTGCTAAAAAATGGATAAATGAGAAACGACTGCAGGAGTGGTTTGCTATTTCGTTTGCTATAATATGGGAAAATGGCATATATAGCAAACGACTGTGGATGCTCTAAAGTAGATATATTTGTTCTAAGAACAAAAATGAAAGAAAAACAAACTAAAAATTATGAATTTTCAACTAATTGTTGAGTCTAATGTGGATAATGTAATACCTACATTTAGTTTGAGGTGCTCTTCAACTTACGACATACATTCACCATTTTGTTGTGGACACATAATATTATTGCTGGCAACAGAATATCTTTCACCACTGACCATACCTAACATAAAGAATAATATAATAATTATCAATACACTGATCATATAGAGACAATCACATTATTTGCATATATATAGTTACAAAAAAAAATACGTGAAAAAAGCACACAAATGACATCCAAAAATTCTAAAACTTTGTGAGTAAGTCGGACTCGCTATACATAAGCCAACGTAACTTATTCAAGCGAGTTTAGACTCACTGTTTGCAAGATATGACAATGTATCGCATCATTTCAAATTAGAAGCAAACAAGCGATACACGGCCGTATATTGCAAACCGTGAGTCGAAACTCACTTCTACAGGTTGTGTTGACTTGTGATGTTGTTTGTCCGGTTTTCAAGTGAAAAGTCACTCAAAAATATCAAAGTATAATTATTGTTGTTGTTTGATATACGGTAGAAAACCACACAAACGAGATCAAAAAATTTCGAAACTTTGCGAGTGGGTCGAACGCACCACGCACGAGCTAACGCAACTTTTAGAAGTGATTTTTGACTCACGGTTTACAATATACGGCATTGTATCGCTTTCACTCACGAAAAAGAGTAAAAAATGATACACAGCCGTGTATTGCAAACTGTGAGTCCAAACTCACTTCTACAAGTTGCGTTGGCTTGTGCGTGGTGAGTCCGACGTTCTCGCAAAATTTCGGAATTTTTGGATCTAGTTTGTGCACTTTAACAAAAAAACTAACGATATAATCTACAACTACAGCTACAACTATGATTTGGAAAAATAATTACTTCTATAATTCAACAATCTACAATTATCAAAAAACTATATAAAATACACATCAAACAACTAACTACGCATCACAAAAAAATTGTTGACTAAAAAAATTAACAAAAATTCAATCAACCAACATGGCTACATCTACTAAAAGCTGGAATAGAGTGAATACTTTACACAATGTGGGTCTTTGAGAAGGACAGAGAGTAGGTGGTTGCACTATTGTAGACGATGAGAGCATGTTAGGGTTAGCATTTTTTGGGATCAGGAGATTCAAAGGAAGAGTGCAAGAGTTTGAAAAGAGGGAGAGTGAGTGAAAGAGTCAAGTGACGAAGGATGGGTGGATTAGGTGAAGGAGGGGCTAGGGTTTCGATTTTGAGTTCGGGAACGAGCGACAGAGAGAGAGAGGGTAGTGTGAGAGTGAAAGATAGAATGTAAGAGGAGAGCGAGATCTGTGCAAGTATTTTAAAACACTTATATAACCTAAATAGTTGTTCCATACAATAGTCTAGGTTATACATAGGTCGTTGTGTGAAGCAACGGCCAGAGTTGGAAGATAAATTTTGTTCGGCCGTTGTTGGAAACAACGACCTACATTAAAATTTGACCAAAAAAATACAAGTCATCAGCGACGAGCGAGAGAGAGTGTGAGCGAAATGCTAAGTGAAGATTTATTTGGGGGCAAACTACCATTTTTTGTAACGCCCCGAATTCCAAATAAGAATGAATTCAAGATTCCCCAGGATCTTTACTTCACTTCGTACAATTTTACATGAAAATTTAAAACTTTTCAATAATATATCAGAGTTTGTTACATTGTTACACAACGGAAGACAATAAATTACAATAAAACATTTACAACATCTTTAAACAAAACAGCATTAGCATATCCACTTTATAGCTACATGAACATCCCTTACCTGCATGTAAGACTGTGGGCACGTCAGTTGATTACAACCGACGAAATGTTATACACGGCTATCCTCTCTATGCCGGAAACAGTATAACGATCTCCATACTTTAACAAGCCACAAAAATTGAATGAACAATAAAGTGTCAAAAGTGATTATTCTAAACATGTAAGTGTATGTCATGCCTTAATGCCTAATGCACACATTTTATACTAGGATGATACAAATGCACACTTATTCGGATTCTATGCATCTCATTCTACATAGGTCCGAGGGCAAGCACCTACGTACTCCACAATAAAGGGCTCAATCCCTCACCATGAAAACTACCCGGTAATAAAACAAGGTTTAGATCATTCCATGAATATGGGTCCCAGCCCGACGGCTATTATAGCGGTTTCCTCATCGTGCGAATCATCCCGCAAGTGCCCCTCTAGCCCCGGTATACGTATATACATTGGAGACGGCAAACTATCCGTCCAACTTCGCCAAGTCCCGAATTTAAATATAAAAACCCGTCTCCCACAGGGCAACCTCATTCCGCCGACTGGGTCTATAGCCACGGAGATTCACCGCCGACTATATAGAGACAACTCATTTACGTTTGCCAAAGTTTACTACATCTTCACTTATGTGCCTAGTTATTTAGTTCAAGACATGAATGTGTTATCATTCCTAGAATCAGTATTACCTCCTACCGGACTTGTTCACAAAATACGAGATCGCCCCACGGCAATATCTCAAAATCATATCTCAAATCTTTCTTTCAATATTGTCGGTAACCGGGGTCTCACTAACTCTTAAATCATAATTTTCATGTACAAGAATCATGGATATTCATACCCTTCAATAAACGTGTCTTAACTTAGATATTTTCATGTCTCTAACTTATCCACAATTTGATCTATGTTTTGTTTAGCATCAATCATAATTCTCTTATTCGTTCATAGTTCATTAATGAATCAACAACAATAGCAATTTCATTTACAAATTTTAAACTCATGAAGTATCTCCAATTAATCAAATACAATCTCTTCAAGAGAAAATAATTCACAACTTAATCAATGCTTCATCTTAACACGAATCAATGTCTCATTTTAGCACTAATCATGTTTTACTTTTTCACTCTTAATTCTTTCCAATCAATGATTCTATTCATGCATTCATCTAATTTAAACTCATTGTCAATTTGAGTACATATAGAAATCTAGAAATTTCTCATTCAACATAAATGCATAATCTCAACAAGAAGACTAATTCTCACATCAAAGTGTAACACCTCGAATTTGAAACACCGAAGATATTAATTTTATAATTTTTGTAGTGGTCAGAATTATTTTTTTTAGCTATATCTTATTTTATTTTATTTTTAAATATTGATATTGGTATGGATATTTTGTTGGACTGGTATAGAGGATATAATGAAGTTATGAGTCGGGTTTCGTGTAAAGAAATATTGTTTACTTTATTTTATAATTTTAGAGAATTGTTATGTGATATTTAATGTATTTTGCATTATTAGTGTTATTAAAAATATGAAGTTGGGGCTTATTTGAAATATTTTAGAGATCTGAGAGCCTATATGTAAATATCCCATTATAAATATATATTTATATTATAATTTTTTTTTTACAAACCCCTCCCCCCATGCCCCTCTCCTCCTTCCTTTCCTTTCCCGTTTCTATCCCGACCGAAAAGAAACCCATTCGGCTGGTTTTCCCCCATCCCAAATCCGATCCATTTTTCCATTATTTTTAAATTAAATCGAGGGGATGGCTAATTGAAGGGTGCTCTTTTACGTGGTGGTGTCGGATTTTCGAGAAAGTTTCAAGAAGGTATATTAAATTGTAGGATAGTTTGTTAGATTATATGATTTTCATTTCTTTTACTAGAAATTGATGTAGGAAGATGGATAAAGCATATAGTACGTGTTAGGAGTTGGAATTTGTACATATCATGGTGAAATTGTGAAGTGGTAATTTTGGCATAAAGCCAAATTTTAGAGTATGTGAAGTTGGGTAAGAAATTTGATTCTAGTAAGTTAGAAAATGCATAGGAGATTGTGGAGTAGTGTGGAAGTGTTAATATGAATTTAGGAAGATTTTATAGACTTAGAATTTAGTGAAAATGATTGAGAATGAATGTATAATATATATGCACGCCGGGAGTTCGGTGAAATGCCTGAACGAGATTTAGGTGAAAATTTGATGGGTTCGGAGGTGTAATTGAGTCTTATTATTATTATTAACCCTAATTTGAGAGATTAGGAAAAAGGGGATTAAAGAAGTCAGGAAATAGGAATTTTCTTATTAGGAAGCCTCCGATCAATAAGGAAGTTTTTGTATTGGGACCCGAATTCAAAATCTATCGATGTAGCTCACCTGCATATGTCATTTATGACGCGTGGGTGAAGACGAATTCGAATTTGGAGGTTCGTAGGTCGAGTTTTGAGTTTTATGCTAATCGGTCCTATAATTTTCCAATTAGGTGGAAAAAGTTGAACTTCGACTGGCTACCAGACAGATGTGGGATATCGTTTGCTCGATCCATCAGGTGAGTATGTTGTATCTATAAACATTTTATATTGTGGCCAATTTTCGTGGCTTTTTGATATATTTTGTAGAAGTAATGCCAAAAATTGAATTTCAATGAAAATACGGAATTTTAAGGGTCCAGAAATGGATTTTTGAGATATTTGGTGAAATTAACTATTTTAAGTATATAAAACCTATATTATAGATTAATGTGATGTGTTGATGTATAAAAACTAAATATATTAAATTGTTTATGCATATTTTACCCCGTGCATGTTTTGTGCATGTTTTTGGGGATATATGCCGGTATAGGTGAGTTGGTGTAGGTGGAGCCTTGTGTATAGGTTAACATGCTATGGATAGATGTTATGAGATGTAATTAGATGAAATTAGTGATTGTGGTCATATTTTGGAGACCCGTGTATATATAGTGCATGTGTTATGCTTATTTTGGGGCATATAGGCCCTTATAGGCGATTTTACTTACATAGAACATTGTGTATGAGCTAGTATGCTATGATTGGTTGTTATGGAGTTCAGTTAGATGAAATAAGTGATTTTGTCCCCTTTTCTTGGAAACCCGCATGTGTAGTGTATGTTTGTGATATATATATATCATGATATTGACTCGTGATGTGATAATGGATGAAATTAGTAAGTGGGTATATGTTTACATTATAATTATGTTCGAAATGAATTAATGGGCAATAATATGATATTTTAATGTGATGAATTATACATTTTGATACTCTTACAATATGGAATAACATAATGTAGTTCTTTTATTAATGTCATAACTTGACGTATACCTATATATGATACAATGAGGTAATTAATAATATGGTGTTCTTAATGTGGGATGTTATGACACAACAAATATCATGGCGCATTTATATTATGCAATAATATGATATGATGGTTTTAATTGTGGAATGATAGGTTGTATGCATAATGTGGTATAATAATACGATGATTAATATAGTGAGCACCGGATATGCATTAAATGGTAAGACAAAAGATAAGATGGTATGTGCTAATAAAATGTGTCATTAATTCAAGTGATTAAAGTCAATGTGGTGGCAGTTATTGAATACAAAAGTGCAATGCTAGTGTTGATAAAGCAAGATGGAAATATGAAATGGTTATTGTTAATAACAGTTAATTTTTGTTGACCAGTACCTACAGCAATCCTGGGGGTTTGGGCTAGACCTCCTAATACCCAAGGACCGACTTGGGGTGCGGTGTTTTTCCCTCTTGGCTTCGGCTGGGAGGAAGTACCCAGTTTATCTGGGGTGCAGAATTTTATCGCCCAAGCTATCAGCTTGAGGCCCGGTTTCCCTCGATGACAGCCGTCGCGAGGAAGTACCCAGTTTTCCTGGGGTGCAGTGTTTTTCCCTCCTGGCTATCGGCTGGGAGGAAGTACCCAGTTTACCTGGGGTGCGGTGTTTTTCCCTCGATGACAGCCGTCGCGAGGAAGTACCCAGTTAACCTGGGGTGCGGTGTTTTTCCCTCGATGACAGCCGTCGTGAGGAAGTACCCAGTTTATCTGGGGTGCGGTGTTCCCTCGCTGGCATAGGCTGGAAGGAAGACGTAGCCTCGGACGAGTAAGACTCTATGTGAGCATCGGTCTGCGTGTTTTACTAGGCTATTGGCTTTCAGTATATTGGGATACTGTGGCTCACTGGTCGACAAACTAATAAAATAAATAAGTATAAATAAGAATGTGTAAGTAAAGAAAGTGAATTGTGAATATGAAAGAAAGTGGTTGTGAATGAAATAAATATGAAGGAATACGAGTTATGAGTTTGTGTATGAAAAGAAATGATAAATGCAGCATGTGGTTAATTTAAAATAAAAAGTAAAAGAGATGTGTGTTAATATGAATAGTATGAAGTAATTGTGTAATGAGAATGATTATTAAAGTGAAATACAGGATGATTTGAGTTGATACACCTTGGAATTGTGGCGAGGAACTACCTGCCCGCTATTTCTATGGAAATAGTGGGAACTACCTGCCTTGGCATAATTCGCAGGGTGAGTTGGCATGATATCGGTAATGCATAATGGAAATGAAGAATAAAGTAAAGTGAAGATGAAAAGTAATTGAAGTAAATTAATAACCCAGCTATCGGCTTGAGATGTGATGTGATATTACCCAGACTGTGTTTGGGGTGCGGTGATTATTACCCAAGCTATTGGCCTTGGAGTGTGATATATTATTGCCCAAACTATGTTTGGGATATGGAGTATAAATTGATGAGAATGAAAGTGAAATTAATGGTAACTTGAGATATCAGTGAAGATGAAAGTAAGTTAATTACCTATTAGATTGAGTAATAACTAAATGATATAATGGGATGGGAATGAGTTATAAAACATGCTTTTGATACGATAAGAATGAGTATTCAATAAGTGATATGTTAATGATGTGATGAAATGTGAGTAAATTGCAATGGACAATGAGATGTTATATTTGTGTCATAAGATATGAATGAATGTGATATTATGAGAATAGATGCATATGTGTATGATGTGATATTTGATATAATACAATAAAATAAATACCTGTATTATGAGATTGGTTATGAAAATGGGTATTAAAGAAAGTTTGTTGTGTTATAAGTTTATGTACCTTGGAAGTGTGTCGGGGAACTACTCGCCTTGGCACAACCTCCAGGATGAATGGGTGAGATGATAATATGATACAAGTAAATGAAGTGCATTGCTAAATAGAAATGAAGAAAATATGTAGTAGCATTCTGTGGTTATTCATATAAATAACGAAATGCCGATATGAAGATAATTGTGGAAAGATGAATATTTGTGCTAGGGAATTTAACTCGAAAAGTAATGGATTGTATGTGAATTCGTACTATGCAAATGTAAAATGAGGATATATACGAGGTCGATGAGAAGCATATAGTGAAATGCATGAAGTATGGGTAAGTACATAATTGGATGCAGATTTGATGAGTACTTTGATATAAAATTGTATTGGTGATGTTTTTATGTTCAGATTGCAGGTTGCATCATCTTAACTTGATGTTTGTAAGTTTAAAGTATTTTCTTTATACCATTTTAATTTACTTATTAGATTAATGGTTATACTCACACCAGAAATGGCTAACCCCTATTGTTTTCTGGAGGTTAGGGGGGTCTCTCCTTGAGGGTGGACAACCCTAACTCTCCTGCAGGTTTGCTAGCAGCCCGGTGAGATAGTTATAGAGTTAGAAATTATATTCTATTGAGATGATAGATTCTTTATGTAATTAGTATATAAAGAAACATGGGCTGTTGATGTATTATTTTGTAATAATGTGAACATATATAGATATAGTGTTGTGATGAGGTAAGAAAACCCGTACCCACCTCGTTGTGGAGTATTGGGTTCTGTGTTTGGTTTTGAAAAGTTTTTCTTTAGTTTTTCTGTTACTTATATAAGTTTTTAAAGGAAATTTATGGTTTTTAATTGATAATTGATATTATGTTATGAGTTTGGCCCCCAAAGCATGATATTTATATTGTCTGTGTGATTCTGCTCATTTTGGCATGGGGAGCCCATGATTATATTGCCTGTGTTGTGAGCTACAGAATTTAGAGCAGAATTCCGTAAGCCTTTTGTGTTTTGGGACAGAAATTTTAGGGGAGATTCTGCCAAAATTTTATTTGAAATATACCTATCTTAGTTTATATTTAAAGTGATATAGAAATTGAAAGAATTGAATTTAGAGGTTTAGTTTTCAAAAAAAAAAAAAAAAAAAAAAAAAATAAAATGGGGTGTTACACAAAGTCCTTACTTTTCTTCCAAGGATAAAAAATGTCATGTTCTTTAAAAAAATTAATTTGAAAACAAAAAATCTCATCCTATCTAAAATGTCTCTTTTACTTCTCAAGTATACATGGAAAAGTCTTAAAAATTCTTTTTACAAATTCCCCATCACATTATATAAGCACTAGAATTTTTCTTCAATTTTTAAAGAGCTTAAGAACCCATCAAAATCTTTAAAACACAAAAAGAAGAAAAAAGACTATTAAAAGTCACCCATGGGATTCGATCCCGTGAGCAACCAAGCAGCAACTAGAGGTACACACCGAACCAAAGAGTCCAAGTGGACTCTGTGTCTAACTCTCGCCCTGAATTGCTCTTATACCCATTCCTGGGTTTTGAATTATATTAAAACAAAACAAAAGAAAGTGGGCTTAACAAGATTCGTACTCAGGTCGATAAAGAGACCAACGCAACGCCAAACCACACAGCCATAAGCGCCTATCGATATAAAGTCTCTTTATAGACTTTTGTTTGAACACCTTGTTAGTCCATATTTTTATAAAACTCGATTCTCTATTTCAAATCGAATCTTTTATCAGACAAAATTTTAGTTCATAAAAACTGAGTTATTTTCCAACAGTAAACCACTGATTTAATAATTCATATTTTGAAATAAAACTAACTTTCAATAATTTATGTTAACTAGTAAACATGAAATTTCAATTCTACCAAGTAGCACAATTATATGTCTTGTCTACAAATTCAATAGCATTAATTTTACAAAGAAAATAATACATTATTTTACTTATTAAAAGAAGAATTTCCAACCATTGTTCATACAATCAACAATTTCTTCATTCATGATTATTAGCGTATGATAAGATAATTGATTACTTCTTTTCTCAATAACTACTACATGATATAAATTTTAATTCATTACACATAACATGATTATTATTCTCACCACATCCATAGTATGGTTTGTTCTATTATCATATAAAAAATACTTATTTTATTACTATTAGCATGCATAGTCCTAAAATTTAGAAAGCATGAGAACATCCACCTTTTGTGAAGCTTGACCCAATGAAAGAATAGAACACCTCTTCTAGCTCCAAAGTGACCTCCTAAATCTTCTGCTCCTAGCAAGAGTATCCAAGCACAAAACTCTCTTCTCTCTTTCTTTTTCTTTCTTCCTCTTATTTTTTTTTGTTTACTTTTTGGTGTGAAAAAGAATGAGAAATGGGTTGCTATTTATAGGATGTTATGGTTCAGTTTGCAAAATTATGTACCTAATAAATTACTCAAATTTAATTTTTAACTTTTTATTTTCTCAACTCCTAAAAACTGCCAACTCTTTATCTGTCCACCTCTCTAAGGTAGCGTTCTTTTTCTCCTCTTATAAGTGATTTACCTCTTGTAAGAGGTGGTCCATCTCTTACAAGAGTTTTTTTAATGTTCTTTTTTTACCTCTTATAAGAGATTTCTTTCAAAATTGCTTCTAAACCTAAATGGCTTCTACTAGCCTCTTTCAAAATCTTAAAAGTCTTCTATAACTTAAAATGACTACACTACCCCTAAATTAATGATACCCTTTCTTTCCCACAGCACCTTATTGAAAATTATTGTGATCCAAAACTCTTCTCGACTTCATAATCCTAACAATAGCAGCTTCAATCTGAGGCTTCCTATCCTCCTCCACCCTTTGTCGCGTCTCCAGCTTCTCTGGCTCTAACTCTTTTTGAGCCACCACCATCCCTATTTTCACCTTAAAGAACTTGCTAGTAAACTTTTCGTTGACAACAAAAACATCATCCTCAGATATGTCTTTACTCATTGGATCTTTAGACAAAACATTCTTACCCTTCACACAAGCAAGAGATTGAAGACATCTCTTCAGATCAGAAGCTGGAATTTCTGTGGCTTGTTCAATCTCCTTACAACTCAGCTGCTCAGAAGAATTAAAAAGCATTAGAATACACATTTGGTAAGTGGAAACATTCAGTTCATGGTTTTGGTTCTTCCCAAAAGTAGCTTTAATATATATATATTTTTTCTTTCAAAATCCGAATGAATCAGTGCTTTTGCTTCAGAAATATATTCCTATCAGTGCATACTATTTGCAAACAACAGCAACATCATTAAAAAGATAACATTTCATCAGATTATATAAATAGAGAAATTATATAGTAAGGACAAAAATGTCTAAAAGTAGAAAAAATGCTCTTGTAAGAGGTGAAAAAAGAACATAAACCTGTTATAAGAGGTACTTATAAAAGGTTATTTTTATATAAAAGAACACCTCAAAAAGAGGCTCTTACAAGAGGCTCTTATTGTAAATCTCTTATAAGAGGCAAAAAAAAAAGAACAGTCTCTAATTCTCAACCCCCTATCTTCTCTCTTCTAAACTCCCCAACCGGATTTCCCCTCCACTGTGACGGCCGAACTCTTTTTCCCAAGGTGGGCCCCATGTTATGCCACGTCATAAGGAGAGAGCACACGCACAACCTTTTAAGCTGCTGACTTTCCATTCAATTTCCACCGTGGGCCCCCCACCTACATAAGCCTATCACAAATCATTCATTTACTGATTTACTATCAGCCCATCCGAAAGTTTAAGCAGCCTATGCTGCTTCTTTTCAATGTGGGCTCCCACTTTTTCATATAGACATATATTACCCATTTCAATTAAATTACCAAATGCCATACATACTACCTTTCAGAGCATCCACAGTCGTTTGCTTTATTGCCATTTTTTCCATTTTTTTTCTACTGTAGCGCTCGCAGTCGTTTGCCATTTTGCCATTTTTTGGCAAAAGCGCTACAGTAGATACGGAGATATAGCAATCGAAATAGCAATATGCATATTATAGCGGACGAAACATGATGTTTCGTCTGGATTATTTTATTATTTTCTAAATTGGTCGGACGAAACATGATGTTTCGTCCGAATTAAAATAAATTAAATAAACCGAAAAAAATAATAGTCCAGTTTGAGACGAAACATGATGTTTCGTCCCAATCCCATTTTTAAAAAAATGAGTAAATTTTGCATTTTTTTGCAATTATTTAAGTTGATTTTGCAATTTTTTTAATTGTTTTTGCAAAAAAAAATTACAATATGTTCAAAAAAAAAATTTGCAATTTTTTTTTTCAAAAAAACCCCCCGGAAATTCCGGACGAAACATGGTGTTTCGTCCAGATTCTGGGCCACCTTTTTGGAATTTTTTGTAATATTATTTAATTGTTTTTGCAATTTTTTAATTGTTTTTGCAAATATTATTTACAAACAATTTTTAAAATTTGTTTTTTGCAAATTTTTTTTGCAAAAAAAAACCTTCAATTTTTTTCAATTTTTGGGACGAAACATCATGTTTCGTTTCAGCCATTTTTGCCATTTTTTTGCCAATTGACGACTGTACGTGCTCATCGAATTGGATTGCTAAAAAATGCATTTTGCCATTTTTTAGCATCAACGACTGTGGATGCTCTCATTAACTAATCCATATCATACCAAATCAGCCAACTTACACTATATAACATATATACATATACATTATTTTGAAAACTACGGGTGTTATACACACACCGAAATTTATTTTGAAAATAACTACGCTCAAATATGTTTGCCGAAAATACGTGCGTCGGACGTAAAAACACCGAAATACGAAATTCGGCTTTATCAAAATGGAAAAATTCAAAATATAATTGAAAACAATTTAAGAAAATATATTTATTAATTATCTATATAATAAAACACAAAGAAAGCTATCAAGTGGCTCTCCTCCAATCCCCTAAAAAATCAAAGGCCAAGATCTAACCTTACAAAACATATTTCCCCCCCAAAAGTTTCCCCCCAGAACTCAAATTCAAATCCCCCACCTAAAGCAACTCCTATATTTATTTAAAGTGTTTTTAACATATATGTCCCTAACAAATATGTGAATATCATGTATGCCCCTCACAAATATGTATTTTCATATTTGTCCCTAACAATATATACAACATCTCTTAATTATCCCTCTAGTTAAAAAAAACTCAAAACGATGGAGAATTTTCAGTTTTTTTTTATGGACTTGATGAAAATGACTGAAATATTCTCTTCTGTACCATTCAAACTATATATTCTTCATTCTTGTAAATCTCAGCAATTGTTAATCCAACCGAGACTCATTAACTAATCTCAAAATTTCTTCATTTTTTCAAGAAATGGACAAACTAACAGTACATGTTTGAAAACTACAGTCTTTCTCACATTACTTCTCCAAAATTGTCATCAATCTTGTTTTGAATGATAGATTATAAGCTTCCTCATTTATTTTTCTTAAAACTCTTAAATCTTTTATCATTTGATTGTCTAATCTGATATTTTAATTTGATTTCTATTTGTCTCATAAGGGTAAAATCATAGTTAACTTAGTGATATCGAACACAGGGGTAAATATGAAATAAGTCCAAATTGTTAGGGGCATATATGAAAATATATATTTGTGAGGGATATATATGATATTATCATATTTGTTAAGGGTATACATGTTAAAAACCGTTATTTAAATTTTTTTTCTCTCTCTCTTCCTCCCTCTTCTATTCAAAAAAAATTAAGAAAATAAAAATTTTTAAAAATTAAAAATTAAAAAACTAAAAATAAAAATAAAAACTTCAAAAACTTTAAAAATAATTCAAAAAAAAATTTTAAAAAAATCATATAATATGTTTTTTTGGGGACCCCCAAAAGTTTCTCATGTAATATGTTTGCTACTTCAATTAATTTGCTGGACCTACAAAACTATTTTATATGATCAAACAAGGTGCATCGTTCCGAAGACGTGCCGTAGGCACGTGTCAACATGAAAACCTAGTATATATATATTTTATGACGTAATTGTTACGTACGTAGAAAGCACGTGCAAGACTTGTTTTAATCAAAATAGAAAAATGAATTTCCGGTTTATCAAAAATGGATTTGGATACCTAAAATAAATAATTTAAACACATAGAAAATATTGCACGTAGCAGTGGAAACACATAATTGATACGTCATCGAAAGCACGTAAAAAACACGTAAAAATACAGATATCGAAATATTGCATTTGAGTTTACACAAATAAGATAAAATCAATACGGAAAATGCATAGAGTCGAAAATCAAGATATGTAGTGAAAAAACGTTACAAAATATACGTGCGTAACACACAATGGCAAAATTGTCAATTCCAATTTTGTGGGGTGTTACATTTTTACCTCTCCGAAGTTAAGCGAGATAGAGGGGGAGATGGGCGGTGTAACGCCCCGAATCCCAAATACAACTGAATTCGAGAGTTCTACATGATCTTTCCACTTCATTTAGTTTAATTTTATAAGGAAATTTGAACTTTTCACTTTACATCAGAGTTTACATAAAACTTTACACTTTACATTGCACAGCGGAAGAAATTTACAACAATTGAATAAATGTACAACAACATTGAATAATCTTTAAGCATCTGTTCCTCTTTATTATGTCATTACCCTGCATATAAACTGTGGGTACGTCAGTTTATTCAACCGACGAACATTAAACACGGCCATCCTCTCTATGTCGGAAATAGTATAACTCATTTTCCATATATAACAAACACAAACTTGTCACATATCAAACTAAAGGTACTACCCTATTGATGTCGTGTTGTGATTGTGCACTTAGTTCTTAATGCAGTTGTTTGTATTATATGACACTAATGCACACTTGTTCGGATTCTATGCATCTCATACTACATAGGTCCGAGGGCAAGCCTCTTAACCGTTCTTCATCTTTGTAGAGTTCAATCCTTCGTCATGACTTAATCTACTACTGTAACTACAGTAAGTATCCTAGATGATCTATGAGTACAAGCACGTGTATCGGACCCTGGAGGGAAATCCCACGCTATGTCTTAACTCATCAAGCATGTATTCTGTGGCAATTCAGCCTCCTCCCTGAACACGATCCTCTTGCAGTCACCAACCATCCCACAAGCATTGCTAAAGTCCGATCATTACTGAGTTGCGCCCACGCCATGTCTTGACTCATCAAGTATGCATTCTGTAGCTCACACACCCGCACCGTAAACTCTAACTCTCATACTTGTGTTTTTGTCTCACTTTCATCACGTCTTCACTATGCACTATTTCCTTTAATTTAATAGAATTATGAACAAAACCAAAGCTCTAGAGTTAGCCTCTCTACTGAACCGGACTTATTTATTCGTTCAAACGTGACCAACCTTGGTCTTTCATTTCAAATTTCATTTCATTTCTTTCCAAATGCCGGGGGAGACTTAGCTACTCTTTTGTTTCAATTTCAATTCACAATTTCCAAAATTTAAGCATTTCTAGCTCATAAGTTCATTTTCATAATCGTCACAGGTTTTTTTTTTTTTTTTTTTTTCAATAACATGATCTCTAATTTATTCATAAGTCCATAGCCATATATAGAATTATATATTTCATCAAATATCATTTTCACATTAAAATCACATCACTACATGAATATTCACATTTCATAATTTCCACATTATTCTCCAATGAGAATAATTCACATCACATCACTACATATAATTTCTATCTTTATTATACTTCTTTTCTAATATTTTATTTTAAGTCCTTTTGCAAAGTGCAATTTTTATACATACAAATGTATAACTATAATTCTAAATTATACATTTTATTTTCAAAACATACTTCATTTAATGCAAATAATCCTCAAATTATTTTTCACAAGTCCCTCATAATTTTAGGATAATAACCATATTTTTTTGGTAATTTTTCATCATAAAAAATAACCCAAAAAAATTATTTTTTCCCTCACTTAAACACAAACCGAGGCCACGGATCGAACCCGCAACCATAGGGAAAACGACCAAAGGCACAGACCACTAAGCCGAAGGTGCTAGGCGGTATAAAGAGGGCTGAGAGCATTAAATGCTCTCGACTGCAGTTGGTTTTGTTTTCAAAAATACCAAAAAAAAAATATATTGCCCACGGGATTCGAACCGCGGCCCCCTGAGACCCGAGGCCTACTGTAGCGATTAGAACCATCCAAACCACTTGAGCTATGCGCTCAGGTTGTCACTAGTTCAACCCGAAGTCTATTTATAACAATTCTCTCTGTTTATTTATGAAAATTCTCTCTGTCATATAGAGTTTGAGAAAATTTTCCTCATACAAAGTGATTATACTCACTTGGTGGGGCCCTAATGAAAGATCTACTCCGTCCATCATGATTATCATGTTAATAGATGTATGTGTAGAAAAATCAAGTAGTTTGGAGGTCATTCACCCATGCATGTGGTTGAAAAATAAACGATTTCAATATTAATACAAATCGAACCACAAATTGGACCCACATGGTGCATGGGTGAATAACCTCCAAAGTACTTTTTTTTTTTCTACATATGCATCCATTAGCATGATAAACATGATAGATAGAGTGGATCTTCCATGAGGGCCCCACTAAATGAATATAATCATTTTGTATGAGAAAAAATTTCTCATTCAAATATGAAGCTCACATTACTCACTCACACACACACTGTTCAAGGCAAAAAACACACACACACACACACACACACACACTATTCAAGGCAAAAAAAGATATAATCAATCTTTCCTACCATCCCGTTTGTAAAACTTTTTTTCTCCATAAGCAATAGTAACCTGTATGGTCAATAATATCCTATACACGATCCATGCATTTGGGAATGTCACGTCCTTCATTTGCAATTAATTAGGCACATCAATTGCTTTTTTTATTTCCACTGGTAAAAATGCTCTCAAGAGCTTCAACTCTAAAAATAAATCATTCCCATTAATATCATAATGGTGTCATGATTGAGAAAAACTTCAAGAGTGACACAACAAGCATTCAAATCATAATAATTTAGAGATCTCAACTTCTTCAAATCAAGCAAAAAGTCAATTTATTTTTTCGTATTTCTCAAATTGTTCAAACTTGCTATTGAGTGAAGAGATAGCTTAATCTACCACAGTTAAGAAGTAATAGACCCTAAATTATTCTTCATGTAATTGTTTTGTCCCTTCACTAGCATTATGGTCAAATTTCATATTTCTAAGGATGATATGTTTATTTAGGAAAATAGCTTCAACATCCATTTTGACTGCAACATTTTTAGGAATTTTGTAAAACATCGCCATCACCCATTCTGAATCAGCTGTGGCAGCTAACAAACCATCCCCACCAGCCTCGCAACCTTCCACCTCCACTACCCATCTACCAAACCCTACTCCACAAAACTTTAACCAAACCTGACATCAAAACACCAACAATCAACCGTCACACTATCTACTTCTACTTACTATTAATGGGAGAGTTTGTCACTTTGTCACTTTGAGTTTGTAACCGAACAAACAATTTTTTAATACTTTTTTGTCACAAACAAAACACATATGTTGCGTGTGTAACTCTAACTCTATTTATTAACACGTGCATCACGCGTGCAAATCAATGTTTTTTCCTTCACCAAACAAATAATTTTTAAATTTTTTGGTCACAAAACAATTACGTATGTCGCACATACAACTCCAAATCTATTTCGTAATACATCACCGTACATACAATTTAAGGTTTTTCCTTCAAAAATTTAAAAAATTTCGTGCAATGCCCGTTCAACTCCAATTTTTTAAAGTTTAAGACATTCATTACAAGTGCTGATTACTACCGACTTATATGTATCACACGTTCAACTCCAACTTTTTATCACGTTTGCACGTAAAAATTACTAGTCCCTAAAATGGCAAAACCAGATTATTTTGTAATTTCAGTAAAAGAGAAAAAATGTTGCAATTTCTGCAAAAGGCAGGGAACTATCTATAATTTTAGCAACTAAATTAAATTCCAAAATTATTAAATGGACTTTTCTGGTGAGTCAGCAGTAAGAAAAACATCAATTCACTGATTCACTCATCATAATACATGGCCATATATTAAACAAAATCTTTTTCGGCCCAATTTAACTCCACAAAAGATGCAATAATTTTGAACCAGGTCAACATATTATATCTGGTCAACTAGGGGTTCAGATTAATTTTCCATTTAACGATAACCACAATTTTTTTTTTCTTTTTCCTTATTAATTCTTCTTCAACCCGTTCACTTCTGTTCACTCTCTAAGAGCATCCACTATGGTTGGCTATAAAGCTAAAAAATCCAAATTTTGGCAATTTTGATCCCACTACGGTCTGCTATAAAGCTACTTTATAGCAGACCAATGAACAGTAGTCGGCCATATATAGCAGAGTTGAATAGCATTTGGAAATTATAGAAGACGGGAAATGATCCTTCGTCTATGGAATAGACGGTAGAAGATCTTCCGTCTATACAATTTTGACCGGTCAAAATTGTATAGACGGAAGAAGATCCTCCGTCTTTATACTTATTTAATTATTTTTAAAAAAAATTGAAAGAGACGGAAGAAGATCCTCCGGCCATTTCAATTTTTTTTTTCCCTTTTTTTTTTCGTCATTTTCTTTTTTCGTCCTTTTCCTAAAAGACAAAAAAAAAAAAAAAAAAAAAAAATCAAAAAATCCCAAACGGAACTTGATCATCCGGCTGAGGCTTCAAAATGCATTTTTAAAAAAATTAAAAAAACCAGACGGAAGATCTTCTTCCGGCTGGGTTTTTTTCTGAAGAAAAAAATTAAAATGGAGATCAGACGGAGGATCATCTTCCGTCTATATATTTTAATATTTTTTTTTTGCAAATTATAGCTTTCACCGTAGTGGGGGAACAGCATCTTGGCTAAAAGCAAATTTGCATATACTCAAAATATAGGTCGAACCATAGTGGATGCTCTAACGGGTTTCAGGTTTATGGGTTGCGGATTGCCAATCACCGCCCACTCTGGAAGGAGGGTAAGTCCTCTCTCTCTCTCTCTCATTATTATTATCAATTTTTATGGAGCCCCAAAAAAATGGCCACAGATCAGGGCACCGAGGCGGCCGCCTCTCTCGCCTCTCCATCACGGTGCTTAAGATATAAGACACCCTCTCAGTCTTCTGAAAACTCAGAGGTAATAATGCAAGAGATATTCTTTGAGATATTTGCATTTTCTTAAAAAAATTCTCTCCCCATAAAGACACCACCATAAATATCTGCACTATATCAAGAACCACCCGAAAGAAACAAAAGAATGCAGCCATGATGTACATATTGGATCAAATCGGAAATATCTAAAATGTACTCCATATCTCACACATTTTGGCCGCAAAATATCTTTACAGATATTCCCTTCTATTCATCATGGATATTATTAAAATTTTCTGACTAAATATGAATAATAAATAAAAAGTTAAGCTACTGTTAATGTAAGATATATAAAGTACATATGACATGAAATACATGTAGATTTAGGAAGTTGAACGAAGTTAATACATGTCATGACTAGTAGATGAGTTGATAATACAGCTTAATTATCTGACTGCAATTGCGATGTAGAACTTTCTATTTGTATTTAAGATGCATGGAGGGAACATACAAGAGTTGAAGAATAGGAGATCTAATGCCTTTTCTTAACAAAAAAAGAAGAATGGATTGTTTAGTAGTAAAAAAAGATGGTCTTCAGTTCCGACAAAATAATTTGAAGAGAATACAAATGTTAAAAAAAGACAAACGTACATTAGTATCGCTTGTTACTAAAGATATTGTATAATAGCTAGAGGTTGACAAAAAATAATTACTTTCATAAAATTTAGCAAAATATTTATCCATTTTCTATAATCATTATAAAACTAACTGTTTTGGTTGTCTCTCTCATTTTGTAGGATTCTTATAACAAATCACCATATGTGGGGAACATATGTAAATATGATCTTTATACATGATATAGTAGTGATGGGATTGGTGGATCCAATTAATACACGAGACAGGGGGTTTGAAGAAGACGAGAGAAGCACAACAGCAACAACAGCAACAAGCAGAACAGGGCATTTGACAGTCGACTGTCGATAATGTGCAGTCGACCGTCAAATAGATGGAAGGAGCAGTCGACTGCTCAAACTCTTTGTTTGCTCGGGGACTAATTGCAGGTGACCGTCCTCCTTCGTAGAGGACCACGACGGCGCTGATAAGGATATTTAATCTACGGTGGAGATCTAATCTTTTGTAATCATATATATATATATATATATATATATATATATATATATATATATATATATATATATATATATATATTACAATTTTTAGGGTTAATTCCAAACACATTCTAAATGAGAAAAAGAGATCTAGCAGTAGTTCTAGAGGGAAGGAGAAGAAGATAAATCCTACGCCTTGGTCGTGAATTCTTGAGGGATTGTAACATGTTTCTCTTTATTATTTCTAGTGAAAATCGCAGAAGTGTCTCTGAATGGGAAAATACAATTGCATTAGTGAACCTCAAAAAAAAATTTGTGTGTTCTTGTGTGCTTGGTTGGTTTGTTTGTTATCTTATCTTTGATTAGTTTCTTTGTTTACATCTTAGATTGAGTGATTCCGCATTAGCCTCAACAACGTGGTATTAGAGCACCAGGTTGGTTTGTAGAGATTGGAGACAAAAGTAAAACTGAGTGATTCGATGGAACAAAGTTCACAATCTGAAAGATCCGGATGATCGCGTATTTCCGACAGAAAGATCTAGATAATTCGGTGTTTGGCATGATGTCGGAAGGAACCGAAATAGATCCAGCTGTGTTGGCGGCTTGGAACCGTTTAGATCATACGACACTTGGGCAAATTCAGATGTCAATGTCTAGGAAAACACTACTCCATATTAAGAAGGCAAATACCTAAAAAAGGTAATGGATATCCTGATATATATGTTTGAGAAACCATCTGCATCGAACCAGTTCCTTCACTTGAACAAGTTGGTGAACATGAAGTTTTCAGAGAGGGGTTCAGTGGCGGAGCATGTGAACAATTTATGTATGGTCTACAATCAGTTAGAATCGGCAGGGTTGAAGTTCATGGACGATCACAGACATTGTTATTTCTATCTAGTTTTCATGACAGTTACAGTCTGCTAGAATAGACTATCATCAGTACTATGACTAATGCAACTACTCTGAAGGATGTTGTGAGCACCATCATGAATGAGGAGGTGAGAAGGTAGAGAAATAGAGAATCTTCGTCATTTTCTAGTAATTCCATAGTAACAACTGAAAACCTTGGGAGAAACACTTATAGAGGGAGGTCAAAAAGCAAGAATTACAAGTCCAAGTCAAGATCATGAAATCGCAAAGAAAAGTGTTGGCACTGTCATAAGCCAGGATACAGAAGAGACCAATGCAAGGAGTACAAAAGACAACAAGGTGGGTCACAAGGAGCCAATATGGTAATAACGAAACTCATTTAGATAATTTGTGTTTTATCTACTGGAGTTGATGTTATGCAAGATGATTGGTTCATAGACTCAGGGGCTTCTTATCATTGTACACCTATGAGTGATGCTTTTGAAAATTACAGGATGTGTGATTTCGGTTCAGTCACAATTGGAAATAGGCAAAGCTGCCTAGTTGTTGGAAAAAGAACTTTCACAATGAAAGATCGCAATGGTGTGCAACTAGTCTTGCATGGAGCGAGACGTAATCCAGGCTTGAGGAAGAACTTGATCTCAATCAGCAAATTGGACAAAGATGGGCTTGTGACAACATTTGGATTTGGAGAGTGGAAGATTACTTTAAGTACAAGGTTGGTGGCAAAAGGAAAAAGTTATTTGCACATTATATCAACTCACATGAGTTGATTCAGGTGATATCATTGTCACAGTATCAACAGGTAATTCACCTTCAATCTTATTGGCATGTCAGGTTAGAGCACCTAGGTGAAAAATGTGTCAAGAAGATTTGTTCTGAAGATATTCTACCAAGGCTGAAGAAAGTTGAGAGATTTCTGAGAATTGTGTCATGAGCAAAGAAAAGGCAGTTAGCTTTCAGTTGAATGAGCATGAGAAGAAGCTTGGTAAGCTAGAGTTGGTGCATACAGATGTGTAGGGCCCAGCTCACAAATTCTCTCATACCGGTAAGAGTTACTTTGTTACATTCTTAGATGATGCTACAAGGAAAGTTTGGGTTATGACAATTCGTGAGAAATCCGAGGTATTTGAGACGTTCATGGCCTTGAAGGTTAGACTTGAGAACGAGACAAGGTGCAATGTTAAAGCATTGAAATATGACAACAGTGGTGAGTATGCAAGCAGAGAATTTATTGACTATCTAGCACATAAAGGTATCTAAGGAATAAGGACGGTTACTAGAACTCCACAGGAGAATAGAGTTGCGGAAAGAATTGACTGAACGATACTCGAAAGGGCGAGATGCACGAGACTGCACGTGAGTCTTTTGTTCATCCTTGGACATCTACAGTGGATACAGCAGTGTACCTAATCAACTGTTTTCCATGTAATACCCTTGATGGGGGCATACCTCAAGAATTATGGTCAGATAAACATGTTAACTATTCGCATTTGAGAGTTTATGGTTGTATTGCATATTCATGAACTGACATGGAAGAAAGAAAAAAACTAAATTTAAAATCTTGTAAGTGTATCTTCATCGGCTACAACAACGATGGGTATGGTTACAGGCTTTGGGATTTTGGGAATAACAAGGTTATTCGCAGCAGGAATGTAGTTTTCAAAGAAAAGCCCTTGTACAAAGATAGACACACAGGTCATGGCAATACAATAGATTCACATCCAGATTCAGATTCAGATTTAAGTTCTGAAGATGGTCCCAGTGATGGGGCCCCTACAATATAGCATCAGCCATCACATGAGGAGCCTAATGAGAATGAGAAGCAAGTCCAAGGTTAACAGGTATGGGGATCCTAAACCAGTCGGTAAACCAGTACCTGCTTTGAGAATGTCAATACGAGAGAGAAGGTTGGTAGTGAAATATGATCCATCAACCAACACAGTTCATGAGCATGTTCTACACATAGATTCAGGCAAGCCAGAGACTCGTGATGAGGTTTTGAAAGATAGTGCTCGAATTCAATTGTAGTCTACCATGAAGGATGATATGACCTCCTTGATACATAACCAAACTTGGGAGTTGACCAACTACAGGGAAGTGTACTCTTATGAACAAGTGAATTTTTAGAATCAAGGATGAGGCAGATGGTAGCAAGAGGTACAAGGTCAGACTTGATGTACAAGGCCAGACTTGATGTTCAAGGTTTTTCTTAAGGAGAAAGTGTTAGCTACAGTGCGATCTTTGCTATAGTTGTGAAGATGACTTCAATTAGAGTTTTCCTCAGTATAATTGCTAATGTTGCTATTTTTCAGTGTGGGAGCAACAGATAGTGAGTTCTTTTGATAACAGGGAAGAGCAGATCTTAGCCGTGGATCTGATCCTGATGAGAGGCAGATGTGTGTTTGGGATATGTGGGTTAGGTGGTGGTTGTGCTGACCGTTGGCCGCCAGAAACCTGCAAAAAGACTTGAAATGTTGGGAGTTTTCCCGGCAACAGGCCCTCCGATGATCAAGTCAGTTACTGGAGAAGAAGATTAGGGTTTTACAGGCTAAATGTTCATTACCTTGCAACTACGGAGGGGGATAGTTATTTATATGCAAAGAGAGGGATCCTTGGTGGACCGGGTTGACCCTCTTTTATACCCCAAATTGGAGTAGTGGGTCTACCAGCTGCCCACAGGGAGTATAGGTTTGTTTTTAGAGATCTCTGGATCCGTTGGGATCAGACAGTTCAGATGGACTGGATTTTTACCCACATCATAGGCCCCCACTCTTGGAGGTTGGATATATCAGCCGTCGAGGAGTAGTTCATTCTCGTGGGTGAAAACCCAGTTGATAGTGTGAGCATGGATGAAATAGAGTACTGTTATCCATTGTTGGCTTGCGGTCCACCCCGAGAGCCGAGGGGTCGAGGCACCAAGGGGCTGAGGAGGCAAAGCGCCGAGAGGCTGAGGTACCGAGGTAAAGAGGTCCTCTCATAAGTTGCTCAAGGTCCACGTTGAGCTACAAAGCTAGCGAGATTGTAAGAAATTTACGCTAGTGGCTCGAGGTTCAGGCCGAGTACCGAGATCTAGCAAGATTGTGAGAAATCGTCGCATGTGGCTCGAAGTCCACGCCGAGCAACGAGGATTAGTAATATTGTAAGAAATTTTAGGTGAGTCTTGAGGTCCATGCCGAGCTAGAGGCTAGCGAGATTGTGAGAAATCTCGCGTGTGGCTCGAGGTCCACGCCAAGCGACGAGGTTAGCGAGATTGTGAGAAATCTTCGCGTGTGGCTTGAAGTCCATGCCGAGCGAAGATGCCTAGCGAGATTGTGAGAAATCTTTGTGTGTGGCTCGAAGTCCATGCCTAGCGATGAGGCCTAGTGAGATTGCAAGAAATCTTTGCGTGTGGCTCGAAGTCCATACCGAGCGACGAAACCAAGCGAGATTGTGAGAAACCTTCGCATATGGCTCGAAGTCCACACTGAGAGAAGAGGCTTAGCGAGATTGTGAGAAATCTCGCATGTGTTTCAAAGTCTACGCTGAGTGATAAGGCTCAGCGAGATTGCGAGAAATCTTCGTGTGTGGCTCAAAGTCCATGCCGAGAGATGAGGCTTAGCGAGATTGTGAGAAATTTCGGTGTGGCTCGAGGTCCACGCCGAGCTACGAGGCTAGCGAGATTGTGAGAAACTCGCATGTGGCTCGAGGTCCATACTGAGCAACGAGGCTAGTGAGATTGTGAGAAACTTTTGCATGTAGCTCGAAGTCCATACCGAGCAATGAGGCCTAGAGAAATTGTGAGAAATCTTAATGTGTGGCTCGAAGTCCGAACGACAAGGCCTAGTGAGATTGTGAGAAATCCCGGGTGTGGCTCGAGGTCCATGCTGAGGTGCGGGGTTAGCAAGATTTTGCGAAATCTCATGTGTGGCTCGAGGTTCACGTCGAGCTATGAGGCTAGCGAGATTGTGAAAAATCTCGTGTGTGGCTCGAGGTCCACGCTGAGCGACGAGGCTAGTGAGATTGTGAACATATGGCTTGAAGTCCACACCGAGTGATGAGGCCTAGCGAGATTGTGAGAAAATCTTTGAGTGTGGCTGAAAAACTGCGCCGAAGATGGTATACTTGGATGATTATACTAAATAGTATGTTTTTCGATCCCCGCTCATGTGTTGCTGACATCATAAGCACTGTTGAGGCATATCTGTGGCACGTGAGCTATCTAACGTCATTGTTGGGGATATCGAGGCATCCCCATCTTATCAGCCATTGGATTGAATCGAAGGGAGACTGATTGTGGATATCGAGGGGTCTCAATGTGTCTTATATATCGCCCATCACCCCCACATTCTTCCCTTTACTTTCTCCCTCTTGCTTCAGAGCTTCTCTCTCTAGAAGTTATTCAAGCTACCAGCAACACACTTTCCGACGACCTTTTCGGCAACAGATATAGGTATAGTGTCTTTAAATTATATCGAGGGTTCAGTCCAGTTCTTCAGCTTCCACATCTAGCTGAGGTGACCATGCTTCCTCTTCCTTGTCGACTTCTAGGGAGGTTCAAGACATTGCTTACTAGTCTACATCTTAGGAAGATATCCTGGAAATTAATGAAATCAGGCAGGTCGAAACCCAGGGTAAAGTAGAGGATGTGGAAGAGAGTGACTCAGAGGAAGAGGCCAAAGAGGTGGATGAGGAAAACGAGGATGAGGTGGAAAAGGTGGTTGAGGAAGGAGATGATGAGACAGATGAGGAGGAAGAGACAGGCGAAGAGAAGGAGGCTAGCGAAGAGGAAGAGGCTGGAGAGGAAGGAAAGGGAGGAGATGGAGTCGACGAAGTCGATCCTTCCAAGAGAATCGTTCGTTTAGGACGTCTGGCATTGCCATCCACTCTAAGGGCTCCTTGAGCTCCAAGAAGGAGGTTGAAGTTCGCTCTGCCGACTAGCCCCAAGGTGGAGCCCATTGAGTATTTTTCAGAGGACGGCTTTGACATTCCTTATTACCAAGAACCGTACTCGATAAGGATGAACCTAGATGATCTTAAGGACTTGGTTTACTTTGGGGGTACAACCTTTTTCGCTGAGCCGGAGGAAGATTAAAGCGGACAAGATTGAGAGTGTGCTGACGAGGAGTGATCTTCCTCAGATCTGGGCGAATTACTTTATTCCCCAAGAGTTCGAGTTAATGATTCTGAACCCCAGGCTTAGGCCCACGGACATCCTAACCTCTTGATTTTGCATGTTCCCTTTGGTTAAGAAGGTGTTGAATTGGGGAGGGCTGAGTCCAATGCAGTACAACCATAACTCCTGGAAGCAGCTTGTCTATTTTATGCTTCTCTACAAAGAGAAGGGGTGTCCTTGAGACTAAAGTATATTCGCGCGTGTCTTGGACTCCATTCCATGAAGATGTACGAGGGGCTTTTCTATTTCTCACCCTCGAACCCAGAGGCGTGTGGTTCACGGCCATCCGGAATCCATCAAGGAGTGGATGGAGAAGTATTTTGTTGTCTGAAGTCCCGTTCCTTGGGACATCCCGACAAATTGGTCATTTTATAAACCGAACTACACAGCTCTGAAGGATCCAGAGTTTACGAAGGAGAAGAAGGACGAAGTGGGTCAGACCATCGCTGGAGGGGAGTAACGGTTGGCCAAATGTGACAGAGGGACACCTAGCGAGGATTGCACTGAGCCCCATCGACCCTTGTATGTTTTTCATTTTCTTTTTTTGTTTAACTTTTTTTCTTCGTTCTCACAACCTGTTTTTCTTTTTGCAGCTATGGATGATGTTGAGATTGAGGTAAGAAGGGTCGTCTTGGCCAAGAGAAAGGCTGCGGAGCAGCCAAAAGGAAATAATGAGACCTGTGGCCTCTTCCTCTGAGGGGACTTCCGAGGCAAAGTCCAAGAAGTCGAAGGCTTTGATAGTTTCTGGCGCAGTTTGACCAAGGGGATGCCCAGCTCAAGTAATCTTAAGGTTGCCGAGCTCGCAAAGTTGGGTCTTCCACCTATCCACCCCGTGGTCGAGGATATAATCGGGGAGGCAGAAAATGGAACCATGGGTTCCGAATTGGGCCGTGAAAGTGGTGAACTCCATCATGGAGGGTCTGGTGGTGCTGGAGGTGGTGGATCACTTGGCCATGCCTCGAGACAGGGAGTGTCTCTCGACTGAGACCTTCGAGTCAAGCTTCATGAAGTGGGCTCAGGCTGACAAGCTCGAAAGTGTTCCTTCACCTAGCCAGCTCGTTCCTTCCAACTATTTTTGTATTTTCTTCTAAGTTTTTGCTTCTTGTCTTGCAGGAAACTCTGCAGGGGTGGAGTTGAGGAGAAATTACACCCACGAGTTCAATCTCGCTGATCAGAGGGCATTGAGGTTTGAGAGGGAGATGAAGGACCTGAAGGTTCAGGTCAATGACTCAGAGGCATGCGAGCGTGCTTTGAAAGCTGAGCTGACTACCACGGTTGATGAGCGAGCCCAGTTGGAAAAGGAGAAGGCTCGCTTGCAAGAGAGCAAGAAGCAACTATTGGCTAGCAAGATGAAGGTCATTGATAAGGTGATTTTTGCCCAGGACCAAGGGTATGATCGGGCCATCAAGCACGTCCTCGGAAGCTACCCGAACCTCGACCTTGAGGGCTTTATCTTCTCCATGAATTTCTTCGAGGCTCCGCCTACGCCAGGGGAGGTGGGCGAGGAGGAGAACTGTTCACCTAGAGCAGAGGCCTAGCTTCAGGAGGTCCCCACCGAGGTCGTCATGACAGTGACCGAAGAGGTGCCTCCCTCTCCCAAGCAGAAGTTTGTTTTCCTTTTTTTTGTATTTGCCGACTGAGGACTAACCACCGCTTTTTGTACGGACGTTGAAGTATGAATATAAAAAAAATTGGGACAAACCCGTGGACATGATATTTTATGTGTTGTTTTGTATTCTTTGGATTTGGCCAAGTTTATGGAGCTTGGAATAATATGAAAATTTCCTTGATTGTTAGTTGACCACGATAGTTTTGGCCGACCCCCGTGATGTCATGCTCGAATATCTTAGGAGTAGGGTGTGAACCATGGAGGTGAGCTTGGCCCACTACCATAAAAATGTAAGGGATCGGGAGTCAGCATTTTTGTTTTACATCAAAAAGTCCGACCAAATGAGCTTGGAGTTGGCTCGCCTGAAGAAGGTGATGGTCGACATGGATCTGAGAAGGGCCGAAACTCAGTCATCTGTCCCCAGTGGTTCGTCCCAACATCCAACCTCAGAAAGTGCTCTCGTTCGGTTGACTCATTCCTTCGGGAGGTGTTAGTGGACAAGAAGCTGGACATATACAAGCTGAAGGTTGCATTCGGAGTAGCGAGATCCCGAGTGGCCTCTATTGGCAGCGGTTGGCCTTCCGTCAGTGGTCCATCTCTGATTCTTAGATTGGATCCAACGAACCCTGTGGATGCCCAGAGCTCAGTGGCAGGGGTGTCTACCTTGGCCACCCCTCGGGAGGATATCGATGGACCCGTCAAGGAGCAGACTCACTCAGTTAGGCTTGAACTAGTCTGTGCTAGTCCTAAGGCCCCCCTGGTCGAGGAGTAGGCTAGATAGGCGACCTTCATGACTTGTTCTAATTTTATTGTATCTTGTTGCAACTCTCTGGCCTCGCTGGTCGCACTGGAATGTACTGTAGACTTTGGTTAACCGAATGTGTAATAATTTTGTAATGAAGGACTTTGATTCGAACCCTATTCCGAGCTTTTTTCTTGTCGAAGTAGATCGGCTAAAGTCAAGGCTTCATAGTTTTAGGGTTGAGGCATCTCAACTTTGGAAGTTGAAGGTTCTGGCCTATGGAATTGTATCATTTTGTTTAAATGTGTCGTGTTGGAATTTGAACACTGGTCTTGGAACTTGAAACATTTCCCTTGGAATATGTAGTGACTTTCCTTAGAGGTGGTTAGATGGGGATGGATGGTTCAGATTTGTCCACATTAATGTTGTATTAATCGAGGACCTCCTCCACTCATAACCTATATAATTCCCCAGTCTCTCTCAGTTTCTTAGAGAGACTTAGCATTTAAGTGATTCTTCTACTACCCGCTGAAAATTACGGGTAGCAGTGATTCATGGCTTCTCTACCCCTGACTATCAGTGGGTGAATGAAGGATCGCCTACCCAGTCTCCTTATGTCTTTCATCCTGAGTGTTTGCGAGAGTTTATGTGGTCCTTCCGACACATGCTGATAGTTCGGATAACGATGACGACCTCGTTTCCCCGGTTATCAGTGCGTGATTGAATGTACAGTATGATTGATTGGGTCGGCGTATAGGTGAAGCTCGAATCATCATTTCGTGTTGTGGTTCGATGGACCTATTAAGGGGGAGGCTTCTCCTCTGTGGGCTCGGAGTCCACTATGAAAATTTTGACTTACAGCGATGAGGCCCAACGAAGCTGTAACGCTGGTGGCTCGCAGTCCACACTGAGCAGCGAGGCCTCACAAGACTGTGAAAGCCTTCAAGAGTTGCTCGAGATCCACGCCGAGCGACGAGGCCTAGCAAAATTGTGAAAACCTTCGTGAAAGGCTCGAGGCCCAAGCTGAGTGGCGAAGCCTAGCAAGATTGTGAAAATCTTTGTGAAAGGCTGGAGATCCAAGCCGAGGATCGATGCTAGGAATTGACCGAACTCGAAAGAGTTGGATTAAACCATGTTGGTTTTTTATTGCTTTTATTGCTTGGCTGTCGAAACGTTAGCGCTTATTACATTTGCTGGCTTTTAGGGCCACATTACAAGTGCAGACCGCTAAAGACCTTCATGGGACATTATCAAGTTTTCCGTGTTCCAAGTCCTCTTGACTATACTCCCCCCCCCTCCCCCCCCCCCCCCCGCCCCGGGTCTTCAAGTCGGTAAGTGCCAGGGCGTACCACTTTGGAGACCCTATAATAGCCTTCTCAATTGGGAGCAAGCTTCCCCCTTTTGCTCGGCTCGGAGATGTCAAGCCTTCATAGCACTAGGTCCGTCTCTTTGATATTGGTTGGTCAGACCTTTTTGTTGTACAATCGTTCTACCCATTGCTGGTAGACATTCCTTCTGATAGCTAACATTTTACAAACTTTGTTGATGGGGTCCAGGTTGGCCCTTACGCCGTCTGAGTTCAACTCCTCATTGAAGCTCATAATCCGTGGGGAAAACAGTCCGACTTCCAGAGGAATTACCGCTTTGAGTCTGAAGGTTAGGTTGAATGGCGACTCGCCCGTCGGAATCCTTTTGGTCGTTCGGTAGGACCACAACACACTTGGTAGCTCATCGACCCATAAACCTTTAGGGAATTTGTCCAATCGCTTCTTGAGGCTATCGAGGATCAGGTGGTTGGCGTTCTATGCTTGGCTATTGGATTGGCGGTGTGAAATTGAAGAGAATCTCTAATGAATCCCCATGTCTTTGCAGAGCTTGTGGAAAACCCTGTTTGCGAACTAAGTGTCGGTGACGAGGATCCGAGGGATCCCAAATCGGCAGATGATATGTTTCTGGCTGGGACTGATGCTCAGTGATAGTAGCCAAGGGTTTTACTTTAATCCACTTTGTAAAGTAATCGATAGCTACAATTAGGAAGCACCTCTTGCCTGTTGCTTTGGGAAATGGACCGACCAAATCCATTCCCCACATGGCAAAGGGGACTGGGCTTGCCAAAAGCTTAAGCTCTTCCTGGGGGGAGGGGTGTTTGACTGAGGAAAACCTTTGGCATGGGCCACATCTCCTGACGAGATCCTGAGCATCTTAAAGGAGGGTCGGCCAGTAGTATCTTTCTTGCGAGCGACCTGCTACCTATATGGAAACTTCCGACCCCCTCATGCATCTCTTCGAGCACGTACTTGTCTTCTTCTGGGGTCAGACATCAGAGGTAGGGTGTCCCGTCAACTTTCATGTATGATCGCTTGAAGCGCACATCATTGGTGAGTACGAATCTCTCGGCCCCTTACCGGACCTTTCTTGCTTTGGACCGATCTTGCGGTAGTTCTTCATTTCTCAAGAAGTTCATGATCGGATCCATCCATGTTGTTTGCGGTGTTGTCAAATCGAGATAGAGGACTTCGGGGTCATCTTTGTGGATGCTCAGTCAAACGAGGACTTCCACCAAGACCGTGTTGTCAAGACCCTCCAGGGAGGAGGACACCAAGTTGGATAATGTGTCTGCCTGACTATTTTCTTCAAGCAGAATCCTGACGATCGAGGATTCTTTGAAATCCTCCAAAAGGAGTCGGACATGTGCCAAGTACTGGACCATTCGGGTGTCACGAGCCTCGTATTTCCCCAAGACTTGATTGACCACAAGTTGGGAATCTCTGAAGGCTTTGACCTGCTTGGCCCCTGCTTTGCAGGCTAGTAGGAGTTCGACGATAAGTGCCTCGTACTCGGCTTCATTGTTGGAGACTCGAAAGTTGAGGCACAAGGAGTATTGGAGGACGAAGCTGACTAGACCGATCGATATTACGCATATCCCACCTCCTTCCTCACAAGAGGAGCCGTCCATATAGAGTTCCCATACCGGCTCAGCCTCTTAGACTTCGGATGCTTCTGGAATAGTGCACTCAGTGATGAACTCAGCGAGCGCCTTGCCCTTTATAGCGGTCCTTAGCTTGTAACTTTTGTCGTTTTGGATAAGCTCAATGGACCATTTGAACAACTAGACAAAGCTCGTTGGATTGTTGAGGACTTGCTTAAGAGGCTGATCTGTAAGGACTTGGATAGAGTGTGCTTGAAAATAAGTGTAAAGCTTTCTTTCAGCCATGACACGAGCGTATACCACATTCTCCATTTTATCATAAAGGAGCTCGGCTTCGCAGAGGACTTTGCTGACATAGTAGATGTTCCTCTGCTCCCCATCGTCTTCTCGAATCAGGAAGGCGCTGAGGGCATGCTCAGAGGCTGCCAGGTAAAGATATAGGACCTCTCCCAACTTTGGGTTTGTTGAGGAGATGGGGGGTTAGCAATGTATTCCTTTAGCTGATCGAAGGCCTGCTATTGAGGCTCTTTCCACTCAAAGTTCTTCGCCCCCGGAAGGGCCTTGAAAAAAGGAAGAGATTTTTCCCTGACTTTGAGAGAAAGTGTCCGATGGCTGCAAGTCGATCGGTAAGACTCTGAACCTCCTTGACATTCTTCGGAGGGGCCATGTCCAGTATGGCCCGAATTTTTCGGGGTTCGCCTATATTCCTCGTTGGCTTACCACAAAGCCGAGGAACTTCCCTGAAGTTATGCCGAAGATGCATTTGGATGGGTTGAGCCTCATGTTGTGCATTCTTAGGACTCCGAATGCCTCCAGGTCCTTCATATGGTCTCCTCCCCTCAGGCTCTTAATGAGCATGTCATTGATATATACCTCCATATTTTGGCCTATTTGCTCCTTGAAGACCCGGTTGATGAGTTTCTGATATGTTGCACCGACATTATTCAGGCCGAAAGGCATGAGGCGATAGCAGTAGAGATCCTGATCTGTCATGAATTCCATTATTGAGATGTCTGGAAGGAACGTCTGAATCTGCTTGTACCCCCGAGAAGGCAGCCATGAAGCTGAGGAGCTAGTGCACGGACGTCGCATCGATAAGAGTGTCGATGTTCGGGAGGGGAAAGGGTCCTTTGGGCATGCCTTTTTAAGATATGTGAAATTAATACAGATCCTCCACTTTTCGCTGGATTTCTTCACCATTACAATGTTGGCTAACCACTCCGGGTAGCTGACCCCTTGAATGAAGCAGGCAAAGAGGAGTTTCTCCACCTTTTTTTTCACGGCTTGCTGCCTCTCAGGGGCAAATTTCTGGCACCTTTGTTGTACCGGTTTGGAGTCCGGATGGACGCTCAACTTATGCATAATGAGATCTTCCAAGATTTCGGGCATATCCGAGGGGGTCCAGGCGAACAGGTTTTTGTTCCACCGAAAATAGCTGATGACATCCTCTTTGAGGCTAGGGCTAAGGGACTTTCTCACTTGGAACCATTTAACTGTGTCTGCTTTAGAGAAGGAGACCTCCTCCAAATCGTCAACCGGCTCGAAGCCGATTGAACTCCGATCAGAAAGGAGTTTAACTGCATCGAGAGGGAGGACTGAGCCCCCTACTATGGCCATATAGCAAGCCCAAGAGGCCTCTTGGTTTCCCTTAACAACCCTGACCCCAGACCTAGTAAGGAACTTCATCCTCATGTAGTAGGCCGAGGGCACTTCCTAAAGAGAAGTGAGGCCGAGGCATCCGAGAATGGCATTATAAACAGCTTTGATATTGACTACCATGAAATCCATCGTCTCAGTTCGGGAAGTCAGGGATTTCTCGTTAGTGATGTCCAGAGTGATGATCCCCTCAATCTAAACCGGAGCACCCGAGAAGCCGTGAATGGTGTAGCCCGCCAGCTTTAACCCCTCCCGAGAGAGTTTCAAACCCTCGAAGGCAGCAAGAAATAGGATATTAACTAAACTTGCGTTGTCCACTGGAATATGGCAAACCTCGTGGTTTGTCAGGCTGAGGCTAATGACCAAGGCATCACACTAAGGAACTCGGGTGCCTTCGTGGTCCTTGTCCAAGAATGAGAGTGACAGCTCGTGACCTCGAGGGGAAGAACAGTTGTGGATCAAATGGACTTCTTGGATGAAAGCCTTGGGAGAGGAGTTCGATCCCCCCTATGGGCATCCTTTTGGAATCTTGAGGTTCGGACACCACTTCTGGGCACTTGTTCGCACCTCGGGGAGGAGGAGAGGCTCTTGGGCCGTCCTGAGTGAATTAAGACAAGTACCCTCTCCGAATGAGGGCCTCGATTTCTTCTTTAAGCGCCCGATAGTTTTCGGTCTTGTGATTGTGGCCATGGTCTCAGTGGAACCGACAGTAGAACCTCTGATTCCCCTTCTTGTTACTATTATTGGGCCGAAGGGGGTGTTGGATCAACCCATCTTCCTCTACCTCCATGATAATGGTGGAGATACTCGCGTTAAGCAGAGTGGATTTCTCAAACTGAGGCACCGGGGGAGGGCGTCTTTGCACGGAGGTATCCTTCCAAGCCTTCTTCAGGGCTTCGGCACTGTCCATCTTCCTCTTCCCCTTGGCAGGGGATTCTTTCTGGGCTCCTGGGTGCATGGCCTCTTCGGCCCAGATATACTTCTCGCTTCGGAGAAGAAGGTCAGGGAAATCAGTTGGTGGCTTTTGGTGTGTGAGGTCTTCAGTAGATCATGTCGGACATTGTGCCTAAAGGCAGCTACCGCAACCAAGGCGTCGAAAGAGGAGATAGACCGGGCATCGGCTGTGAATCTCCAAACAAAATCTTGAAGGGACTCCCTATCTTTCTGCGTGAGGTCTAGTAAGAAGGCACTCATCTTCTCGGCCTTGCAATTGGTCATGAAGTGAGTGAGGAAGCTCTCCTCGAGCTGATCGAAGGAGAATATCGTGTTTCGGGGAGCTGGTCGAAAGATAATATCGTGTTTCCGGGGCAGGGGGTTGGAGTACCATTCTCGTGTGGACCCTCGCAGCATGGCAGGGGATGCACGGCAGAGGAGGGGATCTGAGGTGCTGTAAATTATGATGAGGGTTTTCAACCCCTTAATGTGATCAACATGATCTGTCTCCCCATTGTAGGTCTCAAAGACGGGAGGCTTGACGCTCCTCAAGACCGTGGCTTCAAGTATATAGGAGGAGAAATGGGGTCTGACTGGATGGTACCCTCAGCCTGATGGTTTCTCATCATCCCCCATTTGGGTGAGCCATTCTACCATCTCTTGCAGTCGTTTAAGGACCTTGTCTCCTCGTCGCTCGGATCGGGTGGACTCGTAGGACTCTTCATGCTCCATCCCTCCGTTACGATGGTCAACATGTGATGCTCATTCTGAGTTCTGCCTCAAAGGTCCCGAAGGACCTTATTCCGAAGGACCTATGTAGAAGGAGTGACGAATTTGGCTCGGAGCTTGATTCGAGGACCCTTCGCTTCTAAAGTGGTTGAGGCAGTGCCGAAGGTCCTGCCAATTTTAATGACGTTTCAGATATCCAAAACCACCGGGTGCTCTGTCGTTTTGGCTATCGAACATTAAGCACTCAGAGGAGGATGAAGAGGAGGGTCAGCAATGCGATCCGTGCTGATGGTCTTTTTGGCCTTAGGGGCCATGGGAGAAGGTAGCTACAGGGTAAGATCTAGGTCGGAAGCTAGATCTGTGTTTTGTTTCACATGGACAGCACTAATCTGATGCTACTTTTTTTTGGTGTGGGAGCAACAGATAGTGAGTTCTTTTTATGAGAGGGAAGAGTAGATCTCATTTGTGGATCCAATCCTGATAAGAGACGAATGTGGGTTTGTGATATGTGGACTGGTGGGGGTTGCACTGACCGTTTGCCGCTAAAAACTTGCAAAAACCCTTGAAATGCCGGGAGTTTTCCCGGCGACAGGTAGGGTTTTAGAGGCTAAAGGTTCATTACCTTGCAACTGTGGAGTGGATTAGTATTTATAGGCACAGAGTGGGCCCCTTGGTAGACCGGGTTAATCCTCTTATATGGGCCAAATTGGAGTAGTGGGTTTGCAGATCAAGGAAATTGACAGACGACCGCTGATATTGTGCAGTTGAATGTCAAATAGATGGATGGAGTAGTCGACTGTCAAATAGATGGAAGGGCAGTCGACAACTCGAACTCTCTGTTTGCTCGGAGATTTATTGCGATCGATCGTCCTCCTTAACGGTCGACCGCGATGGTGCTGATCAGGATATTTCATCCACGGTTGAGATATAATCTTTTGTAATATATATATATATATATATATATATATATATATATATATGAATCTTCTTCTGTTACAAACGGTTTTGTGTGTACAGACTCGTGCGAACTTTGCTCTGGACCATCCATATATTTTTTTATTAAAAATTGCCTTAACCGGACGTTGGGAGGGACAGGTTAAGGCTAAATTTTATTTTAAAAAATAGCCTTGACCCGTCCTTACCAAGAATGGGTTAAGGCAATCTATATTCATTTGTATCTGCATTCAGATCGTCTTCTTCGACGATTCTCTCTCTCGCTCTCTCTTCTTTCTTCGACGAACCCACTTTGAAAAAAACCCTAATCCTTCGTCTAAATCCAAATTAGCCCACTTACGACCGCTCCCCCTCCTCTCTCGCAATATCTACTCCAAAGTTTGAAACCCTACTCTCTCATCCCCTCTTCGAAACGAAATCGAAACCCTAGTTCTCCTCCAAATTGATTCTTTGGCTTCATTTGGACCTATTTTGTAAGGTATAGACTATTTCTTTACCTCAGCAATCTATATTTGTGTTTATTTTTGAATTTGTGTATACTAAATTATTTAGTAAGTGGGGGAAAATTTATTTGCCTTAGTAGATTTTAGATGTAGAATTGGGTTGACTTTAAGTATATTCAATTGCCGATTTTTTTTTGCTTGCGTTAGTAATTTGTAGAAACTAGAATTATATATACGAAATTAGTTAGAAACTTTTCAGTGCGATTATGGTTGAAAACCCTGCAAACGACCTCCAAAAAATACGAAACTTTGCGAGTAGGTTGGTCTCACGTAGTACAAGCCACCCCAAGTTGTAAAAGTGAGTTTCGACTCACGGTTCGAGAGATACGGCCACGTATCGCTTTCGGTTGGAAAAAACTAAGTAAAGCGGTACACGGTCGTATCTCACAAACCGTGACTCGAAACCCGCTTCTACAAGTTTGGGTCGCTTGCGCTACGTGAATTCGACCAAGTCGGAAAGTTTGATAATTTTCGGATGTCGTTTGTGCGGTTTTCTCAAGTTTCTCGCATGAGAAGTTTTTGACTTAGAATTTTGTAAGTGCGGTTTGAATTGAAAACCCTTCAAACGATATCCAAAAAATTTGAAACTTTGCTACTTGGTTGGTGTCCCTTATGATAAGTCAACCCAACTTGTAGAAGTGAGTTTTGACTCACGGTTCGAGAGATACGGCCGTGTATCGCTTTCGGTTGGAAAAAACCAAGTAAAGCGGCACACGGCCGTATCTCGCAAACCGTGACTCAAAACTCGCTTCTACAAGTTTGGGTCACTTGCGCTACGTGAATTCGATAAAGTCAAAAAATTTTATAATTTTTGGATGTCGTTTGTGCAGTTTTCTCAAGTTCCTCGCATGAGAAGTTTTTGACTTAGAATTTTGTAAGTGCGGTTTGAGTTGAAAACCCTTCAAATGATATCCAAAAAATTTGAAACTTTGCTAGTTGGTTGGTGTCCCCTATGAGAAGTCAACCCAACTTGTAGAAGTGAGTTTCGATTCACGATTCGAGAGATACGGCCGCGTATTGCTTTCGGTTGAAAAAAACCAAATAAAGCAGTACACGGCCATATCTCGCAAACCGTGACTCGAAACTCGCTTCTACAAGTTCAGGTGGCTTGCGCTACGTGAATTAGACCAAGTCAGAAAGTTTTATGATTTTCGGATGTCGTTTGTACGGTTTTCTAAAGTTCCTCGCATGAGAAGTTTGTGACTTAGAATTTTTTAAGTTCGGTTAGATTAGAAAACCCTTCAAACTACCTCCAAAAAATTTGAAACTTTGCGAGTAGGATGATCTCATGTAGCACAAGCAACCAAAACTTGTATAAGTCAATTTTGACTCACGGTTAGAGAGATACGGCCGTGTATCGCTTTCGGTTGAAAAAAACCCAAATAAAGTGATACACAGCCGTATCTCTCGAACTGTTAGTCAAAACTGACTTGTACAAGTTGTGGTGGCTTGCGCTACGTGAATTCAAGCAAGATGCAAAGTTTTATTAATTTTGGATGCCGTTTGTGCGGTTTTGTCACGTTCCTCGCATTAGAAGTTAGTGACTTAGAATTTTGTAAGTGCGGTTAGATTAGAAAACCCTTCAAATGACCTCCAAAAAATACGAAATTTTGCGAGTAGGATGATCTCATGTAGCACTAGAAACCCCAATTTGTAAATGTGAGTTTCGATTAACGGTCCGAGAGATACAATCGTGTGTCGCTTTTGGTTATAAAAACACCAAATAGAGCGGTTTAGTACCCCTAACTGTTCTCCTTTTCACGGTTTCTTAGGTATGGACAGTTTTGAAGGAAGTTCTGTTGCCGAAGAGAAATTTGTTCATGCACAACAAATTGGCGAGTTTCTTCCTCATGTTGACAAGCACCTAAAACCGAAGATTGGTATGACATTTCCCACTCTAGAGGAAGCAGAAAAATTTTATTCATCATGTTGCAAATGTGTCGGATTCTCTATGCGTAAGGGTGGAAATAAATACAAGGAAAACGATGTAGTAGATAAATCATATGTTTGTAATAAAGCCGGGGAGTCACCGAATAATCATAATGAAGCTAGACGAGGAACAACTTCTAGAGCGGGTTGCAAAGCTTTCGTTCGTGTCAAACTAAACCCACAAAGTAATTCACAAAGTAATTTGTGGATTCTTTATTCATTAAATGAAGCACACAATCATGAATTTACTTTACCCAGTAGACGTCACTTGCTACCGCGAAACCGTGAATTGACAAAGACAGATAAAAAAGTAATTGGTCAACTTACCGAAGCTAATGTCCCTGTATGCAAACAAATGCTATTCTTCGAAGGTGCAAGTGGAGGTAATGAGAAAATTGGTTTCACTGAAACCGATGTCAGAAATCTCAGAAGAGACGAGATGGAAGGTTTAAAAGGACACGACGGGCAAATGCTACTTGAGTTCTTTGAATCCAAAAATGAGACCGATCCTTTATTCTATTTTGATTACCATTGTGATCCCGAAGGGCGATTATCACATTGTGTCTAGGTAGATGGTATCGCTAGAAAGAATTATGAAGTATTCGGGGATGTTCTCTGCTTTGATGCTACCTACAACACAAACCGATATGGGATATTGTTCGTACCATTTGTTGGATTCAACCATCATTGGCAATCAATATTCCTAGGTTGTGGGTTCATCCCAAATGAGAAGGCATCCTCATTTGAGTGGTTCTTTGAAAAGTGACGAGGTGCAATGACTCACGATTCGATGAACATCGTGACAGATGAGGATCATGGAATAACTTCTGCAGTTTCTAATGTTTTCCCAATCACGTCACATAGATATTGCATTTGCATATTTTGGATAAGTTACCGCATGAAGTGCGCATGCCGAATAATGTTGACGAGTTCAGGGATGCTTTGAAGACTATCATTTATACTGTGGAATTTAAAACAAAATTTGAACAGAAGTAGAAAATTTTGATTTTCCAGTACAAACTTGAGAATAACAAATGGTTGAAGAAAAATTTTGAGATCCGCAAGAAATGGGCTCTCATGTACGCAAGAGACTCATTTTGGGGCGGCATGTTGAGTACCCAACGTAGCAAATCGCTACATTCATCCTTGAAGCACCATACTCGTAAGAAGTACTCATTACATGAATTTGCCGTCATCTTTGACCGAATCTTAGTAAAACAAAGACACGATGAACTTAAAGAAACACATCGTAATCGCGAGGAGAGACCAAAACTTAAGACCGAATGGGCATTGGAGTTACAAATAGCGGGAAGATACACACTTTAAGATTTTCTACAAATTTCAACAAGAAGTTATAAAAAGCTTATTACTTAATGTGAGTTTAATTGCGAGTATGGATACACTGGATAGTGCAGCTTATTCTGTAACAGATTGGGGAAATTCAGAACCGGGGAGAGTTATTTCTTATTGTAAAATCACTCAAATTGCTAAATGCCCTTGTGCTATGTACAGCTTCGTAGGCATTTCCTGCAAACATCTATTGGCAGTTATTCGGTTCACAAATCACACCGCACTACCCGAGCAATATATTTGTAGGCGATGGATTAGGAATCAACTGAGAAGAAGCAGTATACCAGTTCCCAATAGTATGGGCAACAATTTTGCCTCTTGTTATTGTGAACTGACTATGCACTCAAGACATTTGGTCAATCTTGGTTGTTATTCAGAGCGAGGGTACAAGTACATGCTCGACCACATGCTCAAGGGAATCGAAGACTTTGCTAACAATGAATCAGGGAATAGCACACCACACGAAGGTAGCGCACAACCTGAGAGTGGCGGACATGCACATGCACATGCACATGTAGGTGATCCCGTGCAGTGCACCACAAAGGGGAGGCCTAAAGGAAAAAAGGTTGAAGTCTATCAGAGAAGGCTAAAAAACGAAGAGGCCAAGACTTTGCAGGACATGCCTTCGTGTCGTTGGTCACGATTCACGAAATTGCCCAAAAAATATAGCAAGGTAATATATCAGAGACTAAGTATTTGTTAATTGTACGCAATGAATCTAAACTTGTTGTAGTCGATACTAACCCATTCTTCTTCCTTATTTAGTGGATCGGTAGGGTATGAAGAAGGTCCAAATGCTGGGGAGAGTGATGATGATGAAGGTGAAGGTTCGTGCTAAAGGGTTTTTCATGTTATGTATGTCATATCAAACTTTCAAGATAAACACCGAATAATTGCTTACTTTTTTATTTTGATGTGCAAATAATTATTCATTTTGACTCGATTATTAACTCTTTTTTTTTGTGTAGGTCCGGAATGAAACAAAATTGCGCCCATGGAAAGAATCAATGCGTTGAAAAATTCCTTACTTTTGATTGTATATATGTGGTTAATTGAACGTATCTATATAGTGCAATTAAATTACTAGTGTATTTAATCAGAGTGTACTCTCTGTATGTGTGCATTTTATGTATTTGTGAACTACATATGTTGATGTGGGTTTTGATGTTATATTTGGGTAGCGAATGTTTATTTCGGTTGCAATTTGTGAATTTTGAAGATGTGTGCAATTTGTGCAACCCAAACTATTTGTAATTTTTTTTGGTAATCGAATTTTTTTGGATGCCGATGTGTATAGATTTACTAGTTGTGTTGCAGATTGTGTATTTGTGGATGATATATCTATATTGTGGAAAATAGTGAAAATTTATGCAAACTAACAATTTGAATAATAATTAATGCAAAAGTCGACTAAACCTAGGGCGTTGTTGGGGATAACGGGTTACAATAACTTAACCCGTTATTGAGAAGAACGGGTTAAGTAGATTGATATTGGCAGAACTTCATAACCTACAGACCAAGTATTGATTAAGTACTGCCAATTTTTCTCTACTAAACCCGTTATTGGGGATAACGGGTTAAGATCACTTAACCCGTTATCTCCAATAATGGGTTAAGGAGATAGATATTGGCAGTCCTTAATCAATACTTGGTCTGTAGGGGATGAAGTCCTGCTAATATCTCTCCACTTAACCCGTTATTGGCGATGATGGGTTAAGATCACCTAACCCGTCATCGTTAATAACGGGTTAAGTAGAGAATTTTTTACAGAACTTTCGTCTATGTAGGCTATATCTGCTTTTGTTGATACATATACAAATTTGTTCATTCACATCAATCTTGAGATACTTATAGTTTTGCAGTGCCTTCGCCTTTGTGGTATAACTCTTCAAATTTCCAAGATAAAGTTCGGAGAATATGGGGATACGGGTTATATCTTATAACAGTTTTGTACAACAAACATTACAAACTGGCAAAAACATGAAATTTGAAGATACATAGAGTGCATACATAACTCCAGCGAATTGATATTACAAAGTCATTCTTTGACACTTTCATCCAAAATTGAAATTAATTTAGTATACAAGTACATGATGGGTTTCTTCTCAAAGAGGTAGAAATGACTGCCGATTCTGCCTTTTTTTGAATGCATACAATTTAGTTCACTACAATTACACAGAGGTAACAATTCTCCGATTCGTGGGATAGAGTAGTAGTGGGTGTAACCATATATTCAAAGTACTTGACAACTTCTTGACACGCACTCCTTATATTCGTCCTATTTGTTGCACGATTGTGAGGTGTGCATGCCAAGAAGTTAAAAAGTACCATGAATACATTGCGACACCCACCACTACTCTGTCCTACGAAATCAGAGAATTGTTACACTCTGTGTAACAATAGAGAACGAATGTGTATGAAAGGAGGAGAATTGCTACTTATGCATACACTCTAAAAGCCCCAAAAAAGAAGACTAAGGGGAATGAAGGAAAAAAAAGGCAGAGTCGGGAGTCCTCCCTACCCCTTGAGAGAAATCCAGCGTGCACTTATACACTAAAGTGGACATGCACAAGTCTCTCTACTCCTGCATCTTCAGCTTCTTTTTGAAACAATGTATTGAAGAACAGCAATCGAAGGAGACTCTCTTTGAACTCATTTTTTTTTATAACTCAAACTTCTTCCCCCTTCAAAAAGAAAAGAGTATAATGAAGAAAAGAAGAAAAGATTGGCTCCTCCTACATTTTTTTAACATTGTTATTTGAAGTATCTCCTCCCTCTTTTTTTCCCTTTCTTCTCTACAATGAACTCAATAGGCATGAAATCAATAGGCTTAGTTATAAGGAAATGAAGAAGGAGGGGTGCATGACAGCAAGCATGCATCAAAATGCACAGCAAACAAGAAGGCAAGAAAACAAGAAGAAGATGAAGACAAGAAGTAAATGGTGATACACTTCTCAATACATTGATACACTTCTCAAAACTGTGATACACTTCTCAAAATGCAGCAACAAGGACAACAAGCATGAACCCCAATTTGATACACATCTCAAAATGCTGCAAAAATGACAGCAATGTACAGACCAAGTATTCTAAGTCTTCTGCCAACATATGTCTACTTAACCCGTCATCCATAATGACGGGTTAAGTTGGCAATTATATGCAGTACTTTCTCGGCAGACTTGGTCTGTACATGATGAAGCACTGCCAATATATGTCTACCTAACCTGTTATTATAGATGACGGGTTAAGTGTACTTAACCCGTCATTCACAATAACGGGTTAAGTAGACATATATTGCCAGAAGTTTATGAATACTTGGTCTGTAGATGGTGAAGTTCTGGTAATATATGTTAACTTAACCTGTTATTGTGCATAACGGGTTAAGTGTACTTAACCCGTTATCCTTAATAACGGGTTAGGTAGACATATATTGGCAGTACTAATAATTTTTACATTCTTTGAAAAAAAAAGTGAAAATAGTTTGTAAATATAATATATAATGTAGTTCAATCAATGAAAGCAATTTATTAAAACTTATTCAAACACTACTATAATCCTACTAAAACCCGCTACAAAAAATATGTTCATAAAATTTTATATAATCACCTATCCAGAGTAGTTCGTTACACGATTTCAACTTTTAAAGTACGCAGAAATAAATTTTTATAACATTTACGTACATTCAACGAATTTGGTTTAAAACTTACAGTGTCAAGAGGTAACGGCTAGGGTTACGGGCTTATTTTCGGTTTACGGTAGGGTTAAGTAGAGATATTATGAAAATAGGGTTAGAGTAATTTTAAACATTATGAAATTAATTAAATAATATAGTTGAAAATCTTAAAAAGTTTCTTACAAATGAATCTAACTCTACGAACTACTCTCTCCCAAGCCGTAACCCTACCCTAAGGTTAGTGTCAGGTTTAGAGGTAGGGTTCGGACAAGGTTTAGAGCAGGGTTAGGATAAGGTTGTAGGTTTAGAAAAGGTTAGAGACAAGATTAAAGATAATGTTAGAGAATGTTAGAGATAATGGTATATTAGAGTAGGGTTATAGTAGGTTTGGATAGTTAAATTAGGGTTATAGAAGGAATGAAGGAGTAATTTTAAATATTATGAAATTAAATAATATAGTTGTAGATATGAAAAATTTATTAAAAATTTTATATTGGTTACTTACGTGGCAATAAATGGAAATTATTAAAAATATAAACAATTTATGAGTATATGAATGTCACTTTGCAGAGTTCAGGAGACAATGTTCGCAAAGAATGAAGAAAAAGTTGTAGAAAGCATAAAAAACCTTACGTACATTGTCTTCTGAACTCTACAAAATAGACATTAATATGTATGTTTTTTTGTTTATATTTTTTATTTATTTCCATTCTTTTTCTCTTCGTAGTAGAACAAGTTCAATATGGGAAAAACCTAAAGTACATAACCACATGTAGCCTATATATGGGACAAACCAACGGTAGATTCCCACATGTAGCCTATATATGGGGAAAATCACATGTAGATTCCCACATGTAGACTATATATAGGAAAAACCATATGTACATCCCCACATGTACAACAAGAATAATATGGAAAAAACCACATGTAGAAATATACATGTGCATCCCCACATGTATAACCCAATAAGATAAGAGATTAATTCTTCTATGTCTGGCTTGAATAAGAATGTATAATCTTCAAAATCCTCGTACATTGTTTACAGTGAAAACGTTCCTGAAGACATTCTCCAGACATACAACTGGGAAGAATTCCACAAGATTGGGAAGAAGAGGTGTGAACTTCCTGCAAATCCAAAAAAGTTCAGAGATTGCTTTAGATTCAGTTCGCTTTAGAGCGCAGAGTCATCAAATCCAATTACTTGGTCATCAAGAAATGGATCTGATCACATGTAGTAGAACAAGTTCATTATGGAAAAATCAGGATAGAGATGAAGAAGGAGAATTAATGGGATAGCTGCGTGACGTTAGTACAACGCAAAACTAGGCACATTTGTAATGTAGCTCGGAGTAATGTAGCTTGAATCATCTGGTTCTTCTTTTATATCCTCGGTCCTTGTGCTTTTTCCCCACATGTAGCCTATATATGGGAAAAACCACATGTAGATCCCTACATGTAGCCTATATATGGAAAAAACCATATATACATCCCCACATGCATGTACAAGAAGACCAATGTGGATGTGGAATCTCGTCATGAAGTAATTGTGTGCAGTTCTTCGAGACACTATGATGATGATGATATCCCTATTGGAAAAGCCTATGTTCGCTTTATAGCGCCACGCCATCAGATCCAATAACTTGGCCATCAAGAACTGGATCTGATTATTTGCGGAAAAAATGGTCAAAATAGGGACCATCATGTATTGGGAAACCATAACAGAAAAAGTATTGGAAAAGCCCAACTCTTTTTTTGTAAAAGCAAGTTAACTATTTGTACTACAAGTTAGGATTATTTCCATGTTGTACATGTGGTTCCACATGTTGCAAAGTGAAATCTAAATGTGGGGATCTACAAATATTAACCTAATTAATCAAAACAAAAAACAAACACTCACTACTAACCCTTAACCCTACCTTACCCTAACTCTAGCTTATCCTAACCCAAACTCTACACTAACCCTATCTTAACCTAACCCTTACCCTAGGTTAGTTATCATATTTTATTTTTTGAATTTTTACACAACCTATAATGTTAACGAATTTATAGTGGTTAGTTACGTGGCAATAAATGGAAATTAATAAAAAATATAAACAATTATGGGCATATAAATGTCACTTTGCAGAGTTCAGGAGACAATACTCGCAAAGAGTGAAGAGAAATTTGTAGAAAGCATAAAAATACCTTTCTACTTAACCCGTTATTATGAATAACGGGTTAAGATCACTTAACCCGTTATTCACAGTAACGGGTTAAGTACGGATATTTTGGCAGAACTTTCATCTACAGAGCTGAGTCGAAAATTCTTCGGCCAATATATGTTTACTTAACCCGTCATTGTGGATAACGGGTTAAGTGATCTTAACCCGTTATTCACAATAAATGGTTAAGTAGAGATATTTTGCCAGAACTTTATCATCTACAGACCTGAGATTAAAAATCTTCTGCCATTATATGTCTACTTAACCCGTCATTGTGGATAACGGGTTAGGTGATCTTAACCCGTCATCACCAATGACGGGTTAGGTAGAGATATTTTGGCAGAACTTTATCATCTACAGACCTGAGATTAAAAATCTTCTGCCAATATATGTCTACTTAACCCGTTATTGTCGATGACGGGTTAGGTGTGGATTACTCATCATCACCAATGACGGGTTAGGTAGAGATATTTCGGAAGAAAATCAGTACAGGTATCTTGGTGAAAATACAACCTCACAACAACAATTCATAGCACAAGAATTGAGAAACTCAGTTCAGAACAATACAACAACATATGTATATCATACCACAACAACTCAGAAATCCATGTTCGCAACAATATATATGTTAAGACATAAAATAGGACATTCATTAGCAAATACTAATCTCAACAATTCGTTCAACTTCATTTCTGTATTTTTTTCAACTATCTATTACAAGACATTCACTACAAAAAAATTCATCTCAACAATGAAGTCCTGTACATGGATCGATTCAGCTATCTTCATGGTTGACTTCCGTGGATGCCCGGTATTTATCTACAACATTTACAAACATAGAAACAAACAGTAGTTCTTAGTTATTTGAACGGAATAAAATTAAAAACCAAACAATAAAATACCACTAACCAACCTATTGTTAGATACTACCTTTTACGACCACGCGGTTTGTGACCACTTGGTGTAAATTGATCGGGTGGGTTCCTCTTTCATTGAGGATTCCGTCCTCTACCTTCGGTTTCAGGAGATTGAGGGTCATCTTCCCATTGCTCCTCCTCATCTTCTTCAGGTGGTTGTTGTTGTTGAACCTGTTGCGGCTCGGTGATGCGAATTCCCGGCCTGGTCACAGTTTGTTTTCGCCGAGGAAGTGCCACGTTGGATTTTAAATATGCATCAAGTTGTGGACCTTCACCAACCCCTTCGAGACTACGGCAGCACGGCTTTAGAATCTCCCGCATGATTTTCTTAACGTTCTCGGGTACCTTACTGTTCAAGACACGAGTAACTACCCGAACGGTCTCCTATGTGTTTTCAATCTACATAAGGTTTATAATTTCAATTTAAACAACATGTACAATAATTTATCATTCTATCCTTATATCTTAACAATACATGCATACTAAATGTATGAAATTGCGTAAAAAAGTACTAATCAAGTTCCGATACGTCGACGCCTTTAGTTGATACATTGGCTGGGAAGAGGAATATGCGGGGGCTGGTTCTTCCTCGGCAAGGGGAATCAGAATTTGCACACCGGCTAGTACATCGGCTTGTGGAGAAACATACAACTGTGTAATGCACCTGTACCACGTCATGTATACATGCTGGAACGAGCCATCGAACGGTATAGCGAAAGTAAGCATATTTGGTGTCATCTGCTACCGCATGGTGTTCCAGTTTGCTACATGGACTCGGTGAAAATCAGCCCAATCAAACTTGGGCACTCGACCGGTTCCTCTCACCTCGTGCAATTTTTATCATAAAACTGGACTTCGGGAATCTTCTACTGATATCCGAATTGCCGCATCACTCTGTCCGGGTACTGGAACTCAACAACAGAAAAATTGACTAGTGGTGCAGCCGTCAACCAAAGGGCACCGGCCAAACAAACCGGTGGAACCCGTTCCAACCTTGCGGGCAAGTACGGTTCCCAATTGACGAACTCGTCCCGCAAGTTATCTAACTCATCTCTATAATAGATTAGTGATTGTCGTGGGTTATCGACCCAGGTGCGCCGTCCCGCCCAATATACCCCTAAAGGGGGTAACAACTCTACAGCTGGTGGGCCAGCCAACCAATGCGGCGTTGGTTCAATTATACGGGAACGTCCGATGTGGATGCGTTTCCAACTCCAGATCTGCAAAAGAACCATCGGGCCACCCATTTGTTCGGCACCTAATGCACATGAGCGCATATTCCTATATAGATATGCCAATGCGGCACTGCCCCAACTGAAACGACCGGCGAAAGCAAAATTTTCCAACAAGCGTAAATACATCAGTGGCATGCTCGCACCAGATGAGTTAGGGAAGATCACTCCTCTGATCATGCTGAAAATATACGCACAGGCATAGTAACGTATGGATTCATCGTCCGAATTCTCCGTCAAAAATCCATCGAATTGATATTTCAACCAACTAAGTAGAAATGATTTCCCATCGAAGATTTCGGTCCATAATTCAGCTTCAGCCTTATCTTTCGCATTGTCTAAGGCATGATCTAATAGATCGGCATCAAAATCAGCAGGAGTATCTCTGATGATTTCTCTTTCAACGTCCTCTTTTTTTTGGATCAAGGACTCCTCAATATCGATACCGAGCAGATCACGAACAACTTCTACTCGGTCAAAATCCATGTTTCCCGTCACGGTGACCCCATCTATTGGTAACCCAGTAATGATTGCTACATCTTGAAGAGTGACGGTTATCTCACCCACCAGTAGGTGGAAAGTGTGGGTCTCCGGCCTCCATCGTTCGACCAGAACTGTAAGTAGAGGTCGGTCAAGCTTCACATCCCCCATAAAGCGAGCTCCGTAGAAACCGACTTCAGCTAAGAAGAGAGTGATACGGGGGTCGAATGGAAGAAGTTCGTGCTTCCGGAAGTTGCACTTCTTTGCAGACCCAGTCCACACGGGTTCCGATCGGTGTCTGAATTGCAATGAAAGTAAGCTAGAGTCCACTGGTCCAGGAGGAGCAACGGATACCGAAGACGAGGGACCAGCCTCGGCAGGTGTAGACCCACCAACCTACACGAACAAAGAGAAATATTATTATTAATGAGACAATAAAACTCATATTCGTATTTAAAACCGATAATAATAATCAATCTTACCTCCATCATAGGTGCGCCACTAGTGCTACCAGAAGGGCTTCTCGGTCGCCATGTTCTAGCCATTTATCTGTGAATGAAAATTTTAAGATTAGTTGATACGGGTTACATCCATTTATCTATCAGCAATAAACAAAGCAAAAATGTGGCAAAAAATACACAAAACACAACGAAAAGTAGCAACACTATGCAACTTGGTCGAATTCAGGTAACACAAGCCACCCGAACTTGTAGAAGCGAGTTTCGAGTCACGGTTTGCGAGATATGGCCGTGTTCTGCTTTACTTGGTTTTTTTCAACCGAAAGCGATACGCGGCCGTATCTCTCGAACTGTGATTCGAAACTCATTTCTACAAGTTGGGTTGGCTTCTCATAGGGGACACCAACCAACTCGCAAAGTTTCAAATTTTTTTGAAATCGTTTGAAGGGTTTTCAACTCTAACCGCACTTACAAAATTCTAAGTCAAAAACTTCTCATGCGAGGAACTTCAGAAAACCGCACAAACGACATCCAAAAATTATAAAACTTTCCAACTTGGTCGAATTCACGTAGCGCAAGCCACCCGAACTTGTAGAAGCGAGTTTCGAGTCACGGTTTGCGAGATACGACCGTGTACCGCTTTACTTGGTTTTTTCCAACCGAAAATGATACGCGGCCATATCTCTCGAACTGTGAGTCAAAAATCACTTCTACAAGTTGGGTTGAATTCTCATAGGGGACACCAACCAACTAGCAAAGTTTCAAATTTTATGGATATCGTTTGAAGGGTTTTCAACTCAAACCGCACTTACAAAATTCTAAGTCTAAAACTTCTCATGAGAGGAACTTGAGAAAACCGCACAAACGACATCCGAAAATTATAAAACTTTTCGAATTGGTCGAATTCACGTAGCGCAAGCGACCCGAACTTGTAGAAGCGAGTTTCGAGTCACGGTTTGCGAGATACGGCCATGTACTGCTTTACTTGGTTTTTTTCAACCGAAAGCGATACGCGGCCGTATCTCTCGAATCGTGAGTCGAAACTCACTTCTACAAGTTGGGAGGTGACACCAACCAACTCGCAAAGTTTCAAATTTTTTGGATATCGTTTGAAGGGTTTTCAACTCAAACCGCACTTACAAAATTCTAAGTCAAAAACTTCTCATGCGAGGAACTTGAGAAAACCACACAAACGACATCCGAAAATTATAAAACTTTCCGACTTGGTCGAATTCACGTAGCGCAAGCGAACCGAACTTGTAGAAGCGAGTTTCGAGTCACGATTTGCGAGATACGGCCGTGTACCTCTTTACTTGGTTTTTTTCCAACCGAAAGCGATACGTGGCCGTCTCTCGAACCGTGATTCAAAACTCACTTCTACAACTTGGGATGGCTTGCACTACGTGAGACCAACCTACTCGCAAAGTTTCGTATTTTTTTACGGTCGTTTGCAGGGTTTTCTACCATAACCGCACTGAAAATTTTCTAACTAATTTCGTATATACAATTCTAATTCTACAAAAGTCAACCCAATTCGGCAATTGAATATAGTTAAAGTCAACCCAATTCTGCATCTAAAATATACTAAGGAAAATTAATTTTTCCCCACTTTCTAAATAATTTAGTATACACAAATTAAAAAATAAACATAAATATAGATTACTGAGGTCAAGAAATAGTCTATACCTTACAAAATAGGTCCAAATGAAGCCAAAGAATTAATTTGGAGGAGAACTAAGGTTTCGATTTCGTTTCGAAGAGGGGATGAGAGAGTAGGGTTTCAAACTTTGGAGTAGATATTGAGAGAGAGGAGGGGGAGCGGACGGAGGAGGGCTAATTTGGGTTTAGACGAAGGATTAGGGTTTTTTTGGTGTTGGGTTCGTCGAAGAAAGAAGAAAGAGCGAGAGAGAGAATCGTCGAAGAAGACGATCTGAATGTAGATCTAAATGAATTTAGATTGCCTTAACCCGTTCTTGGGAAGGACGGGTTAAGGCTATTTTTTAATAAAATTTAGCCTTAACCCGTCCTTCCCAATGACGGGTTAAGGCAATTTTTTATAAAAAAATATATGGCTTGTTGGATCAAAGATCCAACGGTCCAGATCAAAGTTTGGGTCTATGCACACAGACCCGTTTGCAACGGAAGAAGACTCTCTCTCTCTCTTTCTTTCTCTCTCTCTCTCTCTCTCTCTCTCTCTCTCTATATATATATATATATATATATATATATATATATAAGTTTTCCATTGTGAACGATTCTATTTGCACAGACTCGTTGCAAACGGTGATCTGAACGGTTCTGTTTGCACAGACCCGTTGCAAACGGTGATCTCAACCATTGGATCAACTTGATCAAGATCCAACGGCTGTGATCAAGCCCACTCAAACCCTTTCCTATCTCACTTTAAAAAATGGTGGTATTTTGAGATTTTCACCCCAATATTCCACTTCACTCTTCTCCTTCAATCTCACACTTTCTCTCTCGCTGCTCTCTCTCTCTCCTAATTAACCGAAATCCAACCCCAAACCTGAAACTCTTCTTCCTCCTCCTCTTCCTCCTCCAAACCGACACTCCAAAAGACCAAACTCTGTAACCCCTCCTCCTCTCCCGAGTCTCCCCTGACCTCTCCTAGGCTTCTCTCTCTCACCCGAACACTGATCCTCTCTCTCTCACCCAAACGCCGACACCGCCTTTTCCTCCTCCTCAAACCTAACACTCCAAAACCCCCAACTCTGTAACCCCTCCTCCTCCTCTCCCGAGCCTCTCCCAACCTCTCCCAAGCTTAAATATCTCACCTAAATGCCAACACCTCTCTCCCTCTCTCACCGAAATTCCGACCTCGATCTCCGACACCCCTCTCCTCTTCAAGCCCTAATCTCATGCCTCACCAATTATGAATTTCACCACCTTCTCCTCCTCCAATCTTCAAAACCCATTCGAAAAATCAAAACCCTACTTAACAGTATAAATCCGTACACATCGTCGACTACTCATTCTCCACCGTACAAATCCACATTTGGGCAAGATAATCACTTTATTCTAGCTACGTAGATGTAGTTTTGTAGATGTATTTTTTTTAATTTTTTAAATATATTTTTATGATGTGTAGTTATGTAGATACAGTTGTTTGATGTGTATTGTATATAGTTGTTCATTGATTGTAGATGGTAGAATTGTAGGTGTAGTTGTTGTTGTTTGCTAAATTTATAGATTTAGTTGTAGTAGTTGTTGTTCGATATTAGGAAACCCGCACAAATGGTAACCAAAAATTTGGAAACTTTGCGAGTAGGTTGGATTCGCCACACACAAGCTAACGCAACTTTTACAAGTTAGTTTCGATTCACAGTTTGCAAGATACGGCTGTGTATCGCTTTATTTCAAGAAAAAATAAAATCAACTAATACATGGTCGTACCTCGCAAACCATTAGTCGAAACCCACTTCCAGATGTTGCATTAGCTTATATATGGTGAATGCAACCTACTCGCAAAGTTTCGGAAGTTTTCGTTGCCATTTGTGCTATTTTCTCACGTATTCAAACAACAACAACTAAAACAACTCTAATTTTGGATATTTTGAGTACGAATACGTGAGAAAACCTTACAAAGAACATCAAAAGTTTACAAAATCTTGCAAGTAGGTTTGATTCACAACACGCAAGCAAATGCAACTTGTAGAAGTTAGTTTTGACTCATGGTTTGGGAGATTCGGTCGTGTATCGCTTTGTTTTGTTTTACTTGAAATAAAGCAATACATTGTCGTATCTTACAAACCTTGTATAGCTCCCCGAATTCCTATACTGGCGATTCGTGATACAAACCAGAATCTTTCCTTCAAACAGTCATAATACAGGAAAAATACAAGAAAATTAAAAAAACTTATTCAATAAATGTTTACAAGTCTCAAGTGTTGCAATATTACAATGGTTCAATAGTTACAATCAGAGTTTTAAAAAATATGAATAGTGAACACTTGATACTATTACTTGGACGCACCATCTGACTTGAGCTCTCCTGTTCTCACGGATCAACATCCAGTACCTAAAAGAGTGGGCACGTCAGTACATATACTGACGCAAAGCTGATAATAGCAGCAATCTCCAACTGACAATCAAGGTTTGATGCAACAAGAAAAAAAATGAAACTCAAAGGAAAAGTGCATTAGGTTAAAGTGTCCGTGTATGACATTACCTAGTAATCTAATGCACAGGTCAAGAATGCACTTATTCTAATGCAAGCGAGATTTTGAAAATACATGCATCCTATACTACATACGTCCCAAATCAAGCCGTTGTCTCTAAGTTCAGGGTTTCGTACCTTCGTCATGCATCCTACTCTCGTACTCATCCTGTTCCTGACAGACACAACGTGGCTGATGAAGTTGCAGATTTTTACGATCCAACCTGTTACTGCAATCACCTAGTGGTGTCCCTGTTGCCACTAGTACTCAGCGCTCGGACCTCACTCAAAAGCCGTGACGAACTACAAGGTACATGTACATCGGTTTTTTTATAACATTAAATTATTCGTTTATATTTATCTTTCGAGTAGCTATTTTGATTTTTATGATTATTATGCATAAAGAAACAAATTTATTTTTCCTTCATATTCTGGAGTTACTTCGATATATGGTGGAGTGATTTTTATAGGAATTTATTGCAAATAATGAATTAGGAGGGCATTATAATACATGTTTGGTCTATGAGGGGTTTATACTTAATTTTCCACTTCACTTATTTCCCTTATATCCTTTTTTCTCTTCATTCCTTCTTTCCTTTTTTCTTTTGTCTGCTGACTGAAACAGACTTGGCCGAAACACACCTTCGACCAACCTTAGGGTTTTCCAATTCCCTCAAATTTCCACCTATCTCCAAATAATTTTTAGGGGTTCTTACTAATTGAAGGGTGCTCTTCAACACTACGGTATTAGTTTTTGTATTGGTTTCTTGGAAGGTGAGAATTTATTTCAATAAATTGTATAGGGTTGTATGTTTTCAATTTTTTTTGGCAAAGAGAATTAGGGTATTAGGGAGATTATGATATTATCTTTGTGTTAGAAGTGATTAGTTCTTTAATTGATAAGGGAAAAGTAAATTTGAAAAGAGTTAGGGTTTTGGATTTGAAATTAAAAGAGCTTACGCATCAAATTTAATAGGGATTGGCATTAGGACTTGTTATAAATTATGTGAAACAATTTAGAATATTTCTTGGGAGAAATTTATCGTCTTAAAACTTCGTTAGTAGAATTGTGAGTACGTGCATGTATCGTGTGCACTCCAGGCGTTCGTTGAAATGCCTGTGAGAGATTAAAATGATTTTAATTGTTATTGGTGAGTGATTTGAATATCTTTAGCCCTAATTAGTGTTAAAATATGATAATAGGAAGAAGAGACGAGTTCAAGGGGGAATAGCTGAGAGCTTACACAGTCGGTCTTCGCGTTTCCTCAGGTGAGTATGATTTCTTTTATTTTATGTGCTATGAAAAATTTTAAGTTATGGCCTGTTATGTGTGATGCATTGAGTGCATCGAGTATAGAATTTAATAAATAAGATATGGAGTGAATTATGGGGTGTAAGAAACTAATATATATGTGTATGGGAGTATGTGGGGATTTGTTTATATATATATATATATATATATATATATATATATATATATATATATATATATATATATATATATGTTACGGGAGATATATAAATATATTGATAAAGTTGTGTATTTTATTTGATATGTATGAAATTAAAGGCATGTATATTTATGGAGTTGTGATATATGTTACGGGAGATATATAAATATATTGATAAAGTTGTGTATTTTATTTGATATGTATGAAATTAAAGGCATGTATATTTATGGAGTTGTGCATTCATATGTATGATATTAATGGCTTTTATATGCTTATGAAATTAATGGAGTTATATACACTTATGTTATAAGGAGAAATTATATTATAAAGGAGAAATTTATGTTATAAAGGAGAAATTATAAAGGAAATATATATATGTGGAAATATAAAGGAGATAATTTAATATTGCAGTGCCGCAAAATCTCCCAGGGTTTGGACTAGACCCCAAAGGCCCGGGATACACCCGGGAACAGGAGTTATATATTGCCCCAAATTTATATTTGGGGAACAAGAGTTATATATTGCCTCAAATTTATATATGGGGAACATAAGTTATTATATGCCCCAAATTTCATTTAGGGAATAGGAGTTTTCCCTTGCTGGCATCGGGCCAGGAGGAAGACGTAGCCTCGGATGCGTAAGACCTATGTGGCAGCAATCAGCGTATTATACTTGTTTTTGACTAGCTTTCGGGCTTTAGTCTTGGTTGGACATGCGTGCAATCGTACCTTCAATCCAACCCACAAATGATAGATATAGGACACGTAGATCTGGGTGAAATGATGGGTTTGCGAGATTGAAGTGTATGGGGGAAGCACAGAGATCCATGTGTTGTACGAGGAGGTCAGTTGTGTGGGCACTGAAAAGAGTAAAATAAAGTAATTGTGTAATAAAGGAGTATAAAGAATATATATATATATATATATATACCTGGAGTATTAATAAAGGAGTAGAAAGAAAATATGTGTATGGAGTTATTGGTGAATATAAAGTAGATTATGCGATATTACTGGAGTTTTGCTTTTTATGATAATGGTGGAGTGTGTGTTTGTATATGATATGATGGGAGTTAAGTGTGAAAATATATTGTAATGGAGTTTGATATATGGGGAAAAGGGGTATGAGCAACTTGCTCATTTAGTAAATAAGCAATTGATGATGTGGCATACGTGTGATTGGAAAATCTTTAAAAGGGTTAGTTGTCCAATGTATCACATGCATGCCACATAATCAATTGCTCTTTTACTAAATGAGGAAGTTGCTCATATCCCTTTTACCCTTGATATATATCTGAATACTTAATGTGATTTTTTTTAAAAATGGGTTGTTATGTATATAAAGCAGTGATATATGACAAAAGTGGTTAAATTACATAATAATGGGTGGTGGAAGCCTTCGGTAGTGCTTAGCAACTACTGCTCCCATTTCGATGGAAATGAGGAGAACTACCTACCTGGGCACGTATCAAAGGCTTAAGAATTGTACAGGAGAGATAGTTTTGTTAACGAAATAATTAATGCCTTAGTTATCTTCTTTTTTGTTTCGTTTAAAGTTATGGTTTATGTTCCTTTACTTTATTTAAAATATATTTATCTATGTTTTTACTTTGTTTAAAATTTGAAATTTATACTCACACCGTATGGCTGACCACTTGTTGTTTGGGGGTTAGTGGAGTGACACCCTGAGGGTGAACGCCAGTAGCCCCGTTTTGCAGGTTTGTATCTCTATCGACAAGGGGAGTAGTTAGATTTCCTTTTATGCTTTATGTATCTTTATTTAGGGTTTTAAGTAAAAAGTTGTAAATAAGTATTTTTGGAGGTATGTTAATTTTGTATCGGGTAAGTGGAATTGGGTTGTATCTATAGATCTATAACTGTATCTGTAGTGATGTATATTATACTCGTACCCACTTGGTAGTGGCATACAGGGTTCCGTGTGATGTTTTATATGTTTTCCTTTGCAAATTTTGGTTTAAATTCGATATCTTGATATTTATGTATCTATTTATCCCCTAGAGCATATATTTATGATTGTTGTGATGAGTTCTATGAATTGGCCTGGGGAGATTATAAATTTATTGCCTGTGTTGTGCTGTGAATTTTGAAATACAGATTTCCGTAAGGAAATACGACGAAATGGCTAATATTTCAAGGGAGACTCTGCCAAAATTTTTATTGAAATATGTAATAAGATAACATGACGGACTCGAGGGTCTATTCCCCCTATCCGACAGGAACCCTCTCGTTCTTGACCACGGTACTTCAGGAATTAACAGAGCGAGATATGTAACTTCACACGTACCTCTACGACAAGGGAGTACGACACCCAACTAATGGTTCGCTAGAAAACTAATGCAAATTCAGGTATCGATATTTCTAACTAATACTGACCGTACCCTAGATGTGTTATAAGGTTTTGGTTTCAATCAAAACTTGACCAATATACTAGGTCACTCCTAGTATTTTTGGGGTTTACCAAAAACCCTAATTCCCGTCTATCAAACCCGCGGCTCCGGCGACGCGATCACCTTTCTCGCCACTATCCCTATCTTGAATCTCGTCCACATCCTCGACCCGGGATCATTTTTTCTATAACTTCATCGATGCAAGAGAATTTTCCATCCAACTTCGAGGCGGAAATCTCAATTCCTAGCTTAAGGGTTGATAGCCATAGGGTATCATCTTTCCCTAAACAGTCCAATCGACTCAACTATAATTAAATCAACACACATGGTTTGGCAAACTCAAAAACATGATTTAAACCAGCAATTAAGCATGGTAAGTGCTAACTCTCAACTCCAAGGTTTAGGAGTTAAGCCAAATTTCACCAAGCTACAAAACAAGTAGTTTCATTTATGATTGTTTTTGTCCAGAATAAAAAAAATCATATCTTCCAACATACTAACTGGAATTGCATGATTTAAAAAGGGTCTGGAAAGCTAAGACTCTCTACTACAAGCCTGTAGTTGATCAGTTCTGCAGTATCTAAACACACAATTCCAGAAACTCACAAGTCCACAGACTAGCTAACTCTGAGCTTAAACTGAACACAGTTTATTCCAAATTTAATATCAATTCAACAAAAAGTCCAGTACTTATAAAATATTGGATTCATTAACTAGATATATACAAGTATAACATATCCAAAAATTGCATTCAGATTCAAAATATACAGACAGTTATAGCCCTTGAATTTAGTAGAAAAAATTCTTCTGTTCTCAATAGTGTGCAAAACCTCTGGTTACAAACTAATTTTGAAACCCCATCAAATGTTGTCCAAATTTTCTAAAATATTAGATACATGATCTAAACACATATTAGATGATACAATAAAATTTTCATTGCAAGATTATACTCCAGGAATTAGTTATGATTTATTAAAGTTCTTCTTTGGAACAAAACAGAGCCAGTTTCTTGGCTCTAGGCCAGTTGACAAACAGAATTTTTTAAATATATCAAATAAATTCAGAAAAATATAAAATTTGGAACGATTGTTTTTAACACATCTAAGTACCTCCAGTAAAAATTTTAGCTCAGGATACCTAACCAGTTCCATAATATGAACTTTCAAACTTTAGTTCATAACAAGTAAAAACACAGTTTTTTTTCACAGCTCTCTGTTCCGAAAATAAGAATTTTGTTGAGCTACTAAACGAACCTAGAAAAATATGAAAAAAAATTGAGGATGCTCTAAAATCATCCTAGAACATGCCATAAAAATTTTGGATCTAGAATCTAATTCATTTGCTCAGTATAAATTTCTAAGTAAACACACCACATATGTGTTCTTAACATGAAAACATGGTATGAAGTTGCACTATCATACGAGTTCAATTTATAAAGCATATCAAACACCCATACACAGTATTAATGCTCTCTTATCTACTCCTACATATCAATTCACAAAAAAAAAAAAAATACTAATTAGAGTTGAGAACACCCACCTTCCTAGTGTTGAGAATGAGAACAAGCCCTTGCCTTCAACTTCCTCTTCTCCTTGCTTGCCTCTCTTGATCACACCTACAACAAGATTAAATGCCTTGGCTAAACCCTCTCTAATCTCTCACTGTCTTATCTTTCTACTTCCTTTTTTTTTGAACTAAGATAACATGAAGAAAGTGGAGAAAAGGAGAAGTGTTTGAGATATATAGTAAATGGGAGAGTAGGGATTAGGGTTTGGCCGGAAATGGGGGGTTGGAGGGTGGGGATTTGAGGGAGAGGGGGTGAGTGTAATGGAGGGTGGAGATTAGGCCAACTCACAAAAATTTCTAGAAGCTTCATGGTGTTTCTCATCTCTACATGAAGATCAACACATGGTTCACTTAGGACCATTAGATCTCATCAATCTCATCTCAACAATAATCATGAAGTAGGTTTCCTAACCCTAGGTTAAGATTCTAACCCTAGGTCTAGCAACCCTAACCCTAACCCTTATGCATAATATTAGGCAAATTTTACTTCAATTGTACATTCAACCGATTCAATCATATACTCAATCAATTCAAGTATATATATATATTGTTCATTTAATAGACAATATATATATATATATATATATATATATATATATATATATATATATATATATATATATGAAGTAGGTTTCCTAACCCTAGGTTAAGATTCTAACCCTAGGTCTAGCAACCCTAACCCTAACCCTAATGCATAATATTAGGCAAATTTTACTTCAATTGTACATTCAACCAATTCAATCATATACTCAATCAATTCAAGTATATATATTGTTCATTTAATAGACTATATATAGAGAAATCTTCGGTTGCACACTAGTTTGGTGAGCACTCCGTGAGCACTCATGAACTAGAGACCCTATGAAAAATCCAAACCGCTCATATTGTTCTATATGCCTTAGATAGCTTAACAATAAAAAATCAATTAATTTGAAGTTCATTTACCCATGATTTACATCATCACAAAATTGTATGGCTGAAAATTCTAACAACATGATGGATGGGCAAATAAACTTCAAATTACTTGATTTTTATTGTTAGGCTATCTAAGGCATATAGAACAATATGAGCGGTTCGGATTTTTCATAGGATCTCTAGTTCGGGAGTGCTCACCAAAAGTAGTGTGCAACCGAAGGGGACTCTATATATATATATATATATATATATATATATATAAGTTTATTTTATTCGGGGTATTAAAGTACTCCCTCCTTATAGTAGTTCTGTCCTCAGAACTGTACTCAGTCTGGAGAAAAGAAAACATTATTTTAAAAATAGTTCAGGAAAGGAAGTTCTCATGCGTCTCTCCAGCTCCCAAGTGGCTTCTTCCAAGAACTGTTTCTTCCAGAGAACCTTCAAAATTGGAATGGTCTCGTTCCTTAATATCTTTTCCTGACGGTCGACGATTCTGACTGGTTGTTCTTTGTACGAGATGTTCACTTGCAAATCTTCAGGGATATTTTACATTGGTGGCTCGGTTCCGGCACATACTTCCTCAACATCGAGACATGGAACTCGTCGCATACTCGGTATAACTCTCCCGGTAGCTCCAATTTATAGGCCATTTTTTCCGATTTTCTTCAGAATCATATATGGCCCAATGTATCTTGGTGCTAATTTTCCACTTTTTCCGAATCTGAGTACACCTTTTGTTGGTGTAACCTTTAGAAATACTGAATCGCCTTCCTCGAATTCCAATTCTGTCTGTTTCATTCGGCATAACTTTTCTGCCTGCTTTGTGCTGCCTGCAACCTCTTCCGGATCAGCCCAATCTTCTCAGTGGTTTGTTATACTACCTCGGGCCCATACATTTGTCTTTCTCCTACCTCATTCCAACATATGGGCATCCTACACCTTCTTCCATACAATGCTTCATATGGGGCCATACTGATGCTTACCTGGTAGCTGTTATTATAAACAAATTCTACTAAGGCCAAGTATCTTTCCCAACTTCCTCCGAAATCCATAATACATGCCCTTAGCATATCTTCAAGAATTTGGTTGACTCTTTCGGTCTGTCCATCAGTCTGAGGGTGAAAAGCCGTGCTGAAATCTGTTCTGGTCCCCAAAGCTAGCTGCAGACTCTGCCAGAAACGAGATCTAAATCGTGCATCCCTGTCAGAAACTATTGACACCGGTACTCCATGTAGCTTCAATATGTTTTCAATATAGACTTCTGCTAACTTCTCAAGTGACCAAGTCGTCCTCACTGGTAGGAAATGTGTGTACTTTGTTAGTCGATCTACAATGACCCAAATTGAGTCGTTTGCTTTAGAGGTCTTGGGTAATTCTGTGATGAAGTCCATACTAATATTCTCCCATTTTCACTCCGGGATAGGCAATGGTTGCAGTAACCCTCCAGGCTTCTGGTTTTCGGCCTTGATCTGTTGGCACGTATGACATCTGAACACGAATTCTGCTATGTCCCGCTTCATTCCAGACCACTAATAGTATTGCTTCACATCTTGATACATCTTGGTGCTTCCGGGGTGGACTGCAAGCAAGGTGGAGTGAACTTCCTGCATAATGCCTTCTCTCAGTTCCTTGTCCTTTGGTACGCACATCCTGTTGCCATACCAAAGTGATCCTTCCTTTATACTGAATTCTGTAAGTTTTCCTTCATTCACCTGCTTCTTTAGTTCTTCAATATCAGTATCTCCTACCTGAGCCTTCTTCACTCGCTCGTTCAAATTTGGCTGTAATTCTAACTGTGCCAAAACTGTGCTCAGGTGTTGAGTAATTACCTCAATACCTGCCTGCTTGATCTTATATTCGAGCTCCTTCCTGGTTGCAATGAGTGTGGCTACACTTCTCCTCCTGCTGAGTGCATCTGCTACCACATTATCTTTCCCCGGATGATATAGGATTTCCAGCCTGATGTCCTCCAAAACTTCCAGCCAACGTCTCTGTCTGAGATTCAAATCCTTCTGCTGATATATATACTTTAAGCTCTTGTGGTCCGTAAACATCTCTACCTTTGCTCCGTAGACATAATGTCTCCATAATTTCAAGGCAAAGATAATTGCAGCTAACTCCAAGTCATGTGTAGGATAATTCTTTTCATGTGGTCGGATTTGTCTCTACCCATATGCTATCATCTTTCCTTCTTGCATTAGAACACACCCGAACCCCAAATATGATGCATCGCTGTAAATGACATACCCTTTATCTGCCTGAGGCAAGACCAAGATGGGTGTACAGATCAATTTGTTCTTTAGTTCCGGGAAGCTTTCTTCACTGTTCTTTAGTTCCTGGAAGCTTTCTCCAAACTTCTTCGTTCAATCGAAGCTCTGGTTTTTCTTGGTTAATGTTGTGAGTGGTACTGCGATTCTAGAATAATTTTGAATAAATTTTTTGTAGTACCCTATCATCCTTAAGAAGCTTCATACTTCCTTTACTATCTTCGTCTGAGGCCAATCCTTTACTGCCTCAATCTTTTGCGGGTCTGTAGCCACTCCCTCCTTAGAGAGGACGTGGCCTAAGAATGCAACCTCCAGCATGCAGAATTCACACTTGGACAATTTGGCATACAATTGGTGCTCTTGTAGCTTGCTCAATACTGCTATCAAGTGTTCACCGTGTTCTTCTTCTGTTTTGGAGTATACCAAAATGTCGTTTATGAAGACCACTACAAATGAGTCAATAACTGGCCGCAAGATATGGTTCATCATATCCATAAAGATTGCTGGAGCGTTGGTTACTCTGACGACATTACCGAAAATTCATAGTGTCCATGTTGAGTACGAAAGGCTATCTTGGGCACATCTTCTTCCTTGACTCGAACTTGATGATAATCGGATCGCATGTCGATCTTAGAGAACACAGCTGCCCCTTGAAGTTGATCGAACAAATTATCGATCCTGGAAATCGGGTACTTATTTCGAACAGTAACCTTATTCAATTCCCTATAATCGATACACATTCTTGCAGATCCTTCCTACTTTTTCCACAAGCAAAACTGGTGCTCCCCAGGGTGAAGCACTTGGTCTGATGAATCCCTTTTACAATAACTCCTCAATCTGCTTCTTGACTTCATTTTGCTCTATTTGCGCCATCCTGTAAGGTGTCTTGGATACTGGAGCATTGCCTAGTTGGATCATGATGCTGAACTTGATATCTTTATCCAGGTAATTCTTCCAAAAATATGAGCGGAAAGTCTCGTACAATTGGTATCTTGTTCACTTATTCTGGTATCTTTACTTCAGTCAAAGCAGCAATAGTCTCTTCATTGTGCTTCTTCTTTTCGTAGAATACCAGCTTCGATTCTTCAGTTGTTGTGATGGCTACGTTCTTCTCCTTGCAGTTGATGTTTGCTTTCTGCTTCGCCATCCAATCCATACCAATTATTATATCTATTCCGTCAAAATCCAACTCTAACAAATCAATAGTTAGGGTCTCTCTGTTAATCTGGAGTTTACAGCCCTTATAGCACAGATTCATGGTAAGAGTTGCTCCTGATGGTGTAGCTACCACCAAAGTTAACTCTGGAGTTGCTTTTTGTGTGTACTTTAACTTCCTTGAAAAAGATTGGGACACAAAAAAATGAGTTAAGCCATGGTAGCCAAAATTTCATTTATATATAAATGTCCCGTTACAAAAGTTACAACCTTTATTACCACTTCAAAAACCCAAAATACAACTTAAACTTATTACAATATTCCCTTACATACCAGTGATCACTTCTTCATTTGTTTCTGCATCTTCTTCGGTCAAGGCAAATACCCGTCCTTGACAAACTGGCTTCTTTCCCTTGTCATTTGCCTTCGGCATTGCTCTGCCATTGTTCTTCTGAGGCTGAGGACAATTAACTCTAATGTGTCCTTTCTTTCCACAATTAAAACAAGTCAGAGTGGTTTTCCCCTTGTTCCCTAGGCATTGATCTCGGTAATGTCCTTGCTCTCTACAGAGATAACAACTCCCTGGCTTAATCCCTTCTGTCCTGTTATCTGTCTTCTAGAACTTCTGGTTCCTGTCTTGCTTCTTTGATGCTGGAGTAGGCCTTTATCCTTTGTTCCAATTCCATGTTGTTCCTTGCACTGACTGGCTTTGGTTCATATTTATCTCGGTTACTGCAGCTCGTCTGACCAACTCGTCAAACTTGCGAATGCACAATGGTACCATTCTTGAACTTAGCCCTAGTCTGAGTCCCTGCTCAAAATCTTTTAGCTTTATTTGCTTCTTCTTGGACCATCCCCGGTGCATAGAGAGATAGTTGGGTAAACTTAGATTCATACTCCCTTACTGACATACTTCCTTGCTTCAAATAGTGAAACTCCATTGCTTTATCTTCTTGTACGTCCAGAGGAAAGTAACGCTGTATAAACTCCTCTAGGAAATCTTCCCAGGATATCGAGCCATCTCCCAAGTTACGCTTGACTGATTGCCACCATACTCCGGCATCTTTTTCCAGCAGGATTGTCGCTAAATGGACGTTACTATTATCAAGAATCATCATAACTTCGAACACCGTCTCCACTTGAAGAATCCAATTTTCGGCTGCAGTTAGGTCTGCCTGTCCTTCAAAGACCGGCGGCTTCATTCTTTTGAAGGCTTCAACCATCTTGATTGGGTCGGTTGTCGTTCCACCTTGGGTAACTCCTTGTGTTCCTGGCCATGGCGTATGGTTCCTATTTGCTTCCATAAATGCTCATATCATCTGATATACTCTGGCAAACTCTGCTTCAACATTGAGGCTGGTGCCATTGGCCCCACTACCTTCTCCCTCGGTCTGACCACTTCTGCCACTCCTAGATCTTGTAGTCATCTGAATATTAAAGGAAATACTAGAGTGTTTTAACAAGAAGTTGCAGTTACGAACATCCACTCAAAGACTCATCTTATACTTAAAACATAAGTACTTGTTTCATTTTATAACACAGTCTTACAAAAAGCATTGTTCTATATACATCAAAACATCATACCATATTTTACAAACACACTATAGTCTTACAAAAACATTAACCTATGTACATTAAAACATCATAACATCCCTCACAGAGAAAGATCACACATATCCTTCACATAGTGATCCCCAGTAGCAAAATGCTCTATTGAAGTCGATTGATCCAACTGGGTTTGCAGCTGGGCAACCTTAGACTGCATCTCCTCATATTTGTGCTCTAATTAGGCCAACTTCTCTAGATTGGTGCTTCATTAGCACCAGCTTCATAGCAAGTCTCTTCTTAGACTTCTTCAACTTGGGCACCCCTCTATTCGTGGCCATCAGTGCGTGACTGCAATTCCCCACTCGATCTTCCAATTGTCCATGGCTCCATTGGTACGCGGAGAATTCTTAGAACAATCAACCGATAGCCCGCACCACGGAAGTAGGCTGTGGAGGTGGAGTGGTCTGAGCAGCTGCTGGATTCTGTCCAGCCCTCACGGATCCTGCTTCCCTAGTCCTGTTTGCCCATCCATTCTGGGTGTCCTCAATCGCCATCTATCAGGAGAAAATACGGGAATTAGTCCAGATATAGACAATTATAAAACATAAGTTGAAAAGAGCAACAATATGAATTATAATCATCAACTAACTAGCTAAACCCGACTCTCCTAGTGATATCCAAGTCTATTTTCCTGTTATGTTGGACTATAGTTTGAAGATTGCTCTGATACCAACTTGTAGTACCCTGAATTCCTATACTGGAGATTCGTGACATAAACTTGGATCTTTCCTTCAAACAGTTACAATACAGGAAAATACAGGAAAATTTAAAAAAATATTCAATAAATGTTTACAAGTCTCAAGTGTTGCAATATTACAATGGTTCAATAGTTACAATCAGAGTTTTACAAAAATATGAATAGTGAACACTTGATATTGTTACTTGGATGCACCATCTGACTTGAGCTCTCCTGTTCTCACAGATCGACATCCAGTACCAAAAAGAGTGGGCACACTAGTACATATACTGACGCAAAGCTGATAATAGCAGCGATCTCCAATTGACAATCAAGATTTGATGCAACAAAAAAAAATGATACTCAAAGGAAAAGTGCATTTGGGTTAAAGTGTCTGTGTATGACATTACCTAGTAATCTAATGCACAGGCCAAGAATGCACTTATTATAATGCAAGCGAGACTTTGGAAACGCATGCATCCCATACTACATACGCCCCAAATCAAGCCATTATCTCCAAGTTCAGGGTTCCAACTCTCGCCATGCATCCTACTCTCGTACTCATCATGTTCCTGACAGACACAACGTGACTGATGAGGTTGCAGATTTTTATGTCCAACCCGTTATTGCATTCACCTAGTGGTTTCCCTGATGCCACTAGTGCCCAGCGCCCAGACCTCACTCAAAAGCCGTGACGAACTACTAGGTACACCTCGTACCAAGTTGGCACCGAAGACTCATAAGGAACCCCACCTGTGGCCCGTTCATCACCAATATAGAACATGACAGACTCGATGGTCTATTCCCCCTATCCGATAGGAACCCTCCCGTTCTTGACCACGATCTACGACAAGGGAGTACAACACCCGACTAATGGTTTGCTAGAAAACTAATACAAATTTCAGGTATCGGTATTTCTAACTAATACTGAGCCTACCCTAGATGTGTTATAAGGGTATGAATTCAATCAAAACTTGAACAATATACTAGGTCACTCCTAGTCTCATTGGGGTTTACCAAAAACCCTAATTCTCGTCTATCAACTCGCTGCTCCAGCGACGCGATCACCTTGCTCGCCACTTCCCCTATCTTGAATCTTGTCCACATCCTCGGCCTGCGGTCATTTTTTCTATGACTCCGTCTGTCACGCCCCGCTTCCCAAAAATACGGAATACGAGCACGTAACAAAGCCCAGCGAATGATTTTCATCATTCATGAGCTGTAGGATCGACTCAGCATCATAACAAGAATATAAAAATATATATATACAACCACGCATGCATGAAATATTTTATTAAACAATAGAAACAATTGAAACAAAATAATAGTGTCCCAAATAATTCTCAAATCTGGATCAAATATTAAAACTCGGTAACATAAACCCGTTGCAAGGTTAAAGTAACAAAAGAAAAAAATAATTCAAGAAAACAATTTATTTAAACAAGTCCTTGCTCCAAGCGAAGCCTAGAATGTCTACTTACCAATTCCAGCAGGCAATTCGTCTCCAAAGTCTGTTTGCAAAAATATAAAGGAGAAAATAGAGAAAACAAGAGAGACGCCCTTAGTGCAAGTTAGGACCGTAAATAGTAAAAACAAGTACAAGAAATATGAAACAAGATTTGGAATCAAGAATGTAATAAGGATGCGACAAGAATGGGGTTACAAGAAATTAGCTAGCAAGAAAGACAACTCGATAGACAGGATTGGGTAATAAATACTAGTAGTAGAACAAGTGGCTAGTGGACATGTAATGGTGTCATGCATCAAGTAACAAGTATCACGTACAAGTATCGAGTAACAAGTAACAAGTCTAATGTGTCAAGTTGTCAAGTACGAGTATCAAGTAGCAAGTGTCAAGTATTATATTCAAGTATCAAGTCTCATGTATCATGTCATCAAGTATCAAGTAAGCATATATCATGTTCAAGTATCATGTATCAAGTCTTGTAGTTATTACTACCTAGGTAGCACTTCATGTGCCATCTTTTTATCACATGGTTGCTACAGTCAATGCAATTTCGTTTAGACCTAGTGGTGGAGTCTATAGGGCGGTATACTTAGGCATCAAGTATCAAGCAAGTATGGTTCATGAATCGGAAAATAAATAACAAGTTCACGAAACAAGTTCGCGAATCCACTAATAAGTTCAAGAACCGCACAGTGGGTCATGAATCAAACAAGTTAATGAGACAATTAATGGCTCCATGAATCGATCAAGATACAACAAGTTCATGAACCAAGTATTGGAAAACACAGGCCCCCTTCTGAGTACACTTACCTATATTGTCCACTACTATGGTCTTTCCCTTAAATTCCGGCTTATTATTTATTATTATCATCAAGAAAGCATGAAAGCATGCGAAACATGTCAAGCAAACATAATCAAGTATATGGAACAAGTCTAGGCTAGGTAGGATACATGTTCGAGGGTCAAAATAAATCAAAGTATCAAGAACAAGGAAATTCTCAAATCTGGACAGCATGAGGTTGCTACACCAAAACTGCGATTCCTGTTGCTACAAGATAGAAAAAGTGGTTCCGTCAGAAGGTCTAGAAACTAGACTTCTTCTCGGTTCCAACGCATATAATTAAAGTACATAAAAGTTGTGGTAACATATGTCAAAACAGCAAACTATACAACTTTTGTGTTCAGCCAGAATTTGTGAATCTCAGTTTATACATATGAAACAGGGTTGAAACAATATAAATTAATTCTGAGAAAATTAGTGAATGTTCTTTAGGGTGTCCAGCAATAGCATGCAAAATTTCAAGCCAATTACTTACTGGTAGCATAGTTAAAAATGATTGCAAACTAAAGAGGTGCAGCAGTTTTTGTGAATCTGTGACTGCTGACACAGCAGCAGTAAAACTGCGATATCTCCTAAAGCATAACTCAGAATTCAAAAATTATAGATGTTATTGATAACTAGACATTCAGGGCTACATTTCATATTCATGGCTCAAGTTCATATTTTGGTTTTATTTGGGTCGAAACAGCAAGTAAAGATAAGAACAGCAGCAAGTGTAAATTTCTTCTACATACAAGTTGCATGATAAATGACTATTATGAGTCTTAGATTAGCATGTGATACAAAATGGATGTAGTGGTCATCAAATCAGCAAGTAACATCTATTTCTCAACTCAAATGAATGCAAGATCATCACATACATGATACAACGCACATCTACAAGTCTAGGGTTTCTTAGTTTCATGGGTTCAAGTGACTAGGAGATAAAATGAGTCCAACTAGTTTGTATAATAAATCAACGAAGGGTTGTGACTCTTAAGATTATGGAATTGACGATGAATAAATTAAGATCAGCAATGATGAGACAAAGATGAGTCACAACTACTATCTATTTGTAGTATTTTCAAATTGAATGCTTGTACTAGAAAAAAAATTGTACAAGAAGAATACTTGCCTTAGGGGAGTAGTCGACGAATCCGATGGAGAGCACGATCGGCACGGATCTTGACGGGATAATCAAGATCAAGGCGATCAATGACCGAGATCAGATCTGATGGTGAAGATCAGATCAAGATCGGATCAGATCTCGGAACTACTCTGGATGCCAAACAGCAAACACCACAGATCAGATCAAGGGAGGCTTGGATCATGATGAATCCAACGGTTGGGATTCAAGCCATTTCATTTCTTCTTCTTCTGTAACACCCCGCAAAATTTAAATGACAATTTCGCCCTCGGGTGTTACGCACGTGCATTTTGTACTATTACTGATCATATCCATAACGCATTTTGATATGTATTTTGAATTCCAATTACTTATGCAATCCCGTATTCTTAAAATCACATTTGAGACAACTCAAATGCTAAATTTCAATCTTTAAGTTTTTACGTGCTTTTTACGTATTATCAATGCACGTGTCGATTTTGGGTATTCCACCATTATGTGCAAAGTTTTCAATGGATTTCAATCACTTATTCTTATAAACATGTTTGAATTCGTTTTGTAAACGGAAATTCAATTTTGACTATCTCTATTAAAATAAATTTTCTACGTGCAATACACGTATTTTCTGTACGTTTGAGTATATTATCAAATATGGATATTAAATATACTTTCTGTTGCATTCCAATTGATTATAAATATTTTTCGGTTCATAAAGTTAATTTTTGTATTTTTGAGATTTTACGAGCGACGCACGTGTTTTGGTGCACGTGTTAAGCGTATTATTCTTTCAAAATAAATTTCATGAAATGTGTGTGTATTTTAATGGTGCATGAAAAGTATAATTCTTAAGTTAATTTTACATATTTATTACGTATATAAATAAGTTGTTTTAAAGAGATTAAATAAATAAATTGTTTTTGTACACAAAGCACGTGCACGTGCACACGTGCGATGTGCACATCTTTGGGGACCGGGCTGATTAGAGAGGAGGGAAATTCTGGAATTTTGATTTTGAAAAGAAGGAGGGAAAGCAAGTTTTGAAGTGGAGTTAGTGGTGTTCATGTGGAGGTAGTTATACTAACTACCCATTAGCTCCCTTATAAAAGTGCACTCTTAGCCTCTCTTTCTATCATCTCTTCTCCTCCCTATCTCCTGTCAATACCGAGAAGAAAACCTACCCAAAGCAGCAAGCCTTGTCCATTTTCCCCACCTAAATCACCATTCCACTTGCCTATATACATATACTAATGTATATATATGTACATACATAGTACGTGTATATGAAAGAAGATGGAAGTTGTTCTTGATGATTGCCGAATGGAGATGGAGATGCTCATTGATGGATGCGTGCCGAAATGTGGAGCTTGGAGGCTAGCATTGGTGCGCGGAGTTCGAGGAGTTTGCAATTGGAGCTTTCTTTAGGAGCTCCTAATTCTAGGAGTTCATTTGGGTAACAAATCTTCATTTTTAGGTGGGTGTTTCTTAAATGCTTTCTAATTTAAGAGTAGATATTGCATGATAGTTGATATATGATTCATTTGGTTGAAATTGAATTGACTTCATGCAAATTAATGTAGAAATGAATCGTTAAATTTTGATTGATGTGGCAGTTGCAAATTGCTATGCTTAAATTGATATGATTGCTAGTTGAAATGCTAGAATTGAAGTGATTGCATGAAATTGAGGTATTGGTCAAAATAATGCAAATGTGTATAAAAGAAGTGTGGTTCTAACCTCAAAATATCTATTTTGAGTATAGAGATTTTTATAAGTAAATTTTGATAAAAGACAACAGTTTATTTGGAAGATTGATTGAAAAATGTGTTTTGACGTATTATAAAGATTTCATTGAAAAATGAGGAACTTGTCAGTTGATAACGATATTGTTTTAAAAGGAATGTATTCTGGAAATGATCTATATTTTTATGGAAATATACGCAGACTGCAATTTGTGTGATCAACAGTCGACTGTTCACTTCCACAGTCGACTGGTAAGTGCTAAAAAGTTGGTTTTCATCAGCGGGACAGTCGACTGAATATATTTACAGTCGACTGCTACTGTCATAAATTTGACGTTTGAGTTTTCAAGGTACTTGCGGAACAGTCGACTGATACTGCCACCAGTCGACTGAACCGAGCTGTTTTCTGGTTCTCGAGTTTGAAACTGATTTTGACAAATGAAAGTTAAATAAGTTTGAATACGAGATTTTATGATTATTAAGATTTGATTGAGTTTCATTGTGGAATGCACACATGGTTATGAAAGATGAAATTGACAAAGAAATTAAATTGAAATTGGAACACTGCGGGACAGCCGACTGCCGTGTGCAGTAGTCGACTATCCCAAGTGGTTATGAAGAATGTGAATTGACTGAACAAGTCGACTGGAAGGAATCCAAGTCGATTGTCCAGAGTGTTTCAGAGAACATTATTCTGGTTATTTTGAAGGTTGTGAACTTTATGATTGATGTTGATGAACTCTTTTTATTGCGGTATGAATTTATATGAAATGAATCATAGTTTGAATTGAGAAATTTACATGAAATGAGTCATACTTTGAATGAAGAATTAAATGAACATGAAAGGCTAAGATCATGATAAAGAAAGTCTGTGAGACTCTAAAATGAATTATGAGCTGGAAATGCTCAATTGGAAATTGTGAATGGGAAATTGAAACCAAAGAGTAGCTAAGTCTCCCCCGGCAATGAAATGAAATGAAATGAGAATTTGAAAGACCAAGGTTGGTCATGTATTGTAATGAATGAATAAGTCCGGTTGAGTGGAGAGGCTAACTCTAGAGCTTTGATTTTTATTCATGATTCTAATAATTAGTACATTGTAAGGCTGTGATGAAAGTAAGAGAAAAACATAAGTATGAGAGCCTCGAGTCTACGATGCGGATGTGATCCACAGAATGCATGCTTGATGAGTCAAGACATGGCGTGGGAAATACTCCAGAATGATCGGGATCTTGGCGACACTTGTGGGACGTTTGGTACTGCAAGAGGATCGTGTTCAGGGAGGAGGCTGAACTATCGCAGGACGCATGCTTGATGAGTCAAGACATGGCGCGAGGTTCCCCTCCAGGGTCTTGGACACGTGCTTGTAATCATGGAACGTCTATGACACTTGCTAAAATTACAGGTAGATACATAGTGGTGATGTGATGAAAGTGAGAGAAAAATATGAGTATGAGAACTAGAGTTTACGGTGCGGGTGTGTGAGCCGCAGAATGCATGCTTGATGAGTCAAGACATGGCGCGGGCACAACTCAGAATGATCGGACTTTAGTCACGCTTGTGGGATGTTTTGGTGACTGCAAGAGGATCGTGTCCAGGGAGGAGGCTGAATTACCGCAGAATGCATGCTTGATGAGTCAAGACATGGCGCGGAATTCCCCTCCAGGGTCCTGTATACGTGCTTGTACTCACAGACCATCTACGATACTCACTGTAGTTACAGTAGTAGATTAAGTCATGGCGAGGGATTGAACCCTACAAAAATGAAGAACGGTTAAGAGGCTTGCCCTCCGACCTATGTAGTATGGGATGCATAGAATCCGAACAAGTGTGCATTAGTGTCATGTAATATAAATATCCGCATTAAGGACTAAGTGCACCGCACAACACGACATCTATAGGATAGTCCTTTTGTAGCTTTGTTGTGATCAAGTTTGTGTTTGCTAAAGTATTTAAGAATCGTTATACTGTTTCCGGCATAGAGAGGATGGCCGTGTATAATATTTCGTCAGTTGTAAGCAACCGACGCGCCCACAATTTTATATGCAGGATTTGGAGTTACATAAAGATATAAAGATGATATGATGCTGTTGATTACTTAAATGTTAAAGTTGTAACAATTGTACATTCATTATTGTTGTATTTTATTGATTCCGCTGCTTATTGATGTAAAAGAATCTGATGTAATTATTGTTGAAATAAAAGTTTTAAATTCCTTGTAAAATTGTACGAAAGAAGTGAAAAGATCCTGTAGAACTCTCGAATTCGGTTGTTTTGGGATTCGGGGTGTTACATCTTCCCTCTTTCACAGTAACAGAGAGAGAGGAGGGGCCTCGGTAGTGGCTGGCTAACGGCGCAGGCGGCAGCGACTGGTAGCGGTGCGAGGATGGCGCGACTGGAGGTCACGACGACGGGATCGGCGGCATAAGCGACGGCAGAATCGGCACACAGGGCTCTATTTTCTTTGGGTTCAAAAACAGGGCGATGGCGGTGTTAATGGGTTCGGGAGAGGGATAAGGCGACGAGGGGGGTGAGGGCGATGGGTTTGGATAGGTGATGAAGGTGGCGACGGGGATGGTGGTTGCGAGGTTGAAGAAGGCGATGGGTTCGGGAGTTGGGGTAATGGCGGAGGTGATGGCGATGGTGGATGGGTGATGGAGGTGAGGGTGATGCGGCGATGAAGGCGATGATGGAGGGCGATCGGAGGTGGCAATGGGAGTGGGCTTGGGCGTTGGGTTGAAGGAACAGAGAGCGAGAGGAAGAAGGAGATGGGGAAGAAGGAGTAGGCGGCTGGGTTTTAAGGATTAAAATAGTATTAGGTTTCTAGAGTTAGGGTTAAACTAGGTTTAGGTTTATATAGGAGGGTTTGGGTTATTGGGTTATGGGTTAGCGGGTTTGAGTGGGATCCAACCAGAGATTTAGTCAAAATTCATTAAAATTGGGGAAAAAGAGATAGATGAGATGAAACAATCCATTTCTTCATGAAGAATGACAAAATAGAGCAGATACGAACAATCAAATTGAAATAAACATTGGCACAAAAATTGAGTTGAAACAAAAGAATGGTTTTATTCGAACAGGAACAAAAATACAGATTTCAAATTGATAAAAGAATGCAAGGAATATAAATACAGTAGAAAAACTACAGATACGGGAAATAGGAGTTACACCGTCGGTGCACGAGAATTGACCATCCAACTTCGAGGCGGAAGTCTCAATTCCTAGCCTAAGGATTGATAGCCATAGGGTATCATCTTACCCTAGACAGTCCAATCGACTCAACTATGATCTAATTAACACACATGCTATGGCAAACTCAAAAACATGATTTAAACCAGCAATTAAGCATGGTAAGTGCTACTAACTCTCAACTCCAAGGTTTAGGAGTTGAGCAAACTTCACCCAGCAACAAAACAAGTAATTTCATTTATGATTGTTTCTATCCAGAATACAAAAAAATCACATGTTCCAACATACTAACTGGAATTGCAGGATTCAAAAAAGTTCTGGAAAGCTAAGACTCTCTACTACAAGTCTCTAGTTGATCAATTCTGCAGATTCTAAACACACAATTTCAGAACCTCACAAGTCCACAGACTAGCTAACTTTGAGCTGAAACTGAACACGGTCTATTCCAAATTTAATATCAATTCAACCATAAGTCCAATACTTATAAAATATTGGATTCATTAACTAGACATATACAAGTATAACATATCCAAGCATTTACATTCAAAATATACAAAGTTATAGCCCTTGAATTTAGTAGAAAAATTTCTTATGTTCTCAGCAATGTGCAAAATCTCTGGTTACAAACTAATTTTGAAACTCCATCAAATGTTGTCCAAATTTTCTTCAATTTTAGGTACATGATTTAAACACATAGTAGATGATACAATAAAAATTTCATTGCAATATTATACTCCATGAATTATTTATGATTTATTAAAGTACATCTTTGGAACAAAATAAAGTCAGATTCTTGGCTCTGGACCAGTTGACAAACAGAATTTTTTAAATATATCAAATAAATTCAGAAAAATCTAAAATTTGGAACGATTGTTGTTAATATATCCAAGTACCTCTAGTAAACATTTTGGCTCAATATACCTTACTAATTCCATAATATGAACTTTCAAACTTTAATTCATAACAAGTGAAAACACAGTTTTTTTTTTTTGCTGCTCTCTGTTCCGAAAATAAGAATTTTGTTGAGCTACTAAACGAACCCAAAAAAACATGAAAAAATTTGAGGATGCTTTAAAATCATCATAGAATATGCCATAAAAATTTTGGTTCCAGATTCTAAGTCATTTTCTCAGTAAAAATTCCTAAGTCAACACACCACATATGTGTTCTTAACATGAAAACATGGTATGAAGTTGCACTATCATACAAGTTCAATTTATATAGAATATCAAACACTGATACATGCTATTCATGCTCCCTTATTTACTCCTACATACCAATTCACACAAAAAAAATACTAATTAGAGTTGAGAACACCCACCTTCCTAGTGTTGTGAATGAGAACAAGCCCTTGCCTTCAACTTCCTCTTCTCCTTGCTTGCCTCCCTTGATCCCACCTACAACAGGAGTAAATGCCTTGGCTAAACCCTCTCTACCATCTCACTCGCTTATCTTTCTAATTCCGTTCTTTTTTACCTTTTTTTTTAAAACTAAGATAACATGAAGAAAGTGGAGAAATGGAGAAGTGTTGGAGACATATAGTAAATGAGAGAGTGGGGATTAGGGTTTGGCCGGAAATGGGTGGTTGGAGGGTGGGGATTTGAGGGTGAGGGGGTGAGTGTAATGAAGGGTGGAGATTAGGCCAACTCATACAAATTCCTAGAAGCTTCATAGTGCTTCTCATCTCTACATGAAGATCAACACATGGTTCACTTAAGACCATTAGATCTCATCAATCTCATCTCAACACTAATCATGAAGTAGGTTTCCTAACCCTAGGTTAAGGTTCTAACCCTAGGTCCAGCAACCCTAACCCCAATGCATAATATTAGGCAAAGTTTACTTCAATTGTACATTCAACTAATTCAATCATATACTCAATCAATTCAAGTATATATATATATATATATATATATATATATATATATATATATATATAAAGTTTATTTTAATCGGGGTATTACACCCTGAGTCAAAATTCACTTCTAAAAGTTGTGTTAGCTTGTGTGTGGTGAATCTGATCTACTCGCAAAGTTTCGGAATTTTTGTTGTCGTTTTTGTTGTTTTCTCATATATCAAACAACAACAACTATAATTTGTTATATTTTGAGTATGAAAACACAAAAAACCGCACAAATGACAACAAAAAATTATGAAACTTTGTGTGTAGGTCGGATTCACCACATAAAAGTTAAAGCAACTTATATAAGTGAGCTTTGACTCGCGGTTTACGAGATACGGCAATGTATTGCTTTATTAGGGTTTTTACTGAAAAAAGGTGATACATGATCTTATCTCGCAAACCGTAATTCGAAACTCACTTTTACATGTTGCGTTAGCTTGCGTGTGGTGAATCCGACCTACTCGCAATGTTTTGGAATTTTTGTTGCCGTTTGTGTGGTTTTCTATGTTTTTGCTCACTTTTGATAAGATCGGTGATTTAACATACATTGGAACTCTTATCAATTAACCTTAGTATTATTGTTGATAGAGAAATGGGCAGAGCTAGGGGTTTATCAGGACCGTTGGTAGTGGTAGTGGCGAACAGTTTACAGAAGTAGGATTGTTTTAGTGTTAGTTTTGAATATGAATATGTTACATTGTATCAATAATAACAAGATTGTATTCATTCATATAGGTTGGTAGCTTTCATTCTTCATCCGCCTAAGCCGGTCTGTTGTCTTCGGTTGGACGTACACCCCAAGGTCCGGATGACCCAAGCGTACTCGCGTTGCAAAACATACACAGATCTCAAGCCATGTGGGATGGGTTCGTAAAGAAGTGTAACTTCCGGATGCACGCGTCTCTTCCCATTGACCCCCGTTCCAATGCTTACTTGGTCCAAACCAGTTTTTACGGAGTCGGATTGATGTGTGGGTGGGTGGGTGGGGGGGTGAAGCTCGATTGGCATTTTCTTACTGCTCTTGTCGAGCGATGGAGGTCGGAAACACACATTCCATCTACCGCTAGGAGAGATGACAGTATCTGTACAAGATGTAGCAATGATTTTCTTACTTCCTATAGATGGGGTTTCCGTAATGGAGAACATGGACTTCGAATCAGTGGAAGTTGTACGTGATTAACTCGGTGTCGATTTGAAGGCTGAATGGGATACAAAGAAAGAGGAAGTTGCAGCTGAAGTTGCAGTTGATCTTGGGGCAGAATATGAAGAGGAAGCCGTAGTGCTAGCTGAAGCTGAAGAAGAAGAAAATTTTTGGAATAAAGTTTTCGATGGTAGATCCCTCTGACTTGCATAGTTGAAGAGAAGGTTCATTGGTATTTGAATGATGACTCCACTAATGAATACGTTCATACTACACACATGTGTACATTGTAAGTTTGATTAGGGTGTGCTCTTCCCAAACTCCTACGGTGATCTCGTGCCACTTATGTATGTACGATTGTTGGGCGATTTCACTATAGACAGTCAGTATAGTTTGGGAAGTGCGGCATTAGCCCCATTGTACAGGTTGTTGTGCGCATGTGCAATGAATGCCTGGTAGATGGCGGGACCGATGGTTTTGTTTCAGATTTGGAGTTGGGAGCGTACACACATTGGTCGTCCCCGAATTGTTGAGCCATCATCGGCATAGTTGGCCGCTCCACCGATTCGAGAGATGTTTCCTCCTTTAGGAGTGTATTGGATAGGGTGACACACGTGGGTCGATAACACACGCACATTTTTAGCTTACTATAGAGACGAGTTGGACGCATTGCGCGATGAGTGCATCAACTGGGTGTCGTAAACCCCCGAACGAATGCAACGACTTCCACCCGCGTGTACGAACGCTAGCAAGCTTTTGTTGACGACTGCCTAACTCGTCAACTTCTCTGTTATGAAGTTTTGCTATCCGGACATAGTACTTCAGCAGTTCGGATTGCAGCAGAAGATTTCTGAAGCCCGCTTATACGATAAGAAATTGCATGAAGTGAAAGGGACAGATCGCGTGCCCAATTTTGACTGGGTGAATTTCCATTGTACATGTGTCTCATTGGATTTGAAGATATCATATGGTAGTCGGACATCAAATACCTTATGATTGCTCAAGGCAAGAAGTGTATATGACGTGGTACAAGCGCATGACAAGATTGTATGTATCTTCACATACTGTTGTACCAGCAGGAATCTAAATACCGATTTCCCCGATAGAGGAAGAACTACCACTGGCATATTCCTCTTCTCAACCTACATAACAACCGAAGGCATTGACGTAGTGAGCCATGATTAGTGTACTTTATATTTTATATATATTTATGTACTGTTAAGTTAAAATTTGATGTTTATATGTTGTTTAATTTATATATTTATTGTCATTGTAGATTGATAACACATGGGAGACAGTTTGGATAGTTGCTCGTACGTTAAAAAGTATCGTTCTCAAGAGCATTAAGGAGGAGGTAATGCGGGAAATCCTGAAACCATGCTGCAGCAGTCTTGAAGAGGCAGGTGACGGAGTGAAAACTTGATGCTTACCTAAATTCAACGGTACGTGCACCAAGGCGTGAGAGCGTGATAAGGGGAGGAATTCACATTGCCGAGCCACAACAAGAACCGAAGGTGTCGAAGGAAGAATAAAAAGATGAAGATGAGCCGGTATCACAAGTGACACAAGGTAGACGCAGAAATCTCCCTCGGAAGATGAACAAGTCCGAAAAACTCTCACCGAGTAGACGCAAACCGCCCTGTCGAAATATGTAGAAGCGATGTGTGACGTAGAAGAAATGTTGAGATGTTAGTTTATGTTGAGATTTTGTTTCTTGACGTTTATGTATTTATGTATTGTTGTTGTTGTAGATTGTGGTTTGTGTTAGTTTTTATATCATTATTATTATTGTTATTTTTTTATATGAATAATAAGAAGGATGAGAATGATTATGAAGTTGTGTGTATGTTAATATTGTCTACGAATGGATAGAATCTGCGGGATTGTTGTTATTGTCGGTAGAAATTCAAATATTGTATGTTGATGTTGATTTTGTATGCAGCAAAATGTTGCTGTGTGTATGAACTTTTTGAGTCAAAATACTCAACCTAACCCACTATTGGCGATAACGAATTAAGTGAACTTAGTCCATTATCACTAATAACGGGTTAGGTTAAAGAGATTTTTTGAAGTGTAAGATGATGTTGTCTATGAATGGATGTGAATCTGCGGGATTGTTGTTATTGTTGTTAGAAATTCAAATATTGTATGCAGCAGAATGCTGCTGTGTGTGAACTTTTTGAGCCAAAATACTCAACCTAACCAGTTATTGGCAATAACGGGTTAAGTTGAAGAATTCAAACAGAGAAGTTGATTTTCTTCAGAAAGTCTCTTCAACTTAACCTGCTATTGGTTATAACGGGCTAAATTCACTTAACTCGTTATCGCCAATAATAGGTTAAATTGAAAAATTCAAACAGAGAAGTAGATTTTCTTCTAAAAATATCTTCCACTTAGCCCGCTACTGAACTTAACCCGTTATCACCAATAACGAGTTATGTTGAAGAATTCAAACATAGAACTAGATTTTCTTCAAAAAATCTATTCAACTTAGCCCACTATTTGCTATAACAGGTTAAGTTCACCTAACCCGTTATCGCCAATAGCGGTTAGGTTGAAGAATTCAAATAGAGAACTGGATTTTCTTCAAAAAATCTATTCAACTTAGCCGGCTATTTGCGATAACTGGTTAAGTTCACCTAACTCGTTATCGCCAATAGCGGGTTAGGTTGAAGAATTCAAACAGAGAACTTGATTTTCCTCAAAATATCTCTTTAAAATAGCCCACTATTGGAGATAACGAATTAAGTTCACTTAACCCATTATCACCAATTACAGATTAGGTTGAAGAATTCAAACATAATTTTTTCTTCAAAAAATCTCTTCAACTTGTATTAAAAAATAAATAGTTATATATATATATATATATATATATATATATATATATATATATATATATATATATATATATATATATATAAAGTATGTATATATTTTGTGCTTATGTGTGGTGGTGGTGGTGGTAGTGGTTGGGGGGGGGGGGGGGGGGGGGGGTTCTTTATGGGTGAAGAACTTCTTTTTTTTAAATCAAAAGTCACGACCATGTTGAGGGTGTTTCCATCCTGATCCAACATAAGCCTGCACATGTAAGGAATGACAAGATATCCTCACGTATTGAAAATATTAAAAATGCGAAAAAGTACTTTATAAATAATGAACAAAAAAATTTGAATTTCTTTTCTCTCTTCACCTTCTATATTATCTAACCCTAACCCATAACCCTACCCCTAACCGTAACCCTATCGTTACCCCTAACAATCTATAACTTAGATCCTTTTTTTTTTTGCTCATTAATGAAAAATTAGTGGGAAAGAGAGAATTAAAAAGACTTTATTATCATTTTTCAAAAAAAAATTCATTTGTTGCTAATAACCCAGGTCGTAAACAAATGAAGGAAGAAAAGTATTTTTCATCTCACGAAGCCAAAATAAATTCACAATTGAAAATATATTTGGACAATAAAAAAGCAATTAATCCCTAAATAAAGCATTCATTCGGAGTCATACAAACTGATGTTAATATTTGCAAGTGTACAAAACCGCAACAAGTAGTATAGTTTTAGTGAAAAGAGTGTCGAACCCACAAGGACTAATTATTTTATTGAGTACCGAATTTACTAGATTAACTACTATTTGGAAAATCAAAATTTAAGCGACTAAATTAAATTAATCTAAAAAAACTAACTAAATTAATTAAGAGGGAGCGGAATCTGAAATTTTTGTGATTTGTTAATAGCAAAATTAATTCTAGGGCTTTTGATTTCACCTAGTTAATCCCACACAATTTATAATTCCATATGAATAAAAAGATTATTTTTCCAAGTTGTAGACCAAAATTCCCAAATTATTCAATGCTTTCTCTCGAACAACACCAAAAATATATCCAACTAACAGTTTGTCATATCTCTATGCAAATTTAATTAATCGAAGACTCATTAAGTTCTGTAGATTTCTTAAGGGTCACATCAATCGCGATAAATCATCTCTAATTTCGCTCAATCAATGGTATTTAATTTTATAGTTCTAAATCACAAATTACCTCTCGGTCTCTCCATGATCCAATAAATCATACAAATGTCTATCCACCAATTGTAAGCATTAAGAATAGAAATCAAACACACAACCAAGAAAAAATAGAAAAATAATATGGAATTAAAAGTGTGTTATCAAAAGTAGGCTACATCAAAGCCCTAGAAAAATAAAATTTAGTTCATAATGGTTTTGCAATTAACAAATATTGTCTTGGATTGCATTATAAAATTAGACAAAGAGAAAAGAGATACAGGAAGAACAATTTTGTAAAAAAAATTTTGCAAACCGAACGTCTCGAATTGCGTGCCCAAAGTAACTCATGTTTCTCTCCTTTCTGTCTCTGTTGGAGAACGCGTCGCCGTACCATCCACGTCAGCTTTGCTGACATCCAGCACAACAGTCGCCGTCACGTGGGACCCGCCTCATTTTCCGCTTCGTACACGTCGGCACGTCCCTGTCCACATTACCGATCTGTCCCTCTTTGCCACGTCACACAGCTTTTTCTTGATCGTTTCGCGTGCCGTCAAAAACCCAAGCACCCAGCTCTCCGTTCTAACTTCGTCTCTTTTATTTATTTATTTATTTATTTATTTATTTATTTATTTATTTATTTATTTATTTATTATTATTATTATAATTATTATTATTATTATGATTATTATTATTATTATAATGATTAGGGATCAGCCATCGCTCTCTCCCTTCGTTCCGCACTATCTTTTCTCCCTCTCTTGTTGTTGTATTTATAGGCATACAAAGAGGAGAATTAGGGTTTACTTTTGCAGAAAAACCCATATTCTTTCTTTATTTCCTTCCTTCTTTAATTTGCTCTTTTCTTTCTTGCTTCTTTTTCTTCTCTTTCACGTGCTGCACACACAAAATAAAGCAGAAATTAGGATTTAAAAATAAAAAATAAAATTAATTAGTTTAAATTAATTAAACTAACTAAAAATCATATTAGCTTATTTAAACCCTTTTTAAAATGTTTATTTCATTTTCAGCTCAATTAGCAAATAAAATTTATATCTTGCATTTCACACGGCAAAATTGTAAAATTTAAAAATCAACAAAACAATAAAATTTAATAAATCATTCTGTTTGTTTTGTTTGTTGAATTTTACCAAAAATCTTCACATTTTGCATCAAAAATCTTATTCCTTCATAAATAATTAATTAATTGAAATCTTATGGAAATAAGACAAATTATAAACAATAAAAATGAATACAAGGAATTTTAATGGGTAAATGAGTACAAATATTTATATAAAAATTAGACACATCACAAACGCAAAAAAAAAAATATTCATCCTCTTCATTACAAATAAAAAATTTCAAAAAATTAAAAATTAAAAGTTAAAAGTTAAAAGTTAAAAGTTAAAAGTTAAAAATTAAAAATATTAAAAATATCAAAAAATACCAAAAAATAAGAAACAACAATAAATAAAACATCAAGTGAAACTAGACTAAGTGTCAAGTGTAGAAAACAGGAAACAACGTGCATAAATCCAAATCAAGAAAACATCAATATTATATCCTGACTCTCTAATGCATACTTGTCGGATTCTATGCATCACACTCTACATAGGTCCGGTGCAAGCCCTTATCATTCTCCACTTGATAGGGTTTAATCCCCCGCTATACAACTCATCCTACCACGATGACTACTACGAGATATAGATAAACTGTGAGTATTATCCCACGCCCCGATAATTCCGGAGGTCAATCTCTATCCACAGATAATTCCGGAGACTATTTCACTCACACCTGGGAATCTTCTAAAATACCCCACACCGCAAGCTATGGTGCCTCATCACACGAATACCACATGAGTGTCGCCTCGACCCCGATAATTTAGGAGATCAATCCCACACCGCAGGTAATTCCGGAGACTATTTCACTCACACCTCGATAATTCCGGAGATTATCTCACACCGCAAGCCATACTGAGGTCCATAACCCATGTTCTCATTTCATCATATCACCATCTAGTGCCTGTCCTTATTTATTTAAGTTAATTAATAAATTTCGAATCTCCTAGAGTTGGTGCACTCTACCGGACTTAACTAATCAACAACAAGCCTCAATAGGTCAAAACACAATAACTCAACTGCCGGTACATTAGGGTCCCACACACCCTCTAGAGACTCGCACTCAACCAACAATCCCAAACCTTCCATATCAATACTTTTATAAAACATCTTGAAAACATGTAATCTGTAGTATAATGATATTTATAACAGTAGGTCATTAATCTGAAAAACATTGAAGAACCAATTGTTTTAAATGAACATCAGAAAAACTCGAGAAAACATCAGTCAGAGCAATGGCAGTCGACTGTAAACACCAGTCGGTCGACTGTCTCGCGTGAAAACCCAACACTTCAGGAAAAAATATAAATCTAAGTATAGTCAGTTGACTGTATAAAGTTCTAGCTCGACTGTCCCGCATAAAAATCCAAAACTAATAGAAAACACAAAACAGAGCAGAAGCAGTCAGCTGTAAAAATAGGTCAGTCGACTGTCCCGCAAGAAAATCCAGAACTTCGAGAAAACAAAAATCAGTGCAGAGGCAGTCGACTGTATAAAGTGATCAGTTGGTTGTCCCGCACGAAATTTCAAAACATGAAGAAAAACACAGCAGTCAGGTCGAGACGGTCGACTGTTGATATTTATCGGTCGACTGTCGACCTGCAGACTGCAGTTTTAGTTGTGCACATTTCAACCGATACGGGGTTTTACTTTATAAAAACTAAATCTGTAAAAGGTACAATCCTGATATGTTCAAATAGGACTTGTAGAGTATATAAGAGTCCATAAAAACCAATCAAAACCACTTTGAATTAATAAAAATAGCTTTTTGATGAATTTCTTCAAAATAAAACATGAATGTGTGCATATATCAAAACTAGAGTTTTTACGAATCAATCATACATCAAATAACTTCGTATTATGTTCCAAACTATATCAATACCGAAATAATTAAGATTCAATCAAAATTCTGTAAAACACACAAAATCCAATTTCTTCAAAAACAATGAAATAAGATATTTATGTACAAATGTATGTGTAAGTTTGTGCATCAAAGAAAAACTTCAAAATCCATCAAGTAAAAATAATATAGGCATTTAAATCCCAAAATTGAGCAATTCAAATCCAAGTAAAAGCTTCACAAAACCACGAAATCCCCAATTTGAAATTAACGTAATAAACCCAAATCTAGGTATCACAAATCCAATCGTCCAAACTTGATCTCTTAATTCATTAGTCATTCTCAAAGTTCCTCAAACTCAATCACAATTGTTTTTAATAGTTAACTCATGAACATAAACAAATTTAACATTATCATGGCCAAATTAGATTCATCCAAACCCTAGCATGCTTTCTAATAGATGAAACACCACATAAAATATTCAAGAACATTACAAAACAAATTATATCACTCACCTTTTTGAAGAAAATCGAACGAAGACAAATAGAAAATAAGAAATATCTCTCATTCGCAAGAAATCCAAGATCCTCGCTTTAGAATTCCAATAAAATAAGATATAAGAAACTCCTTGTGTTGTGCAGCGAAGAGACGGCTGCACTTCACCCTAAATAGGCCGGGATTAAATGTTTCTAGGATTTTTAAATACATTTGCAAAATACTCCTTTTAAATATCTATATAATAAAACACAAAGAAAGCTATCAAGTGGCTCTCCTTCAATCCCCCCAAAATCAAAGGCCCAGATCTAACCTCACAAAACACATTTTCCCTCCCAAAAGTTTTCCCCCAACTCAAATTCAAATCCTCCTACCCAAAACAAATTCTTTATTTATTTAATTATCTCTCTCTCTCTCTCTCTTTTTCTCTCTCTCTTTCTCTCTCTCTTATTCAAAAAATTAAGAAAATAAAATTTTAAAAATTTTAAAAAATAAAAAAAATAAAAAATTTAAAAATTTAAAAATAATTTAAAAAATCAAAAAATTCAAAAACTTCTAAAAAATTATAAAAAATTACAAAAAAAATTTATAATTTTTTTTTAAAATTTAAAATTTTAAAAAATTATATTTTTTATATTAAAAAAATTAGAAAATTTAAAATTCAAATATTTGATAATTTTAAAGTTTTGAAATTTTGAAATTTTGAAAATTTAAAATTTTGAAATTTGAAAATCTCAAAGCAAATCCAAATTCAAATCCAATGTCGAACCTCAATCAAGAAGTCGTCGTCGATATCTGATCCGCTGCTGATTCCATATCGGTGACTCCACCAAATCGAGCGTGGATATCAGCGACTTCGTATCAGCGACTCCCCTCCACCGAATGGAGAGCCTCTATATGTAAGTTCAAGCTAATGATAAAAAAGGCGATGGTTGAGCTTAAAGGTAGATATACTGCTTCCTCATATAATATGTTTGCTACTTCAATTAATTTACTGGATCTCCAAAATTATTTTATATAATCAAACTAGGTGTACCTTTTCGAAGATGTGCCTAGGCACGTGTCAACGGGTAAACCTAGTATCCTTACATATATGGATCCCCATACTAGAAAATTAGATAAAACCAATTTAATTGAGCCTAAAAATCAAAATGGCCTCTTCTAATATCAGCCAACACTGTTTGAAAAACCCAGAATTACGAATTTGCATTTTCACCCCTCTAAAAGGCAATTTTGCAAAAGATCATCTTTTATCAAAACTTGTAAAATAAATCAAATTTATTAAAACAAAAGTAAACTCTTTTCTCCTAAGTTGACTAGGCATCATACCCAGTCCAAAAATCCGAAAATCTGGAGTTTTCACTCCTATTGGCAATTTTGCACAAAAAGTCCTTCTTTTTTGTAATATTTGTAAATAGGTCCAATAATCATCAGAAAATTCCAGAAAATTCACAAATAATATCTAATAATAAATAATGAGTTTCCCGAAAATAAATTTTGACTTTGAACTCCTCAAGAAGATACCTGCACGTGTTTCGCACGAGTAAAAAGATAAATTTTTAGAAAATGTGTTCATTAAATCCCCAAAAATCATTTTAACTCATTTATAAATCTTTAAAACATGATTTAAAAATCTGGGGTATTACAACGTAGGAGATGAATTTGTACGAATTTCCATCCAAAAATCAAGTCTCTCTTTGAAATCTTCAACTTAACCTGTTATCTCCAATAGCGGGTTAATATAACCTACCTCGTTATCGATAATAGCGGGTTAAGTTGAAGAGGAATTTGTTCAAATTTTCAAAACATAATGATGTCGCTTATTCAAAACTTGAACTTAACCCGTTATCAGTAACAACGGGTTAAATTAACTTAACCCGTTATCGGTGATAACAGGTTAGGTTGAAGATGAAAGAACTCAAATTTGTTTAAAAAAACAAGTCTCTGTTGGAATTTTTATACTTAACCAGCTGTTACCGCTAAATCTGGTGTGGGAGCAAACAAATAGTATTTGTGGATTCTTGGAAAACTTGAATAGCAAACCTGACACCCGTTCCGCCAGAGTTTGACCACTGACTCCCGTCGTTTACCTACAAAAAGTACAAGACACCGGGGTTGATCCCGGCGACGCACCCTCCGATGCTCAAGTCAGTAATCAGGAATGATTATGAAAGAGCGTAAATTGGCAAAAGATTGATTACCTCTTAATGGTGGGGGATGGGGGGTATTAATTTATAGCCGCCTTAGGGATCAGATTAGGAATGTAATCCCTGTGATCTGATAAGGAATATAATCCCCGTAATCAGATTAGGAATGTAATCCCTAATTTCCAGTGAAAAGATAGATGTGAATCAGGGCCGTTGATTAGGGTTAATCAGAGACCTTGATTTTATCCTGCTGGACCGGGTTTGCTGCGGGTTGGAACCCACACCTGGTTGGAGATGGATCCGTTCGCGGGTTAATGGATCTTTGAGAAGGAGACCCAGTACCCGCTTCAGACCCATTTGTAGGTGAAATTACCATTTTACCCCTAAGCTTTGAGATTCGTGCCCAATTTGGATGATCCCGATTTAACCATATTTTTAGCCATATCACAAGCCCCCCACTCCCGAAGACTGAGTTTGATCAGCCTTTAAGGAGTAGTTTTACTATTTCCATGGCTTACGGGGTTGTATCGGAGTCCAACGGGGAGTTTCGAATCTTTGTATGAGGCAGTATGGTAATTTTTTGAGTTGGATGTGCGCTCTGAGTTGTTCTTGAGCTCTTCTGGACATTTGGTGATTTTTATCTATTTTTCAGATTATTTATTTAATTTTGCGAAGTGTTAATCCGTCGTTCGGGGGTCTTAACGAACCGTTCTAGGCAACAATTGTTCATTCAGGGGCTCGAAAATACGCCCCCGAATTTATAACTATTTCCTAGAATTTTTAGTTAATTTTTCCGAATTTTAAATAATTTTTTTGCAATTTTTAAATAAATAAAACGATAAAAATAAATAAAAACTAATTTTTAATACCGATTGATGGCGTGGCGTGATCTGGGCCCTCCATCAGCTTCGAGCGCGATTTTCTGGGGGATCGGACGATCCAAGTTGCTCGGTAAGTAGTTTCTTCGTATGAGAGGGTCGGTGCCTCGGCACCTCGGCTTGGCTCTTCGGCAGCTTGGCTCGGAGCCTCAGGATCTGCCGAGCTACGTGGCACGATCCTGAGCATCCATCACGGCGCTAATCACGAGGACGGGGTTCAGATCATGAGAAAATGTTATTTTGTCGTTTTGTGGTCGTGGCGCGATCTGAGCCGTCCATCAGATTTTGACACGAATCTTGGAACGATCCGACGGTGAATTTGGGTCGACAGAATTTTTCTCCATATGTGGAGGTCGGTTCCTCGGCACCTCGGCTCGGCTCCTTCTACAGCTCGGCCCGGAGCGCTGGTATCTGCCGAGCTACGCAGCACGATCCTGAGCGTCCATCACGGTGCGAATCACGAGGACGTGGTTCATATCACGAGAAAACGTTATCTTGTCATTTTGTGGGCGTTGCTGTCTGAACCGTTCATCAAATTTTGACACGAATTTTGGAACGATCCGACGGTGATTCGGCCTCGGCAGAATTTTTCTCCATATGTGGGGGTCGATACCTCGGCACCTCGGCTCGGCTCTTCGGCAACTTGGCTCGGAGCCTCAGGATCTGCCGAGCTACGTGGCACGATCCTGAGCGTCCATTACGGTGCGAATCACAAGGATGGGATTTAGATCACGAGAAAACGTTATCTTATCGTTTTGTGGGTGTGTCGCTATCTGAATCGTTCATCAAATTTTGACACGAATTTTGGAACGATCCGACGGTGATTCGGCCTCGGCAGAATTTTTCTCCATATGTGGGGGTCAGTTCCTCGGCACCTCGGCTCGGTTAGAATGGCGGTTCGGTGGCATGTCGAGGTGTTGGTTGCCGAGGGGTGGAGTTGTGTGTTTTGACGAGTTCTTGTCTTGAACCGGCGCCGCCCTTCGACCCAGTAGCTCGGTTGCTTAGCCAAGCTGTTCGATAGCTCGACTATGTGCACCGGTGGCCGGCAGCTCGGAAGGAACGCGTGGCTAGATCTGGAGCGATCATCATGGTGTGAATCATGAGGATAGGGTTCAGATCACGAGAAAACGTTATCTTGTCATTTTGTGGGCGTGTCGCTATCTGAACCGTTCATCAAATTTTGACACAAATTTTGGAACGATCTGACGGTAATTCGGCCTTGGCAGAATTTTTCTCCATATGTGGGGATCGGTACCTCAGCACCTCGGCTCGGTTAGAACGGCGGTTCGGTGGCATGTCGAGGTGTTGGTTGCCGAGGGGTGGAGTTGTGTGTTTTGAAGAGTCCCTGTCTTTAACCGTCGCAACTCTCCGTTTTGGCATTTTGCCTTCTCTTAGTGGGCCCTTAAATGCCTAGGTAAGCCCAAACGTCACTTTGAGGTTATAAATCCTCACCCCCCTTCACCCCCTGGCTCATTCTCACTTTTACTCCCTAGTTTTTACTTTTACTCTTAGTTCGCTCTGCTAGCGGCGATTTGTGCTCTAAGGTGGTTGCACTAGCTGTCGCGTGGGCTAGGCAATTTATGGTGATCTAATTCCGGCCATGAACGTCACTTCAAGGATACGTCACTTCAAGGTCAGTGTATTTGCCTTAGTACTTTTTTAGAGATGTCAAGGGTAAACTCGGGAAGTGAGGCCTCGTCCTCGGACGATAGTAGTGCCGAGTTGAGGAGGCAAGTGGCGAGCCAGAGAAAGGGGAAGGAGGTGGTAGGACCATCCGTGGCCGAGGAGAAGAGGAAGAAGGTAGTGGCCTGGTCTCCTGTAGTCGAGGAGATCGTGGAGAATGAGAGGCGGGCCCCTTAGTTGGGCCAGTACCCTAGTGTGCTGTCCGGCCATGCCGGAATTAGGCAGTACGAGGGTGATCTTCTGAAGAAGACGATCGTTGGTAGGTCGGCAGTTTACGAGGAAAACAACCCGAGAGAGACTACCGAGGTGGACGACATTGCCTCGGTATTAACCGAGAAGGACCTGCTCTGGATTAGAAAGGGGTTCGCCATCCCTCCGGAGTACCAGCTGGTCCTCTCCGACCCTGGGATGAGGGCGAACTCCGTACTGTCGCTGGATACGTGTGTGTTCGACTTCGACTCTTTGAGCGCCGGCTTGCGCTTTCCCCTGCATCCCTTCGTGTTAAAGGTACTTCAGTGGTATTGCCTGGCGCCGACCCAGTTTATGCCGAACTCCTGGCATCACGTGCTCGCCTTCTTATTGCAGTGCCGCATCACTGAGGTCGAGCCTGACATGGTGATCCTCCGGAGCCTATATCGGATCCACCGGATGAATAAGGCCGAGCCTCGCTACTACCTGGCACCCCGAAAAGGTGTTAGGCTCATAGAGAATCCGGATTCGATAAAGGGTTGGAAGTAGAAGTTTTTTCTGTTGAAGGGGCCCTCGACGCTAGACTTTCCGAAACGGTGGAAGGCAGAGGTGCCGAAGTTTGCGAGGGTCGACCCAGTGTTGAGTGCGGCCGAGGAGGAGGTGGCGGCGAAGCTCATTGCTCTGCTAATGTTGAGCTGGAGAGAAATGACCGAGGAGGTGCTACATGGGTTGGGCCTTAGTCCGATCGACCCGAGTATGCCCCTGACATCTTGTTGCAATTTTTTTCTTTAAGTTTCTTGTTTGTTTTTCTAACTTGTTTGTTTTGTTGTTTGGAATAGAAGCGCCGAAGATGGATTTCCTGAGGATGTTGAATGAGCGAGGTAAGGTTGCCGACGGTAGGAAGAGGAAAAGGACGGGCACGGGTCCTTCGTCCGGCCGCCCTACCAAGGCTCCCTCGGTAGTCGCCGACCCTACCCCCGCTCCTTAAGCTCCATTGTCGGAGGTGGCTGTTCACGCCGACCCTTCGGCTCCTGCTTCTTCTACCACGGCCGGTGAGACCTTCTCCGTCTTGGTGGCGCTGTCGCTCGAAGACCCGCCCCTGACGACTCAGGCTGAGGTGATTCTGACCGAGCAGCACAAGAAGCTGTTCGTCCCCGACTGGCAGGTCAAGAACCATGACGGCTTCCTCGGCGACTCGCAGATGTGTATGCAAGCCGTGAAGCATCTCGCGACCCCCAAGGACCGAGCTGCCCTGAAGGTGGGGACGACCGGTGACGACACCTTCGAGGTCGCCCGGTCGCTTATGTTGGTAAGTCTTGATTTTCCTCTTTTTAAGAATTTTGCCTAAGTTCACAGCTCGGCTCTAACTCCTTCTTGCCATAGGCCACCTGTCACTTCGGCCATCTGATTCAAGAGTTCGTCGAGCAGGAGAGGGAACTGAAGGCCACCTGTGACAAGGACAGGGCAGAGAAGGCAAGGGCGGTTAGGCAGCTCGAGGCGGAGCAACGCCGCTCGGAAGGCTTGGAGGTTCGAGTCGCCGACCTCGAGGCAGACTTGGAGCGAACCAAGCAGCAGCTCACCGCGGAGGTCGCCAATGTTGCTAAAGCTGCTAAGGAGTTGGCAGAATCGGCGAAGGCCCTGGAGGCGGCGAAGGCGGAGAAGGACACCGTGGCGGCAGTGATAAGGGCCGAGGTCGAAGCCGAAGCGAAGAAGCATATGGCTGGGAATATGGAGAAGTCCTATGCCAGGGTGCTCGACCATGTCCAGGCTCGGGTCCCTGGTTTTTAGAGAGTGGGGTACCGGTTGTGGCCTGGCGGCGAGGATGAAGGCGAAGAGGTTGAAGAAGACGACGATTGGGAAGAGGAGAACGAACCTCGGGGTGGGAAGGTGCCTGCCGACCCTAAGACCGCGTCGGCCGATCCTCAAACCGAGGTGACGAGGGGCAAAGGGCCATCTGGCAAGGCGCCAGTCACCGAGCTACCGCCCCAGGTGGATCCCTGATTCTTTTGTTTTTTGTAATTTTTCTTTGTGTAAGCCTTATAGCGGACTGGCCACCTTTCTTTTGATGTGAATGAAAAGGCTTCATCTCAAAAATTTTGTCTTGAATTTGTCTAAGTGTCTGGCTCGGATATAATCTTTCAATGTGATGCCCTCGTCTTTCGCGGCAGCTCGGCAGCGTGCGGAACTGTTCAAGCAATTTCGCGAAGCTCGTCTCGAGGGCGAGATCGAGCTGATTCGGAGAGTGCTATTCAATGTGGAGAAGAAGAACAGCGAGTTACTGGCCGAGGTGCATCACTTGCGGATAGCCGAGGAAGAACTCTCCGCTAAGGAGGAAGAGTTGGCCTCAGCGCTGGCCAAGCGAGACGAGCTCGCAACGAAGGTCGAGCAGCTGCAGAGGGTTACAGTCGATAAGAGCATCGAGGTGACCAATCTGCGTCGCATCATATCCGATAGTGCTGAGTACCCGGGCTCGGCAAAACTCCCTCGGCTAAAGATATCGGTGAAGGACGACACTTTGAAAGATAGGATCGTCGAACTCGAGGAGGAAGTGGCTCGTCTTAAGCCTTAGCCCGTGAGGATTAACGTCTATAGCACCTCGTGTACTCGCGAGGAGAGCGAACGAGGGATCTCCTTCTACGAGCTCGTGACTCATCCTCTCATTACAGGTCGGACTGCGGCCGATGCTCAAAGTGGCGTAGCAGTTTCCTCGAGCGGAGCCTCAGTCGGAGCCACCGTTAGAGTTAGTGGCGAAGAGGCGTCTCGATTCGTCGGCCTAGAAACGAGCTCAGAGGTTAAGCGACGCCGACCCCGAGTGTCTCTGAATCGGAATGTCCCCGTTCGGAAGAGGCGCTGAAAAATTTGTATTGGGCTCTCGAGTTTTTTATAACGCCTTTTTGTAGTAACCTTGCATTGTAAAATTATTAAGTTGTTTTAATAAAATTGGAGTTCGTCTGCTCGCTGTTGTGCCGCAGTTACTTTACTATTGAAACGAACCATAAGTACCAAAAGTTAGCTCCTTTTACTCGGTTCTAGCTGTAGAATTTTCGCTCTTGTTCGGGGTGTACCGAGGTCTCTTTGCCTTTTGATAGTTAGGTAACTCGGATTTGTGGCCAAGCTACGTGGCTTAATCTGGCGGCGGATCATGATCACGGCGCGAATCACGAGACAAGAGGCTCAAATTTCGAGAAAACGTTATCTTTTCATTTTGTGGAGACGTGGCGCGATCTGAGCCGTTCATCACGTTTTAGCACAGATTTTGAGACAATCAGACGGTGAAGCTGGCTCGGTGGCTTTTTTCTCCATATGTGGAGGTCAGTACCTCGTCCGCTCGGTTCGGCGACTCGGTAGTTCCGCCTCTGCCCATTGTAGCTCAGTAGCTCGAGGTTCTTAACGAAGCGGAGTCGAATCAAGTATTGGACCCCAAACTTGTCGTTAGTGTTGAGTCCGAAGCAGAGTCGAGCCAAGTGTTAGACTCCGAACTCGTCGTTAAAGTTCGTTCATCGGTTGTGGGAGCGGTTCCGAATGGTGAACCACTTCTAGCTTGCTTAAGAGCGAGCTTGCGAAGCAGAGTCGAGCCAAGTGTTGGACTCCGAATTCGTCGTTAGAGTTTGTTCAACGGTTTTGGGAGCAATTCCGAATGGCGAACCATTTCTAGCTCGCTTAAGAGCGAGCTTGCAAAGCAGAGTCGAGCCAAGTGTTGGACTCCGAACTCGTCGTTAGAGTTTGTTCAACGGTTGTGGGAGCAGTTCCGAATGGTAAACCACTTCTAGCTCGCTTAAAAGCGAGCTTGCGAAGCAGAGTCGAGCCAAGTGTTGGACTCCGAACTCGTCATTAGAGTTTGTTCAACGGTTGTGGGAGCAGTTCCGAATGGCGAAACACTTCTAGCTCGCTTAGGAGCGAGCTTGCGAAGCAGAGTCGAGCCAAGTGTTGGACTCTAAATTCGTCGTTAGAGTTTGTTCAACGGTTGTGGGAGCAATTCCGAATGGCGAGCTAGAGGGTGAAGAGTAAAAACAGAGAGATATAAGCAATTTTACAAGTAAAATATGAAAAAATGTTGTTTATTGACCACTAATAGTTGGCTGCTTCTAAGTTGCGAGCCTTTATTACATAAGAGAAATAAAGGAAAAAAAATACAAGTAAAAGGAGAGGAACGGTTCGACATCCCAGAATACTTAAAGAGGCGTTAAAGCGCTCTCTTGGTAATTCAAAAGATGGTCGGCATTCCAAGTCCTGGGGATTTCTCTGCCTTCGAGGTCTTCTAGACGATATGCCCCGGGCCGAACCACTTTGGTGATCTTGTAGGGTCCCTCCCAATTTGGAGCTAGTTTACTCTTCTGACTGGGAAAAGAGATTGCTAACTTTCTGAGGACCAAGTCTCATTCTTTGAGGTCGGTAGGACGGACTCTCTTATTGTACTCCAACTCGATCCTCCTCTGATAGCTCTGTTGGCGGATTGATGCTCTTTCCCGTAGCTCGTCGACCAAGTCTAAGTTTGCCCGAAGTTCTCTAGCATTCTGTTCTTCTTCGTAGGCAACAAGGCGAGAGAAGGTATGCCGACTTCCAATGGGATCACAGCCTCGGACCCATACGTGAGGTTGAATGGCGATTCTCCTGTGGGGGTCCGTTTCGTGGTGCGGTAGTTCCATAGCACGTTAGGGAGCTGATCGACCCATAAACCTTTAGAGCACTTATTCAGCCTCATCTTAATACTGGAGAGGATCTGTCAGTTAGCATTCTCTACTTGACCATTCAATTGTGGATGGGAGACGGAGGAAAAACATTGTTGGATGGCGAGGTCTTCACATAGAGCTCGGAAGGCAGCCCCGGTAAATTGGTTTCTGTTGTCTGTTATGAGGACTCGAGGGACACCGAATCGGCAGATAATGTTCTTCCAGAAGAACTGAAGTACTTTGTTCTCGGTGATTGTGGCCAAGGGCTCGGCCTCTATCCACTTCGAGAAGTAGTCGACTGCCACGACTAAGAATTTGAACTGGCCGGGAGCTGGTGGGAATGGCCCTAGTAAATCCATCCCCCACATTGTGAAAGGGATAGGACTTGATAAGGAGGTGAGTGGAGCTTGTAGGAGGCGACGGATGTTGGAGTACTTCTGACAAGAGCTGCATTGCCGAATGTGTAGGTCGGCGTCTCGTAGGAGAGTGGGCCAGAAAATCCATAATTCAACACCTTTCGGGCTAGGGATCTGGACCCTAAATGCGCCCCGCCGATGCCTTCGTGAAGTTCTTGCAGGGCATAATCGGCTTGTTCCGGGGAGAGGCATCTCAAATAAGGCCTGCCGTCTACTCGTGTGAAGGAGCGCTTGTATAGGATGCCCTCAATAAGTGTGTACCGCTCTGCTTGGGTTCTCACTCAGTGAGTTTCTTTAGGGTCTTCGGGGAGGAGCCCATCCCTTAGGAATTCTACCAGGGGTTTCATCTAATTATCTTGAAGCAGGACAGGTAGCGACTCCATCGAGTCGGAAGTTTCATCTTCTATACTTGACTTCAGGAGTACCTCGATCAAGACGGTCTGCTCGAGACCTTGGAAGGAGGAGGAGGCTAGCTTGGAAAGAGAATCGGCTTGGGAATTCTCTTCTCGGGGGATTCGCTAGATGAGAGCTTCTTCAAATAGGGTCATGAGATTCCTGACCTTGGCTAGGTACATAGCCATTCGGTCATCTCGTGCCTCGTACTCGCCTAAGACATGGTTTACGACCAGCTGAGAGTCGCTAAAGATCCGGAGGCGCTGCGCCCCTGCCTTGCGAGCCATTCTGAGGCCGGCTATGAGTGCTTCATATTCTGCTTCATTATTAGAGGCCTTGAAGTTGATGCGGAGGGAGTATTGGAGGACGAAATCATCTGGGCCGGCCAGAATGACCCCGGCTCCGCTCCCCTCATTACAAGAGGATCCGTCTACGTAAACCGACCAGACAGGTGGTCCCTTCATTGCTTGGCTGACCTCAGGGATGGTACTCTCGATGATGAATTCAGCTAAGGCCTGAGCCTTGATTGCAGTCTGAGGCTGGTACGATATGTCGTGTTGGCTCAGCTCGATAGACCACTTCATGAGGCGACCGGAGGTCTTCGGCTTGTGGAGGACTTGCTTCAGTAGTTGGTAGGTAAGAACGACCACCGAATGGGACTGGAAATATGGGCGAAGCTTTCTTGCGGCCATGACTAAGGTGTATGCCATCTTCTCTATCCTCGGGTAGCGGAGCTCGGCATCCCGAAGTACCTTGCTCACGTAATAGATGGGCTTTTGAGTCTTATCTTCTTCCCTCACGAGGACGGTGCTGAGGGTCTGCTCGGAGGCGGCTAAGTAGATGTAGAGGGCTTCCCCGGGAACTGGTTTGCTGAAGAGAGGAGGATTGACTAGGTAAGCCTTCAGCTGGTCGAATGAGTCTTGTTGTTGATGACCCCACTCGAAGCCTTTAGCCCCCCTGAGAGCTTTGAAGAAGGGAAGACACTTCTCCCCTGACTTGGAAAGGAAGCGCCCTATGGCTGCCAGGCGACCCGTTAGCTTCTGAACCTCTTTAACATTCCTCGGGGGAGCCATGTCTAATATGGCTTTGATCTTCTCGGGGTTGGCCTCGATTCCTCTTTGGCTGACCATGAAGCCTAGGAATTTCCCCGACGAGACCTCGAACGCACATTTGTTCGGATTGAGCCTCATATCACGCTTTCTGAGTACGTCGAACGCCTCTTGCAGATCGGCCACATGATCGGTCCTGTGGATGCTCTTGACAAGCATATCGTCAATATATACCTCCATATTTCGGCCGATCTGTGCTTGAAAAACCTTGTTGACGAGGCATTGATAAGTGGCACCTGTATTCTTCAAACCGAAGGGCATTATCCTGTAGCAGTAGAGGCCCTGATCGGTTATAAAGGAGGTCTTCGGAATATCCGGCGGAAACATACGAATCTGATTGTAGCCTGAGAAGGCGTCCATGAAGCTGAGGAGTTCATGGCCCGAAGTGGTGTCAATCAAAGTATCGATGCTTGGAAGAGGGAATGGATCTTTGGGGCACGCCTTGTTGAGGTCGGTAAAGTCGATGCAGATCCTCCAGGTCCCGTTGGACTTCTTAACCATCACTACATTCGAGAGCCATTCGGGATAATTGACCTCTTGTATGAACCGAGCCTTCAAGAGCTTGTCCACCTCCTCTTTTATAGCTTGCTGGCACTCAGGAGCAAACTTGCGCCTCTTCTGTTGGACCGGTTTGAATTCCAGAGCGACACTGAGGTGGTGGACAAAAAGCTCTTCGGAAATTCCTGGCATGTCAGCGACCGACCAGGCAAAGAGGTCGCGGTTCTTTCTGATACATTGAACTATGTCCGAGCTTAGGGTAGATGGGAGGGTCTTGCTGATAAAGAACTTGCGGCTCTGGTCCTGCCCAGAGAAGAGCACTTCCTCCAACTCATCCACCGACTCGGACGTTGGCCGGGCAACATCTTGGGGGATTTCAAGAGTTTCGAAGGAGAGGACTGGACCTATAGTAGAGGTCATGTAGCATCTGCGGACCATTTCCTGACTGCCTCTTACTTCCCCTACTCCTCCCCAGGTGGGGAACTTCATCTTAAGGTGATAGGCGGAAGGGACGACTTCGAGAGCAGCTAAGCCGGGCCGACCCAAAATGACATTATAAGCTGCAGGGACATCCACGACCATAAAGTCCATCAACTCCGTTCGGGTAGTAGGAGTTTTGCCAGTGGTTACGTCGAGGGTGATCACCCCTTCAATAGTCACTGGCACTCCCGTGAACCCATGGAGTGTGTATCCGGCGGGTTTAAGTCTGTCTCGGGATAGTTTGAGGCCTTTGAAAGCGACAAGAAAGAGGATGTTAACGGAGCTGCCATTATCCACTAGGATCCTCTCCACTTTAAAGTTTGCCATATGGAGGTTGATGACAAGCACATAGGGTTCGGACACCCTCAAGATCTTCATCTGAGAATGTGACGGGTACTCCGAGGCCTTTAGGAGGAGGTATGGTGCGAACCGAGTTAACTTCCCTTATAAATGCTTTTCGAAAGGAGTTGGAGGAGCCCCCCATTGGGCCCCCATGAATGAGGTGCAGGAAACGCTCCTCTTCAAATTCGGGCGTTTCATCGCGTTCAGGACGTTTGTTAGCCCCCCGAGGTGGGGGAGGAAGATCGGCTCGGTCCTTTCTCACGAACTTGGTTAGCTGACCCCTCTGGATGAGGGCTTCTATCTCGTTCTTCAGGGCCCGACAATCATTGGTGTCGTGGCCATGGTCCCGGTGATAGCGGCACCACTTCTCTTTATCCCTCTTCTTGCCAGGGGTGTTCATTTTTGGCATAGGAGGTATCACCCCCTCCTTCTCAACTTCCATGAGAATTATGGAGATGTTGGCGTTAAGAGGAGTAAACTTTTCAAATCTTGGAGGAGGTCGGCGCTGCCTGCCATTATCCTTTTGGAGCTTCTTGTCCCCTTCCTCTTCTGTTCCCTTTCTCTTGGACCCGGAGGAAGGCCCCTCCAAGTTGGGGCGGTGCTCAGCTTCCTCGACTCGAATATACTTTTTGCTCCGGAGGAGGAGGTCAGAGAAGTTCTGCGGGGGCTTCTTGGCGAGGGAGGAGCGGAGGTTGGGGTTGAGGACATTGGATTGGAATGCTGCTGCAACGACCGACTGGTCAAGGAATGCTATGGACCTGGCTTCCGCTGTGAACGTTTTCACATAGTCTCTCAGTTTCTCACCCTTCTTCTGGTTGAGGTAGAGTAGCGAAATGCTGGTCTTCTCAGTTCGGCAACTACTCACGAAGTGGGTGACGAAGAGGGTCTCAAATTGCTCGAAGGAGAATACTGAGGATGGGGCAAGGCGAGAGTACCATTCTCGAGCCGGACCCTTGAGAGTAGCGGAAAAGGTCTTGCATAGCAGAGCATCAGAAGCTTGATGGATGAGCATGAGGGTCTTAAAGCTTTCGATGTGATCGACGGGGTCAGACTCCCTGGAATAAGTCTCGAACTGAGGAGGTTTAAAGCCAATTGGTACGGGTGCCTCCATTATGGTTCGGGAAAAAGGAGGTCGACTCAAGCGAAGGGTCCTTCCTCTAAGCTCTTCTTCTCTGTCTAACTGACCCAAGAGCCTCTCCATTTCGTGGAGATGGCGGTAGACAGCGTCATCTCTTCGTCGCTAGTCAACCGAGCCTCTAGACCCGTCCTTGTACGAGGGAGAGCGGGGGCTACGATGACGGTAGCTCCTGGAGCGGCGAGGACTAGGAATGTGTTGGGGGTTGCTAGGAGCTGGAGGAGTTAGGGACCGTTGGCGAGGACTTCGAACCGGAGGAGGAGTGGGAATCCTCGGAGCATTGGTGTTGTTGGGTCGGAGATTGAGAGCTTGTAGGATGGTTGCTTGGAATTGCTGGAACTCGGCACGGGTGATGGGTACCTCATCGTTCCTTGGATGTTGCCGACCTGCGGGGGAATGGGGTCTTCTCCTGTGATGCTCGGGGGACTCTCTTCGCTCTCTTCGGGTAGGGGACCTTCTGTAGTCTCGGTGGTAAGGAGATCGCTCATCCGGACGTTGTTGGCAGGAGGCTCCCTCTCGGGCCCGCTTTTCATCCAGACAGCGGCGAAGATCCTCATCCTTCTGCCGATTGAAGATGTTATTGCGAAGGTCGGATGCTCGGGGATTGTGGGAGGCCATAGAATCCGTAGAGGCATTGTGTATTGAGACGTGGTCCTGATGGAGAGGCTGTTTCTGTGGGTTGGGACGCGAGGTCCCTGCACCGGCATTTTGAGGACCGGGGGGACCCTTAGGAAGTTGCTGATTCAGAAGAGGAGGCTGGTCCTGTTGGAGAGGGTCCTCAGCTTGAGGAGGAAGTTGCCCCTACTGCTGAGCGGGTTGGAGGGGGACTTTCTGTTGCTGATCAACGGGATTTGGTCCACGGTTGGACCCCCTGGATCTTACTTTTCTAGGAGGCATGGCTGGAGAAGATCTGACCAACGGGAAGAGAGGAGGCTGCTATTCGTTTGTTTTCCACAGACGGCGCCAATCTGTTACCGCTAAATCTGGTGTGGGGGCAAACAGATAGTATTTGTGGATTCTTGGAAAACTTGAATAGAAAACCTGAAACCCGTTCCGCCAGAGTTTGACCGCTGACTCCCGCCGTTTACTTGCAAAAAGTGCGAGATACCGGGGTTGATCCCGGCGATGCACCCTCCGACGCTCAAGTCAGTAATCAGGAATGATTATGAAAGAGCGTAAATTGGCAAAAGATTGATTACCTCTTAATGGTGGGGGATGGGGAGTATTTATAGCCGCCTTAGGGATCAGATTAGGAATGTAATCCCTGTGATCTGATAAGAAATATAATCCCCGTAATCAGATTAGGAATGTAATCCCTAATTCCCAGTGAAAAGATAGATGTGAATCAGGGCCGTTGATTAGGGTTAATCAGAGACCTTGATTTTATCCTGCTGGACCGGGTTTGCCGCGGGTTGGAACCCACACCCGGTTGGAGATGGATCCGTTCGCGGGTTAATGGATCTTTGAGAAGGAGACCCAGTACCCGCTTCAGACCCATTTGTAGGTGAAATTACCATTTTACCCCTAAGCTTTGAGATTCGTGTCCGATTTGGACGATCCCGATTTAACCCTATTTTTAGCCATATCACCAGCTTTAGGAGATAACGGGTTAAGTTAACACAAACCCGTTGTTTCCAATAGTGGATTAAGTTGTGTGCAAAAAAATACAAACACACAGTAGCTGTCAGCTGCATGCATGGACATCATCTGCACAATTTTTTTCAACTTCCAAGCAATTACAGCAATAACAACATCTACCTAACTTAGCATTCTCATCCATCTCCCACATTCTCATCACATTCATTTTCAACAATAACAACAATAACAACCACATTACATTCACCTTCTCATCAACAACAATAACAATACACAAAGAAAGAGAAGCTTTGTAACACCCTGTAAATTAAAATGAATTATTTTGAATTATTAAATGGTATTAAATTGAAGGATTTGATTAATTTTATTATTTTCCTTGATTACTATTTTGCACGTGCAATATTATAAAAATTTAAATTCTTAAAATTTTGTTGTCAATAATTATTTTCTCTCGTTAATTTCTAATATTTTCATTTTTCACATTTATTTGAATGAAGGAACTTTTTTTGGACATTTTGTTAATATAAATTGAATGCATGATAGAATTTGATTTTTGGCCATAATAAAGCCCAAAAATTAGGATTAAATTTTTTTTATCCTGATTTGAGACCGGCCGGAGAGAGAAAGTCAAGTAGTGATGAGAATGAATATTTTTATTTGATTAGTTTGGATAAGAAGAAATCAAGTGGTTGTATATATGATTAAATTATTAAATCTAATTTAAATCTTTGGAGGGGGGGTCTTATATGAAAAATTCCCTAAAACCCTAGAATATGTGAGCCAACCTATTCAAATGAACAGTAGGGTTATTTCTTTTACTGTTTGCTTTTGGTGACTCTTGCAATTGGATTTTCTTTTGCTTTTGGAGGATAAGGGCTTGAAGTTTTTGTGTCGGATTTCAACTTGAGGTGGGTGTTCCTTCAACTCTCTTGTGGTTATTTTTATTCATGTTTGTGATGCAAATGATTGGATATCATGCTATTATTTTGTTGTGGATCTATATTGTTTATAGCATGTATTTATGATTTTATCATGAGATAATTATTGTGATGAATGATAAATGGAGTTTAATTGATTGCATGATATAAAAATCAAATTTTCAAGATAATTATTGTGATGAATGATAAATGGAGTTTAATTGATTGCATGAGATAAAAATCAAATTTTCATGTGTGGTGATCATGTTTATTTCATTTGTGAATGATAGATATTAATAGTGCATGAAAGATCTATTTGTTTATCTATAGATTTGATTGATGGTCATATATTTAATTGTAGAGGATTGGAACTTGTTGTATGATCTTGAACCCATGATTGATTAATTAGTAGATCAGATCTTGATGTTTATTCACTGTTTTTATTAGTAAATTTCATGATTTAAATCGTAGAAGTTTTGTACATGAATTAATGTGTATTGAGATCATTTGAATATCGGGTTGAAGGCAATCTAGGGTTTCGGGTTGCTTTGATCAAGGGTTAGGGTTTGGGGGGTTTGAATAGTGAAGGCGGAGGGATTGGCCAGCACTTGAAGTGCAGGTTTCAGCCTGCATGTTAATGGGGCTCGGGTATGCGCTAGAGTTGAGATAAACCCTAGAGTGAAGACCAATTAAATGTGTTATAGTTAGATTCTATTTTCGTATATAGTTCAATTGATTTAATTATCAAGATGTGAGGATAGTTTTATATTTTTATGAAATGAAGTTTCAGATTTTATCATCACAAGTTTCAAATTTTTGTAGGTTGGAGTTGCAAATTGTATGATGGAAGGATATAAATGTTAGTTTTTGAAGAGTACGTATATTTCAGTTTTGAAGGATATGTTTTCAGATTTTAGAAGACATAAATTTCAGATTTTTAATGACTATAGTTTCTTATTTTTGAACTATAAAGTTTCATATTACGAAGGATAAAATTTCAGATTTTTAAATGAGGTGTTTTAGTTTTAAATAAATTAAAATCCCAGAATTTAATATTTGAGCTTCAAATATGGAAAGAAATGTTATAAGTTGATAGGAGAATATTTTGGGGATTTTGAATTTGTTTCTATAAATGAAATTAAACAATTATGGAAGTTGGTGTTCGTTCATTTGAGGAGAAGATTTTATAGTGATCTATTTGTTTATTGAAAATTTATATTTGATGAGATGAATTAAAATGGGGTATTGATGCATTAATTTGAGATATGTGAGAACTTGTATATGTTTGGAAATAATTAAAAGAAGGAAAAATTAATGAATGAATTAGGTTGTGGATAATTTGAGAAATTAGGGTTATTGAAAAGAACACTATAGAAGGATTGTGAATGTGAGAGCTCTAGAGGCTGAGTAGGATCCTAGACACCGGCAGTTGAGATTATTTGATTTTGGAAATTAGCTAGTGTCGGCTAGTGTTCTTGATTGGTTCAGTTAAATCCGGTATGTGAGCTAGCTATAGGTGGCCGTAGTTGTTTATGTTTGAAATTAAGGACATGCACTAGTTGGAGATGTGATGAAGTAAGAGCAAACATGAGTAGGGGGCCTCTATATGATCTATGGTATGAGATGATCCCCGGAATTATCAAGATGTGAATGAAAGTGTCTCCAGATCATCTACGGTGTGGGATTAATCTCTGGAATTATCGGATCGAGGCGACGCTCATGGGATGTTTGTGTGATGAGGTGCCATGATGACTCACGGTGTGGGGTATTCTCCAATATTCCTAGGTGTGAGTGAAATAGTCTCTGGAATTACCGGGGAGTGAGCCAGATACTCACAGAATGTCTAAATCTTAAGTTAGTCACGTGGATAAGTTTTGCATAACGAGTGATTAAACCCTATAATGAGGTGATAAGGTCTTGCCCTCGGACCTATGTTGTATGGAGACATAGAATTCGACCAAGTGTGCATTAGTGAGCATTGTGTGCATTTGTGTTTTTTTGGACATTGTTTTATGTATTTTTCTTTTATTTTCATAACACACTTATTCATTTAGTTTAGCTTTGCTTGTTGATTTATGAATCTTTCCTTTATTGTTTTATTTCGTGCAACAAGTTTGTGGTTGTGAGACTTTGGAGGATCGTTGCTTTAATCAGCATTGCGTCAGTTATATGTGACAGACGTGCCCGCAGCTTTAATCAGCATTGCGTCGGTTATATGCGACAGACGTGGCCACGGTTTTAATAGTTTTGCAGGATTTGAAAGTGAGTGGCTAAAACAAGAGTTAAAGCTTAAATTTATGTGAAGTCTGGAGTTTAACGTGGGAACAAGTTGTATTAATTTCCAGTGTTCTTTGTAAGAGCATCTGTAGTAGTTGGCTATTTTCCCAAAATTTCCAAAAAAAAAATGGAATTTTTTTGCTGCAGTCGTTGGCTAAAAAACCAAATTTTGGGTTTTAGATGAACATTCGTCTGCCAAATTTTGCAGACAAAATAGAAATTTGGAAAAAATAGCTGACGATAGATGATTTTTCGTCCGTTCGATCGAACAGAAGATCATCTTTCATCGCTTGATTTTTTTAACCTATTGGACGGGAAATGATTTCCCATCCGATTAATTTTTTCGAAAAAAATTATCGGACGGGAAATGATTTCCCATCCGTCGATTTTTATAATTAAAAAAATAAATTCTTCACGGACGAGAGATGATCGCCCATCCAAACACTTTTGGTAAAAAAAAATTATGAAGTAAGCCTACATAAATGATTATGGTGATATATTAAGTATTAATTGAAATATAATTAAGATTTAATATTTAATTATGATTAAATTAATAGTTAATTAGGATTAATTAATGAGTTAATTTGGAAAAAAAATCTTGGACGGGAAATCATTTCCCGTCCGTGCTTAATTTTTTAAAAAAATTCTCATACGGGAAATGATTCATCGTTCGACACATTTTTAAAACGAATTTTTTTTTGTGCGATGATAAATCATCTATTGTCCGTCGATTTTTTTTAAATGAAAACCCAAATTTTGGGTTTAAACGACTACAGCCGAAACCCAAAATTTCTATTCTTATATGCCAAATACCCAAAATTTGAGAATCAACGACTACAGATGCTCTAATGAGAACCAATGTAATGAAGATTTTATTTTCATGTATTATTATGTTGTGTTAAAGTTACATTGAAGCAAAGATTCTGGATTGTGTCTCGTATTTTCTATATTAAAATTTGGGGCGCTACAAGCTTGGTGGAGGTCGGGGGAGGCTTGGGAGAGGAGGAGGAGGAGGGATTACGGAGTTGGGGATTTTGGAGTGTCGGTTTGGAGGAGGAGGAGGAGGAGGAGGAAGACGGGTTTTGGGTTTGAGGGTGTTGGGTTTCGATCAGGAGAGAGAGAGCAGCGAGAGAGAGAGAGAGCGTGAGATTGAAGGAGAAGAGTGAAGGGGTATATTGGGGTGAACACCCTAAAATACCCCTCATTTTTAAAGTGGTATGGGAAGGGTTTGAACGGGCTTGATCACAACCGTTTGATCATGATCAAGTTAATCCAACGGCTGAGATCAGTCTGTGCAAACGGACTCGTTTGCAACGAGTTTGTGCAAACAGACTCATTTGCAATGGAAAACTTCTCATATATACTTCTCATATATATATATTGTAATATCCCGGACGGATATTATATTGTATAAATTATTATTTTTAAAGTAAAATATTTTAAATGGGAATTTCTTGGTTTTACACATGAAAAGTTACCTGGACCTATATACTGGTAAGTATATACAGGTATTGTATCAGTTTTGTGCACTTGTACAAAATTCTGAAAAAACGCATTTTTGGAAAAACTGTCTGGAAATCCCGGGCAGACACTGAAAATTATTATTTTATTATTATTTTACTTTTATTACCCAAAATGAAATATTTTGGTGGATATCACCTGGTTTTGTTGATAAACGTTATCTGCGTGTATATACCAGTCTGTATACATCTATATTGTATCAAATTGGTACTGGAATCTTCTGAGCTGATAATAAAATTTATTTTATTATTATTTTCAGAATTAAATTATTTTTGTACAAATTTGTTCGTTTTCATGAATGAAAAATATCTGTATAATCAGATATACGTACGAAACCGAACTGTGTCGATTTCGGGCATTTAAACAAATCATGTAGTATGTGATTTTGGTAAATTATATTTTATTTTAGATCCATCATGATGAGATGGAGGGCTAGGATGGATTAGGACTTGAATGTAAAGATTATTTGCAAAATAAACTTGAATTGTTTTTTACCACAAATGAAAAGGGACACATGGCTTCTCCCACACCCACACACCCCTTCACTTTCCCTTATAAAAAGAAAACCCCCTCCACTTCTTGGCCGGCCTCCCCTCCCCTTTCCCATTTCCATTCTCATTTTTTCTTCATTCTTCTCCATCTCTTTCTCATCTCATTCTCCATCTTCTTCTACTTCTACTTCTTACTAGTTTTAATTTTAGAAAGAAAAGGGAAGAAAAGAAAAGAGAGAAGGGGAGATTTTCATAGGTTCTATTTAATGGAATTCTTGAAGAGTTCTCCATAGAAGCAAGGAAGGAGATGGTTTGCTAGCTAGTCCTTCTTACATAGAAAAAATCAAGCTGGGGATTCTCTACTTCTAGTTTAAATTGCTTGTTCTCTTATTTATTTTTGTATGCTAAAAGAACCCACCTTTAAGTGTTCATTAATTTTGTAGGTTGAGAAAGAACCCTCATTTAGGGTTAGTTACAATTGCTTGTGAAAAATAACCCATCTTATGATGGTGGATTGTTGTAGGAATGAAAAAGGAACACATCTTTAGAATTTATTAATTTTTGTGTATGAAAAAGAACCCATTTCATATGGTTGGATTACGGTAGTATGATAAAAGAACCCATCTTGTGGTGTTGGGTTTGTTGTAGGCTAAAAGAACTCATCTTTTATGATGAGTGGTTATGTACGTGTATGTGTATGTTATTTAAACAACTTGGACCAATTTCTAAGCATATGAACGATTGTAGGGATCAAAAAGATCCCTTAAGAATATGGATGGTAGAACTCAAGGAAATGGCTTAAAGATGATCTTTGAACTTGTTATGTTTATGATTGTTACGTTGGTTATTTTTGTTAAACACAAAGTTAACAACTTGGACTAAATACTATGTGCATATGAGGTTAAGTGAGTGAGAACGGTCACATACCCATTTTTGTGGTTATAGAACTTAACATGTTAATCAAGACAAATCCTTTGTTGTATGTAGTTTCCTACTTTATTAATGATCATGTCTTCACTAACTTTTGTCCATAAAAAGGTAAGTTTCTTGATGTAGAAATTGTAGGTTTGAAGGAAAGTAAGCTTATTTATAACTCAATAAGAGTTGATTATTGTTATGTAGGAACTTGTAATTTGGTAAAATTAGTTCGTTGTAATAAATGGGACATGTAATTCCTAAAAGAAATAGGTTTTGTAATATGTAGTTAACTAATCATGCTTGAGTTAGTAAGTAGGACTACCATGCTTGAGTTGTATTAGATCATGCTTGAGTTGTTGTCTATGTCAAAAAAGGACCCATTCATGCTATGTGACATTCTAGTTAACTAATCATGCTTGAGTTAGTAAGTAGGACTACCATGCTTGAGTTGTATTAGATCATGTTTGAGTTGTTGTCTATGTCAAAAAAAGAACCCATTCATGCTATGTGACATTCTAGTTAACTAATCATGCTTGAGTTAGTAAGTAGGACTACCATGCTTGAGTTGTATTAGATCATGCTTGAGTTGTTGTCTATGTCAAAAAAGAACCCATTCATGCTATGTGACATTCTAGTTAACTAATCATGCTTGAGTTAGTAAGTAGGATTACCATGCTTGAGTTGTATTAGATCATGCTTGAGTTGTAGCAAGGAACCCATCCATGCTATGTGAACCCATGAACCTACCATGTTGTGTTCTATGTCAAAAAGAGAACCTATTCATGCTTGTGAACCCATACATGCTTATGTGAACCCATGAACCTACCATGTTGTGTTCTATGTCAAAAAGAGAACCTATTCATGCTTGTGAAACCCAAGAAACTTGTTTAGGCGTAGTGACATCGTTAGGGTAGTAACTTATGGCTATCACTACTTAACCTTTACTTATTATTATTTTTGTCGAAGGGAAAGAGTTGGTGTTAAGGGTGATTCCTTATGATCCGACCCGTTCTATAGGCCGACACTAGGCGGTGTTATTGAGTTGTACCTTCCCATCGAAGGGATACGTACGGTGTCTTCTCACGAGTTGGGAGCATGGGTTGCGTATCTTGATTGTTAATTCCTGAATGTGCCATGATAAGGCGGGCGGAGCTAGGGAATGGACCCCGAAACTCCGTCGGGTCCTATGCCAGGGAGAGCGAACAGGCCATAGATCACGGTCTATGATGGGTGACACAGGATAGGCTTTATGCTATCCTGCGCTCAAGAGACTCTGTGTTCGTCTAGTTTTTGAGTGAGGTCCGGTCGCCGGGTAGCAGTGGCAAACCTAGACACCACGAGCGTACTGCATTGGTGGGACTTGACCACGTCTGCAACCTCATCAGTCATATTGTAACTTCGGGAACAGGATTGTGTACAATGTAGAATTCTCAACGAGGGTTCAAATCCCTATATATGGAGAAACGGCTTGAGATGGGACGTGTGTAGTATGGGATGCATACTGTTCCGGATACTTGCTTGCATTAGAATAAGAACATCTTGGTGTTAGTCAATCTTGTGTTAAAGTCTAAGGCATAGCATACACTAACACATCAATTATATATACACGTTTCTCTTTTCATTAATCTGTCTGCTTAAGTGGAGAATTGCTGCTATTTATCAGCCTTAAAGTATCAGTGAATACTGACGCCCCCATTTCAATAGGTACTGGATTGCAGAAGTACAAGTACGGGATTTAGGAGGACTCAAGGCGAGAGAAGCAAGAGTCGTTTCCATTTCCGTGCATTATACGTTGTTACCATTGTTTCATTGTAAAAGTTTTGTAATCTATTTAATTGTTGGAAAGCATCCAAGTAAAATACCAAGTGTTGTTGTTCATTCATTGTACTCTGATGTAATATGTTGAAAGTTGTAATACTTGGGATTACAAAGGTATTATTGTAGCACTGTTGTAATGTATTGCAATTTTGTAACATTCAGATTGTAATACATTTGTGTTGAAATAAAAGTTTTAAATTTTCCTGTTTTCCTGTGTATTGTGGCTAATTGAAGGAAAGATTCTGGCTCGTGTCTCGAATTCTCCATATAGGAAGTTCGGGGCATTATATATATATATATATATATATATATATATATATATATATATATATATATATATACACACACACACACACACGAAAGTCTTCCGTTGTGCACCACCTATGGTGCACACGGCATGTGCACTCGGCCTTCCCGCCTTCGTATCGACGATCCGAACCGTTCACATTGATCTACACATCTAAATTAGTCTAAATATGTAAAATCAAATCATTTGAAATTCATTTGCCCATTCATTGAAGTGTTACAAAATTGTATGGCTGAAAATCATTGTTTTTTTTAGTCACATGATGGATGGAAAAATAAATTTCAAATGATTTGATTTTACATATTTAGACTAATTTAGATGTGTAGATCAATGTGAACGGTTCGGATCGTCGATACGAAGGCGGGAAGACCGAGTGCACATGAGTGCACACGGAGGGGTGGTGCACAATGGAAGATATATATATCAAATTATTTGAAATTCATTTCCACATCTATCATGTGACTATAAAAAACAATGATTTTCAGCCATACAATTTTGTAACACTTCAATGGATGGGACAAATGAATTTCAAATGATTTGATTTTACATATTTAGACTAATTTAGATAGATCAATGTGAACGGTTTGGATCGTCAATATGAAGGCGGGAAGGCTGAGTGCACACGCCATGTGCACCATAGGTGGTGCACAACAGAAGATTTCCCTATATATATAAGCAATGCTCCATTGCAAATAACTTAAGTCTTTGTTCCGAACAATGACTTAGGTTATATTCGAAACAACGGCTTAGGTTTATAACAGAAGCCGTTGTTTTGAAACAACGACTTCGGTTTACCTAAGCCATTGTTTCCAACAACGTATTTAGTGGTTTGCATACCCATTTGCACGGAACCCGTATATATGTGTGTGTGTGTGTGTGTGTGTGTGTGTGTGTGTGTGTGTGTGAATTTTTAAATTTTTTCTCAGATTATGTATGGGGGCCATATTGCGGGAGTTCGCCTCAAACCTCCATGAGCTCAGAGCCGACCCTGATCTTAAGACATGCTAGATGACCTTGTGCAATGAAATAATGGATATACATTTTCTTTTAAACCTCTGATCGACCCAGACACATCACAAATTCTCCGTGTCGAAAGAAAGCCAGTGGATACTAGAGCCAGTGAAACGGTAGCTATTAAAGTGTAAACCGCTCGTTTTTCCTTCCCCGCGAGTATAGCATGATGAGCCCAAGTTACGACAGCTCCGGATGAAGGGGGAATAGGGGTGTTAAGAAAAGGGATTTCCCAAGGATCTAAAACTCAAATCCCTTTTGGGGGCCAAATACCTCCGATCTCTACCGTAGGCGCCAAAGAAGAATGAGAAGAAGCCTAAAAAAAAAGCAAAAAGGAACACAACCTCCGATACTATAAACAGAATAGAACCATATCGAGGTCCTAATTGTACAGTACGAACTTTGCCGCCTCCTTCTCTTAGAAAACACAACCTTCCCTCCACTATGAGGGCCGATACTATAGGTAGATACCAACCAACACAGTTCTCGAACCAATCTAGATCAAGATTAGCCCAATAGGTTTCCTAGGATCAAACAGATATAACACCCACTTAACCCACAGAACTCCAGGAGAAAAGACCCCATCCTGTAGGGAATGGATAATGCACAAATTCTGAGCAAAGCAGTAATAGTAGGGGCTCCCATGTAAAGGATGAAAAGATCAAGCCTTGTGTTTTATCCAAGACTTGAGAGCCATTGGAACCTCCAACTTGGAACTCAAGATTCTCTACTAGGGAATCAAGGAAAGATAGGTCTTTCTCTTGTTGAAAAGCAGCTAGTCGAGGATGGATTCCAATCCTCGCCGCAATAACGATTATAGCAAGGAATTCACCCGAGGGAACGAGGAAGTCAAACCAAGGACCTATGGAAGTCGGGGATCGTCCCCGGTCAATATTGGATCAAACACTAGGGGAATTAGCACTATCATATTTACCCGAAACCTAGGCCCAATCCGGATCGAAACTGTAGCGCTCCGAATTTTCAATATAATATCTCAGAAATACGTTGCACAATTCCCAGCATCTACCTCAATATAATAGTAAACATAGCCAAAACACAGAATAATTTTTCATCTTTTATTATATCGATTCTTTACATAGCACAACGGAAAACTAAACACCTTGAATTACAATTTCTTTCTTTTACAACACATTATTTTACAATTTGTATAAGCCATATTATCATTCTACCACATGCATCAAATCCAAAGCTAACGGTACCTACCTACAAAATATGAAACTAGAGATAACCCTAACCCTCAAAACTACAGGGGTCAGCTATAACGATGTGAGTGACATTAAAAGAAAACACAATTTAAATGAAGCTTAAAAAATAAATTCATAATCAACATATTGCCACAGTAGTAACAAATGGAAAATGAAATAACGATAAATAAAGCATAAAACATCAAGTGAAACTAAGTTAAGTGTCAAGTGTAAGAAAACAGAAAACATCATGCATAATACTAGTCATGAAAACACAAATGCAGTATGATGACTCTCTAATGCATACTTGTCGGATTCTATGCATCTGATAATACACAGGTCCGGTGCAAGCCCTTATCGTTCTCCACTTTGTAGGGTTAAATCCCTCGTTATGCAACTAATCCTACTACGACGACTACTATGAGATTTAGATAAACTGTGAGTATCTAGCCCTTGTCCCGATAATTTCGGAGGTCAATCTCTATCCACAGATAATTCCGGAGACTACTTCACTCACACCTGGGAATTTTCGAGAATACCCTACACCGCAAGCACACATGAATACCCCATGAGCGTCGCCTCGACCCCGATAATTTCGGAGATCAATTCCACACCGCAAGTAATTCCGGAGACTATTTCACTCACACTTCGATAATACCTAACTCCAGGGATTATCTCACACCACATATCATACTGAGGTCCATTACATATGTTTGCACTCATTTCATCATATCACCATCTAGTGTCTGTCATTATCTTATTAAGTTAATTAATTAATTACGAATCTCCTAGAGTTTGTGTACCCTACCAGACTTAACTCAACTGATCAACAACAAGGTCACAACTAGCCAAACTACAAAAATCTCAACTTCTCGTGTACTAGGGTCCCACTCACCCTCTAGAAACTCACAACTCAACTATCAGCACGAATCTTTCATTTTAAAAAAATCTCAATTTCATTATCACTTCACTCATATTAAGAAAACCTCTTAAAAATAAACAAATCCAAATCCATCTGAATGCTCACAAATTTCCATAACTGAAATATGATGCTAAATCCACTAAATAACTGAGTTTCATATTTTGAAGTCATACAAAATCACAAAACATCAATATCTTGAATCTATATATATTTCGCTTCTTAAAGTCATAGAAATACAAGTTAAATTTCATTATAATCAAAATATAACTCTCTATAATTTATAGTAATCTGTAGCAAAAACTTCATCTAAAACAATAGTCCAATAATCCATAAGTGCGAAGAAATAATTGTTCAAGAAATCAACAAGAAAACTCAACAAAACATTCCAAACAGCAGGTGTCGGTCGACTGTCAAAACAATTCAAAATAACGACGGTCGACTGTCATGTTGAAATTCCCAAATTTAAAGAACGTCGGCCGACTGCCATTTTTAGTTCAAAACGTTATCGGTCAACCGTTGGCTACTGCACAGCCAGTTTTGAAAAATTGTGCACATTTCGACTGATACATTGATTATACTTTTAACCGTTGGCTGCTGCACAGCCAGTTTTGAAAAATTGTGCACATTTCGACTGATACATTGATTATACTTTTTAAAAGCATACAGTTGTAAAATAAAAATCATGAGATGATCAATTACAACTTGTTTAATATACTGGAGTTTATAAAACTTATCAAAATCTCATCAAATTCATAAAAGATCAATTCTTCATCAAAATTTCTTCAAAACAGTATAGATTGCATATATGTGTATATGTGTACATGTATATCAGTAAAATCTGCAAAAATCACTGTGTGTAAGTAACATATTGATCAATTCAAACTCAGTATTAGTAGAAACCAAGATCTAATTGAAAATTTCACAAATATCTTCAAAAATCAACCTCCGGCCTCCATAACTTCAGACCAAAAAGTATACTCATGTTCAAACCATTCAAAACTTTATCTTTTTTATCTAGATTTCTCTTTGCAAATTGATTAAACACAATTACAACTAGTTAGATTAGTTTGTCCATGATTGTAAGTATCTACAACAATTTTTCATCAAGTTTTACTCATCAAAACACCATAACAGACCCTATGACTACAAGAAAATAGTTTTACACCGGCGTTTCTACTCCGGTGTTTTGTTAGAAAAGCCGCTGTAGAAATTAGTTAATGTAAAGGAACAAAAAATCCAACTCTACACCGGCGTATGTGAAAAACGCCGGCGTATGTAGGTATACACCGGCATTTTTGCATTGAAACGCCGGTGTATTAGAAGGATAAGTGAAAATATCTAGTTGACATCTCTCTCTCTCACACATTTTACTTTACTTCCCCTTCCCCCAATTTTTCACTCTCTCTCTCCATCTCCCTCCTCCCAAATCGAAAACCCCCATCTCTTCCCCCGCCCCCGACGTTGCCGCCTCCTTCCCCGCTGTCGGCGGTTCCCCCATCGCCGCCCCCTACTCCGGCGTCGCCCCTTCCCCCATCGTTGTCCCATCGCCACCCCCCTACCCCGCCGTCGGCCCTTCCCCCATCGCCGCCCCTCCCCCGCCGTCGCCCCTTCCCCCCATCGCCGCCCCATCGCCGCGCCCCTCCCCCGCCGTCGCCCCTTCCTCTACAAAAACCCTAGGTTTGTTCTTGAATTAATCTTCTGGTAATCTAGCGAGCTGTGGTAATCTTGTGGTGCTACAATCTGTGGTAACTGACCTTGAAAGATGTCTTATTGATTTCATTATTGTGCTGCTACTGCTTTGCTTTGAAAGTATGTGATATATTCATAATAGCTTGTTCATTTCAATTGGTTGCTTTGAAAGTATGTGAGATATTTTGCTGCTACTGCTACTGCTACTGCTTTGAAACTTCTAAGATTATATGGTGAGTAAGACATAAAATTGATCTTTGTTGTAAGTTGAAACCAAGTTTTAAACTTAGATGTGTGTGATGGAGTTGTTGGAGATTCTCTTCTCCTTTCATTTCACTGATGATTGCTTCTTTGCCTTCAATAGACATATTTCTATTGATTTACATAGGGGGTTAATATCATGTTGACATATGATTGTAAAATTTACCAAACTCTATACAACATTTTGTACCCTTGGTCAACTGTATACAATGAGATATGGTTGGTTGAGATGATGGACAAATGTTTAGGTCTTTTTTAAATGATGGACAAATGTCCATCTTTTTTTAAGTTTGTGGGCAAAACCAACATTATTTTAGAGTGATTTATTGAATCTTCTTGTGTTTCTTTCTTTGTTTGTTTTATACTTATATGCATTGCTTTTATATATATTAGATTTTTGGAGATGAGATGGATCATGTATCTGAAGTTGCACACTATGATTTTTTGAGGAGTGACTAGTGATGGAAATTTTTTAATCTAAACTTCATATACAATTATATCATGATGTCTAGATGAGTATCAGTTTCTAAGATTTCGAGTATCAATTTCTAAGATAATGTTCATGCTTGTCGCCTGGTTTGAAAATGAGATTGTTCTTTCTCATTGGTTTTAAGTGATGATGAGATGGATTATGTAACTGAAGTTGCATACTATGATTTACAGAGGAGTGACTAGTGATGAAATAATCATATTTGAACTTATGTTGTGGTCTTAATTTGGGTCTCTTTTAGCTTTGCAATTGGTTTTGATTGTGAGAGTGCTGTAGCTTTGCAATCAGTCTCTTTTACCATCGGCATACATTCTATATTTTTAAAGGAAAAATGATCTAATACTTCTATATCCTTCATGAACAAGTACTGCCTTTGTATATAATGAGAAATACTGCATGAAAGGTGTTTTAACTTGTTTTATGAAGTTTTATGAAGTTTCTATTTGGTTACTCAGTTTTCACTACGTTTCTTACAGGTATGTACTTATTTTCACTAGTGTTAATAGTGTCCATATTTTTAACACCATTTCTTAATAGAAAGGACTGATTGTTATAGACAGTGCTTGCCATTCCCTTAAGGCAATTTTCCTTGGTTGAACTTGTTCCTCAATCTCACAAAGGTTTGCACTAATATTTAGTGTTCAGATACTTCAGATACTTTTACTATACAATGCTTGAAATTATATGCATTGGTTAATATTCTTTTGTAAAAATTTTAGGGAGGGAGATAGTGAGTGAGAAAGGTCATCTGATGCATCAAATCAAGACTTTTTTTATGAGAAAGGGTTAGTGATTAGTGGCTATTATGTAAAATGCTTCAGATCAAGGCTCCTTTCATGTATTATGTAGTCATATAACAAAAAATGATTCAAATTTTGTAGTTTTTAATCGTTCATGTTTCTTCACAGAGCAAGTACGTTCTTTGCAAGGTTGTACCCTGCCTTTGTTTCGAACTCAATTAAGAGATCCAAATGAATGTTCATTGTTTGGGGCTGTTTTGTCTAGAACTGAGCAATGGTTTATCTAGAAGTGTAGCTTCACGAGTTTGCTTTTTTGTCTGAATTTGGAGATGAAATGGATAATGTATCTAAAGTTGCACACTATGGTTTTTTTAGGAGTGACTAGTGATGGAAATTTTTTTATCTAAACTTTCTATACAATTATATCATGATGTCTAGATGAGTATCAGTTTCTAAGATAATGTTCATGCTTGTTGCTTGGGTTTGAAAATGAAATTGTTCTTTCTCATTGGTTTTAAGTGATGATGAGATGGATTATGTAACTGAAGTTGCATACTATGATTTACGGAGGAGTGACTAGTGATGAAATAATCCTATTTGAACTTATGTTGTGGTTTCAATTGACAGTTATCTCATGAGTATTATAAAAGTATAAGTTTCATCTCAGTTAGTATCTTGTTTGCCTGAATTTGACAGTGAAAATAATCTTTTTCACTCTTGGTAACTCAATATTTTGAACTCCATATTTTGGTTATGAATGTGGTGAGATCACATTATTATGTTTATGAGATTACAATTTTATGATATTATACTATGGGAAAGCTTCGGTTGAGCACTACTCTAGTGCTCACCGCGTGAACACTAGGCCTACGGGCGTTCATATCGAAAATCCGAACCGTTCACATTGATCTACACATCTAAATTAGTCTAAATATGTAAAATCAAATCATTTAAAATTCATTTGTCCATCCATTGAAGAGTTACAAAATTGTATGGCTGAAAATTATTATTTTTATAGTCACATGATGGCTGGGCAAATGAATTTCAAATGATTTGATTTTACATATTTAGACTAATTTAGATGTGTAAATCAATGTGAACGGTTCGGATTTTCGATATGAACGCCCGAAGGCCTAGTGTTCACGCGGTGAGCACTAGAGTAGTGCTCAACCGAAGCTTTCCCATTATACTATTATGCTTCATTCATATTTTAATGGGTCTCTTTTATTTTTGCAATTGGTTTTGATAGTAAGAGTGCTGAAGGGTTTTTTTTTGATTTTTTTTTTATTTTAGTTTTTAAATTTTTTTTTTTTAAATATATACCTACCCCGGCTTTTTTACAAGCACCGGGGTAGCTTTCAGCAGAACTGGTAACTTATACCGGCGTTTTAAAAACGCAGGTGTAGGTGATGGCCGAAAACAGAAGTTCCAAATGAAACCACTCTTTCGGTGGTGTTTTTCAACTGCCGGTGTAGTTTTAACCTATACCGGTGTTCGTAAAAAACGCCGGGAAATGTCCCTAAGATACGGCGACACACAATTCAACGACACTTGCAGCGGAGATTTATAAAACGCCGGTGGTATCTACGGCGGCGTTTAAAAATGCCAGTGAATGTGAAAAAAAAATGCCGGTAAAGACTGTTGGTCTTGTAGTGTATATATGTGCATACACAGTAAAGACTCAACTTTTATTCATTTTAAGCAATAAACGTCATACAAACTCATTATGTACAATCAAATCAGTGAGAATATGGAATAAAACAATATACCCACGATTCCTACTAAGTTCTTAACAATCCCAAGTCATTTATATAGAATTTTTATTCGTCAATTGCATAGTTTCATGAAAAGTTCTATTAATTCTTTATTCATCAATTCATCAATAATTCATTATATCATCATACCATCATCTATCATGCATCCTACTAGACAAATCATCATATATAACATGCAGAGAACAACAAGAAATCAAACATAAGTCACTCACCTTATTAAAGAATCAACCGAATCAAACAAACACAAGAAATCAAACAAAAGCCCATCTTTTTATAATATTTACAAATATGCCAGATAAATATGAGAAAAATCTAGAAAATTTACAAATAATACCTACTAATTAATATTAGGTTTCCCCACAATATTTTCTGACTTTGAGTTTCCCAAAATAGCGTTTGCACATGTAAAAATATAAATTTCATAAATATTTTTATTAAATCACCAAAAATCACTTTAATTTATTTATTAATTTCAAAAAAAATATTTAAAATTCTAGGGTGTTACAGAAACCAACCTGTTTCTATACGGGTAGGATTAGGGTCCAATGATTTTGGACCTGATCGGATCCTGCCCGACTCGGACCCGGACCCGATCCATGGACCCGTTAGTAGACCATTAATTTAATTTTTAATATATTATAACCAGATAGTTGTATGTGTTAAATTTTTTTAAAAAGAACTTTTTTCCATAGAAAATTAAGCTTAATATGTTCATATAACTTAATAAAGAATGTGTAATCATTTCTTTTACTCCCAATTTGCATCTCATAATATTTATTTAATAAAATAAACATAATTATATTTATTTACATATTAATTAATTTTATTTTCACTTTCAGTATGTAGCTTATTCATGTGGTACTAAACATTGAAAAACAAATATTTTCATATATTATTAGACATGTTGGGTACCCTGGAACCGATTGGATTCGAACTGGACCCGGATACAGACACGTAGCCATAGGACAAGGTCCGGGTATCTAAACCCAAACTGATAGCAGTGCTAGTGAGAATGAGTTTTTCTCCATTTAAACTTTGGCCTTCTAGTTATCATAATAATAAAGGTGTATTTTATAACTATCACGGGCTTGTTTCAATTTTTTTGTAGAGAGAACAAAAAATTCATGTACAGTAATATTTTGGATTCTAGATTACATGTTTTTTTTAAGGAGAAAATTCTAGATAACATGTTACCAAGTCAACAGCTTTATAGTACACTCTCTCCACAAACGAGTACAATGTCATTACTAGGTGATGAATTAGTGGGAAACGGGCAATCATTTTGTTATCGTAATTTCAAATTGTTACTATATGATTTTACAATTGAAGAAAACCATATAGAAATAATTAATGAAATTTGCGGGATTTATATTTTTTAAAAAATAACATTTCATGAACAGCATAAACTCTCAATTGGACTTCATATTATTATATTTTGAAGTCCACTTTGACCTTTTTAGTTTACAGAAGTTGAGTACCGACGCATGATCCATGAAAGAAAGTTGTGACCTGTTGAACTTCATATTATTATATTTTGAAGTCCACTTTGAACTTACATAGTTCGCGTGCACTATTAAGCTATATTGAAAATTGATAATAATTATTATGTTTAAAGAGTCTTAATTATCGACCTTCAACACATATAAACAAGTGCACTTGATGTGCTTATATAAAGAGAATATGACAAATGGGGGACGAGGAGCTCACCTAAATGAGTGCAATGGTGAGTCACAAAGACACGGACAGGGAAGAGATGATGCATCACATTCCTTTCAGGTGCCCGTCACACTAAATGCCGGCGGATATATTTATATATGAATCTGATGTGATATGATTTGATTAATTATAATCAACATCAGGAAATTTTACTTTCATACCCATTATTTGGAATCAAATTTATCTCTACCTAATTCCCAAATTGCGTGAGGTACAACACTGGTTCAATTTGTAAATTCAACAAAAAAAAATATATGATGAGAGATGTTTGTGATGATATTTTTGTTTGTCACGATATTGACACAGTAAAAATAGTAAAATACTACATTCCTTCACCTTTTGTTTTTCATACCTTGCATTTTCTCTCTGGTTTGTTTTATTTATCAGCAGGACATAACATTATTTGGGTTTTTTTTTTTAGTTTTTTTTTCCCCTTCAAGTTGAGGTACCGTAGATTACACTGAATATTATTCATTAGTGTAAGCTTAACTTATAAGGACAAAAATTTATCACGTATTAAAGTTTTAATTGACCCCATTCAAATGTCTAATAATTATTTTTAAACAATATATAGTGCCGATTTAGACCTAAAATAATTTCATTATAGTCACCTAATTTATCACCATTAAATTAAATAGGTATCCAAGGTTAGTTAGAACATCCACAATGGTTTCTTATAAATGGCAAATTGCCATTTTATAAGAAACAGAGCGCTGCAATGGTTTCTCATTTTGCCATTTTATAGCTAATTTACTATATTCGTTTCTCATATATGAGAAACAGAATAGCGATTCTCAAATTTTAAAAGACGGTACAACATATACCGTCCGGTATATGTTATACAGTCTCATTATTATTATTATTATTATTAAAGTGGGTTGGACGGTATAACATATACCATCCGGTATATGTTATACCGGCCCACGTATATTATTATTTTTTTTTTAATTTTTTTCTAATCCAACGGTCGGATTTATTCAAAAAATAAATAAATAAATAAATAAATTAATTTAAAAAGTCAGACGGTATAACATATCCCGGCCAGGATATGTTATACCGGCTGACCATAGTGGTGGAGTTAATATACTTTAATAGGTTTTAGTGGGTTGGTTAGGTGGATATAAATAGGTTTAGTTAGTTTTTGGATAGATTCCGTTATTATTATATTATTTAATTTATTTAATTAATATAGTTTAATAGTTAATAAGTAATTAATTTTTTAAAATTTATTTTTAAACGATGAGACGGTATAACATATATCGTCGCTCGCTTATTTTCTAAAAAATGAGAAACATATAACAAACGACCACTGCAGCAAACATGTTTATTTGCTATTACTGTAGCTGCCATTTTTTAGCATATGAGAAAAATGACTGTGGATGCTCTTAGCGGCAGCTAGTTGACTCAAAATGCCACTAATCTATCTATATAATAAAACACAAAGAAAGCTATCAAGTGGCTCACCTTCGATCCCCAAAAAATCAAAGGCCCAGATCTAATCTTACAAAACATATTTTTCCCCCAAAAGTTTCCTCCAAAACTCAAATTCAAATCTCCCATCCAAAACAACTCATATATATATATATATATTCTCTCTCTCTCTCCCTCCCTCCCTCTTCTTCTTAAAAAATTAAGAAAATAAAATTTGTAAAAATTTAAAATATTAAAAAATTTAAAAATTTAAAAACTTTTAAAATAATTCAAAAAAATTCATATAATATGTTTTTTGCTCTATGTTTGCTACTTCAATTAATTTACTGGACATTCAAAACTATTTTATATGATCAAATAAGGTGCACCGTTTCGAAGACGTGCCGTAGGCACGCGTCAACGGGCAAACCTAGTTTAACAATAACTCACAAAATTATTGCTATACATCTAAAAAATTGTGATATTTTCTTCCCCTACTGGTGCTTATCAACTAGTTTTCTTCTTTTTCCAAATAAATCCTCCATGTCAGTTACTGCTATTTGAACTAACACGGCAAATAATTTTGAGGTACGACAAAAAGGAAAGGGCTTATATTTTAAGAGTATAACAATAGATCTTCTGAATTTCTAATAACTTTAATAATGTTTGCCTTGACTAGCCAATTTTAAAAACTATTGAAGTCTCTACAACTTATAAAAAATACAAGACTTTTCAATAATATTATATTTTTCAAATCTCTCAAACGGTTCTGTCCCAAGCTTTTTCACCATGGTCGCTTACTTGACCACGATGCAGAAATCCAAATTTCACCTTCACAAATTTATTGAACAATTTAGAAAACTAATAAATTGATTATAGTATTTGTCTACAAAATCAAATTGACATCACACATAATTTTGAAATCTAAATTTAGATTTTTAAAAAATAATGAAAAAAGAAACAAAATTTTAATTGGAAAAGAATGAAAAGGAGGAAAAAAGAAAAGAAAAAAAAAACATTATAAAGAACTCTGGATGCGAAAAAAATAAAATCTTCCAATTTCAACGAAAGGTCAAAACCCATAGAATTCCTCCCAATTAAAAAAAAACCCCTATAATAAAACTCTCCACTCTCCCTCCACCTTCCTCTTCTCCCCAAAACCACCCCCACCTCCCTTCCAAAAATGCCCCCACCACCCAAACTCTCCTCCCTCCTCTTCCATCTCCTCCTCTCCCTCCCCCTCCTCCTCCTCCTCCTCCTCCTCTTCATCCTCTCCACCTTCCACCAACCCTCTTCCCAAAATACCCCTACTCCCCACTCCTCCTTCCCCCTCCTCTTCTCTTCTCTATCCTCAAACTCCTCTCTCTCCTCCCACCTCCGCCACCTCACCTCCCACCCCCACCTTGCCGGCACCACCACCACCTCCCCCACCTCCTCCTACCTCCTCCACCACCTCCGCCTCACCCCCCTCCATACCTTCACCTCCAACTTCACCCCCCTCCTCTCCTTTCCCCTCTCCTCCTCTCTCTCCCTCCTCGATTCCAATCTTACCCTAGTCAAGGTCTTACCTCTCTCCGAACCCGCAGACCCGAATACCATTTTCATCCCCCCCTACCACGCCTTCTCCCCCTCCGGCAGGGCGGTGGGCCCCGCGGTCTTCGCAAACTTAGGAAGGAATCAAGATTATGATAAACTATATAGTTTGGGTGTCAGTGTGAAAGGGTGTGTGGTGGTGGTGAGGAGAGGGGTGGGGCCGAGGGGGGCGGTGGTGGAGAAGGCGGCGGAGAGAGGTGCATTGGGGGTGCTGATGTATAGGGATGAGGGGATGGAGGGTGGGGTGGAGAGGGGGATGGTGCTGGTTGGGGAGCCGGGGGATTTGGTGACGCCAGGGTGGGGAGGGGTGGAGGGAGGGGAGAGGCTGGGGGAGGAGGATGAGGAGGTGAGGAGGAGAGTGCCGAGGGTGATGTCCATGCCGGTGGGGGTGGGGGTGGTGAGGGAGGTGGGGAGGAGGTTGGGTGGGGCGGCGGTGCCGGAGGAGTGGAGGGGTGGGGGGGTGGAGTGGGGGGGTGTTGGCGGGAGCCGGGATGGTGTGTTTCTTAATTTCACTTACGAGGTATTAAAAAAAAATAAAAATAATTCGACCGTTTTGCGAAGTTTGGGTTTATTATGTTGCATTGTTTTTTTGGAGAAAATGTGGAATATTGTCACCATGTTTTATTAATGAGCCGATAACGAAACATACCTAGGTATCGGGGGAAAGTGAGACCCCTCACAGGCATAAAGGGCTAGCCTAGATAAACATTTTGTTGCATTGTTGTGAAAATGTTGTTGCAGCTATGGTTTTGTTTAGATTAGGCTTGGTTTAGTTTTAGGTTTTTGGAGTGTTTTTGTTTGTATATAAGATTTGGTGTAGTTTTAACTTTCTAGAGCGCTTCAGTCCTGATTCAAGATTTTGCACGAAAGTTTGTAGTTCTTTTTATTGATTTTTGAAATGTGATAGAATGTAGGCGCGGGATTGAACACCGAAATGTTGTGGGATCCACACACTTTGGATTTGATGTGTTGTGCAGTTGCAAAAAAATGTTGTGGGATCAGGGATCCACACACTTTGTATTGTTGTGAAAATGTTGTTGTAGCTATGGTTTTGTTTAGATGTGTTGTGCAGATGCAAGCTATCATTTTTCTTGTTTTTTTTGGGGGCCAAGTTTCAGGTTTTATTGTCAATTTTAAATTGTTTTGGTTGTTCGTAATAATTGCATTCTTATTGTGATTTTTTCTTGATTGATTTCAAATTTTGTTCATCATATTTATTGTTTCTTTTAATAAATTGTTTTGGCGCATTTTACCCTGTTAGTGCTTGAATCTTTAGCTTTGTCCTCCTGTTTTGCTTTGCATTTTGCTTTTCACAACAATGCTTATCTTAGCAGTCTATTTGAACTGATTATGGTGGACCACTGTAGGATTCAAAGAATTTGATTCCTTCATCTTGATGCCTTTATTGTTGTCAATAGCTTGGTGAGCTTTCAGTGATGCAGCAACTCAAATGTCAGGTCTTTTGTCTTGTGTTGTTTTGTGTATTTTTTTAATATGTATCTCTTAGGAGAAAAAATTTCAATTTTTGAGTTTGTGCTATAAGAGGTCGTTCCCTATATTTCCAAAATTTGGAAAATATGAGGAAAAGGTGTTGTAGTCGTTCCCTTTTGGAAATATAGGAACAATACCCGTCTATATTTGAGAGACGATATAGGAATTTTCCAAATATAGGAATCGAAAGATCATCTTTCGTCCGTTCTAATTTCCGAAAGATGATCTTGCGTATGATATAAAAAAATTATAAAAAAAGGGTTGTCGGATGCAAGATGTCCCATCCAATTTTTCTTTTAAAGGTGTCGGACGCAAAATCGTCTTGCGTCTGACCAAGTTTTTTATTGAAAAAACCCCAAACGGAGATCGGACAAAAGACCTTCTTCCGTCCTTGAAGATTTCCCCCAACTTTTGTATTTCTTTCTATGGAATAGGGCCCATAGGATTATTATGCATATGGAGTAAATTTGAGATTGGTGTGAATTTTTTGATCAAGGGCTGAGATAGAATGGGCCTATAGGAATTGTTATGTGTACCTTTGCGTACATTTTTTTTTTGTACAAATGTGTTGGGACACCAATTTTTTTATATTTTTTATCAATGGCTGAGATTGAAGAAACAAAATTTCATCCACCGTTCATTCAAATTTTGGCTTTCAAAGACTACAAGCCCAACTCAAAATTCCTATTTCTAAAATCCAAATATGGAAATTTTGAGTCTTAACGACTAGAGATGCTCTAAGGAGTCAATAATTTCTGACTATATGAAAACTTTGCCTATAAAAAGATTTTGGTTTGGCATGATATAGACTTATTAAAATAATCTATGTGAATGGCTTTAAGGGCCCCACTAAAATTGGAAGCATATTACCGGTTCGCTATCTTAGAGGTCAATTCTAGGGGTTTTCAAGGCTCTTTATCTTAATGATGGCTCGGTAGATATTCGGATGTTGACTGCAATAGGATGGACCCTTTTGGGTGTGCATAAAATGAAAAAAATATCCTATATGTGAGCACATGAAAGTACATCCTAAAGCACAAAACTACGTGGTCTCCAAAACCTCGAGGAGATCATATAAGGGGTGCCTATCTCAATTCGCTCCCCATTTCATCCCAGGGCTAAGGCCATTGGTTTATAGGGTATTCTCCCATAAACTCCTGTGCAGAGTCATTCAGAAGAAAAAATATAAAAAAATAAAAACTCGGTGTTCTGCTTTGAATGGAGATCGATGTCAACACTATATAGCAGAACATGAAAGAATTTTATTCATGTTGAACTGACTTTAAGATTATGCATATCATTACTAAAATAGTAGCTAGCAAAATAAGTTAATTTTGTCTTGCTCATGAGCATAGGGTTGATTTTGAGTTGAGTTTTGACCTACAAAAGTACATTTGAATTATTTAATGGAGTATCATGTTATTGCCTTTTTAAGATTCTGTATATGTTGTACAGGCTTCATAAATTGGTCACGTTTCCTTTTTTGCTTAACTGCATTCTACTGCTCATGCAAGCTAGTCTTTCTCTATATTGTGCTACAATTGTTTAAAAGAGAATAAATGAAGAAATATGCGGTGTTTCTTTCCTCAAGGAAGATAGAAGGTTGGCAACAATCCAAAATATTTTTGGCATCATAAGGGGACGTGAGGAGCCCGATCGCTATGTTATCCTTGGAAATCATAGAGATGCATGGACGTATGGTGCTGTGGACCCGAACAGTGGAACGGCAGCTCTGCTTGACATTGCTCATCGTTTTGGTGTTTTGATGCAATCAGGGTGGAGACCTCGAAGAACCATTATTCTCTGCAGCTGGGATGCAGAGGAATTCGGCATGGTAAGTAGTTTACTTCTTGTTGATCTTGCCGATTTTGCTTTCTTCTCTTTTGTTTGAGTCTTTAAGTAGGAAGCTATACCTTTTGTGCTGAGAAGAGCTCAGGATCTCGTGCTTAATTTTCAGAGTGAAAGTAAAGTGATAAACTGATAATATTCATATGCAATCGCCTGGAGAATTTAAGCCATTACCGTCCAAATCCCCCACGTGTTTGGATAACATAAAAGATTAACTGGGTGAAAAACAGGTTAGCATCGAGCACAAATGTTGTGATTGCCATGTCATCACACATGTCTCATAGGAGTCCAAACCCCAAGAGAAGGATCCGATATAAATTGTAATATCTACTAAATAGGAGAAATTTATGTACTTTGTCCTCATTCCGACTTCTGGATCAACATACAGAAAGAATATTATCGAAGAGGAGAAGGAAATGAATAAATCTAAGGTTTATTTGGAAAAAAAAATCACTTTCTTGCAGACTCTTCAAGAAAATGATAGCTCAAAAGTTCTTTTGTTATTTTCTTTAGTTAAATTACTATTGTTACATTTATGATCGTGGCCTTGTAGAACGGCCGGCCCATTGATCTTAGAATGGGTGGAACCCTGATGGAGTATATATATATATATATATTTTTTTTTTTTTTTTCAGATTGGGTCTACTGAGTGGGTAGAGCAGAACCTTGGGATTCTGGGTTCAAATGCAGTAGCCTATCTGAATGTTGATTGTGCAGTTCAAGGGTCTGGATTTTTTGCTGGTTCTACTCCGCAACTAGATCAACTTCTCATTGATATCACAAAGCAGGTAACCGCACAAAGCAGTTCAACAAATTATCTTTCTTTGATTCTTCTTCTTTTTGCTATTTTGTTTTTTGAGTTCTCAATTGACAACATGGTTTCCTCCGCTATACTGCTGTACACCTAATAATACTGAACTGTTATTTTGTTCCTGAAGTATTGACAAAATAAACTCATATTTCAGGTTAAAGATCCGGATTCGGAAGGGATGACTGTGTATCAGACATGGATGGCATCAAATGCAGGCATCAGTGTAAGGTGTTTCTACTTTTTGAATCCTGTTAATTATTTAGAGTAAGGTTTCACGGATGTGGATCAACATGCATAAGCTAATTTAGAAATGGAATCTTTAATAGTATGAACTCTTTATTTATCTCTATCTGCTCGAGTTGTATCCCGTCATATACAAAGCACTAGTATGGGGCATAGAATTGTAGGAAACAATGATTTATGAAGTATTGTACTTCGATGTATCTTTAATTTCCATTTCCTAGTTAGATACGTGAATTTATATTACTATGGCATTGTTCCTTCATGTTATAGAACCATTATTCTTGCACTTATCTCCCTACCATATGTATATTTCCATTCATGGCTGCTGCAGATTGAGAGACTTGTTAGAGTTGATTCAGATTTTTCGGCATTTTTGCATCATGCAGGAATTCCTTCTGTAGATCTGTATTATGGAGAAGGTATCTCCAGCTTTTCCTTGATGTTACTGACAGTCTATACTCTATACTTTAAACATACAGATATTGACTTACTCGGTATTTTACAGTCATGCATATCAATAAACACACTAAGTTAGAAACTCTAACTTTTGCCAGTTGAAGTTAAATATTCTTTTGTAAGAGCCTACCTCTTGTTGAAATAAGAGTTTGAAGTTTGAACTTGATTTGGTTTCTAGCAAAGTCTGTGCTTGTTTTACTAAATCGTTATTTCTCTGAAAAAAAATTCATTAAACTAAGTCAACTCATCACTAGAAACTTGTTAAATATATTTTGAAATTTGGCAACAGTACTACATATGTTAAATACTAACTTTTTGTTCCTTCTTTCAGAGTTTGCAGGCTACCATACTGCATTCGATTCTTTTGACTGGATGGAGAAACATGGAGATCCATTATTTCATCGTCATGTAGCCAGTAAGGTTTCTATATCTGTACAATACATGTGTTTTTTAATTGATAGCAGAAAAAAAAGAGTTCCTACTATATGTAGACATGTTGGCTTATATTAATGGACACATCTGCTTGGAAACAATCACAATAAGAAAGCAATTACCCTAAAGTTCTGATGTTGGCAAAATGAATCTAATTTTTCTCCATTGAGCTTTGGAAATGGCCATGTCTTCTTTTGCATTAGGAATTAGTATCTCAAGTTTGTTTAGATACACCCTGGTTTTCCTGCTCCATTAACTACCATCTTGTTCTTCCTAACTAGTACATAATTTATTTCTTTTCTTTCTTTTCTTTTTGTTCTTTTATTGTTCCATTTTTTTCTTCCTCTGAAGAGTAAAACCATATTAAATAAAGGGTAAATTTAAAAAAACCCACTGAACTTTGGGCCATTTAAAAAAAAACCGCACTAAGTTTTTTTATATAAAAAAACCGCACAAAGCTATAGTTTAAAAAAACACACACCATCAGAGTTAGGGTTAGGGTTAGTTCAGGGGGTTTATTTAAACATATGATTAGTTAAGTGATGTTTTTTTTAAACACAAATGAAAGATGAAAGTGGTTTTTAAAAATTTAGCCTAACGGAAACCTAACTCCGTTAAAGTGAGTTTTTTTAAACTATAGTTTTGTGCGGTTTTTTTATATTAAAAAAACTTAGTGCGGTTTTTTTTAAAAATGGCCCAAAGTTCAGCGGTTTTTTTTTTTTAAATTTAGCCATTAAATAAATCTAGCACATAAATTACACATCTATATAATAAATTACAAAGAAAACTATCAAGTGGCTCTCATTTAATCTTCCCAAAAATCAATGGCTTACATTGATTCTCACAAAACATATTTTCCCGCCTAAAATTTCAAACCCCAAAATTAAAATTTTCCCCCCAAAACTAAAAAACTCATTACTTTATTAGTCTCTCTTCTTTTTTCGCCTTTTCATATTTCTCTCTTTCTCTCTCTCCAATTCTTTCTTAACCTACATAGAAATTTAAATTTTAAGATTTCAGATTTGTAAAGTTTTCAAAAATTCTATTATTTTTTTATTGCACATGTTATATTAAAAATAGTAAATTTATCTTCAACAGTTAAATTTCATTATTTTTCACCCTTAAAATTCTAAGAAGTTGGATTTTGACACCCTCATTTATAATTATTTTTCAACATATACTAATAGAAACATGCACTTTTATTTACAACTAATTATTGTCATATTATTCAAACTTGAACTACATAATCATTGTTTTACTGTTTACAGGGCTTTTCGTGTGTTTTATCTTTCCGAAGACGTGCCGTAGGCACGTGTCGACGGGCAAATCTAGTGTCCTTATAAATCCTATCCAGTGCTAGGAAATAGGATTGAGCTTGTCTTGTGTCAAACTTATATAAATCTCCTCTTATCTTTCTTGTCTCCAAGCCTCAACCATTTATTATCAAGCTTGAATTTTTAGGCCCAAATACAAAATATGCAATAGATGGGTTGGGCTCGGACCATTTTCTTGCTTATACATAACAACCTTATCAGACCATAAGATGATGTAGTTCTTTCTTGCTTAAACCTATCAACCTTATATGGTAGGATGCGTGGATCTAGTTATACGGGACATGAGTACAAGTACAGAACACGCCAAATTTTTAAAAAGTCGGACACGAAAACATAGCTATAACATCATATAAAATAACTTAAATGTTGTCACAATTATGCATAAATTTAATGAAAATGGCATTCTTTGGAGCTCAAAATCAAAAATAAGATATTTACTGTCCACTGAAAAGTAGGAATTCTTTCAAAACAAATGCAGTAATAATACTTCATAATAAAATTGGTGAAGATTCATATTGTGTATGCAAGTAAGTAGAGTTAATTCATGTAAAGAAGTATGGAAAAAGAGTTTTTGAAAACTGTTAATTACGTGTCCAGGGTGTTTCAAAAGTGTCTTTACATGTCAGACATAAGATGTGTTCTAAATTTAGTGTGTGTCTGTTTAGTGTCCAGGAACTCTTGGTGTCGGACACGTGTAATAACCCAAATTCATGTGTGAAACCAATCGACCATTTTCAGAGGAAAAAAAGGTGACACTTGTTTCCAATTCTGGGTTGCTCTAATACCATGTGAAAGTCCCCGCCACTAAGCTAAAACTTTAAAGTTGTAGAAAGGTTGAGGAAAATTGCACTTATATTCTAACACCAATAAAATATTTTAAATGGAGATATCTTCAAATTTTCATATTTGTGGCATGCCTCGTAGTCTACTTCTTAGAGAAGTCATTGACTTGAATGTTATAACTGTCTCTCTCTCTTTCTCTCTCCAAATTAAAAATTAACCCCTCTGTTTGTCACTCATAAATCATAATCATTGGAAACTGATGACCGTTACTAAGCATTCAGAAAGTAAGTGAAACTCTTCACTATTAACATTATGGATGAAGTTACTCAAAAGTCATTGTGAAAGACGAACATACATGCATTGCACGTGCTGATTTCGTAGTGTTTTATTAAAACAAATAACTATTCCAACATATGTAACAAACTTATTTTTTGATCAAATTATTATATTTCATTTTTGTAACATTGTGATGATAGTTAATTGTTTTCCACCCACATATGTGCTACAGATTCATTGTTAAATACTTTAGATTAGTGTGAGATTTTTTTTTACACATAATGTAGTTGGCCTACTGGGCCAAGTACCTTCAGCCCAAATCCAGCTCACTTAATAATCGAGCTCAAAACTATGCCCAAGCCCAACATAAAACATCAAAGGTTGGCTGAAGCCGCTTATGATCGGAGCGAACTGAGTCTGACCTGGGTCGGTCTCAGCACATTTCCTCGCTACCTATCCTAAAGTAACAAAGCTACTGGTTATACTATGTAATTGGTTCTCAAGTATTTTTCCAAATTCATGAACCAATATCCCCCATCCAGGAATTAACTACGCTTATTTCTTCGCTTTGGTTTCACCTATATTTTAAAAATATTATAAATGAAATGTGTCTAAAAATCTAGTTAATACCTTTTAGCTAAGAATTCCATTTCCTTTTCCCACTGAAATGGAGTTATCCTGACAAATTGACCATTTCATATTCATTGTTGTTGGAGATTATTGATGTCGCTACTAGTTGATTTAGTGACTATATGATCTTGGATGTTTTTCAGCTGATAGGTTTGCCGGATTATGAAATATACTTAAAAGCTATTAATTACTAGCGAATTTTACCATGGTCCGGAATGTGATATTAGGCTAACTTACCATTTTAACTATATTAATGTACTTACTATCAAATTATAATAAATTTACTGTGATCAACTTATTGGAACACTGTTTTTTTCCCCACCAGTTTCTGAAATTTGGGGACTTTTAGCACTTCGCCTAGCAGATGATCCTATCCTACCTTTTGATTATCTCTCTTACGCCACTCAGTTGCAGGTAGAGCAATATATTGGTGAGCTTTTGTTTAAAAATCAATAATTCATTGAATAAATCGCATGCACCTTTCTTTCTTTTGCATAGATAGGGTTAGTCGTAAGTTGATCCATGGTCATTATTCAGTATTACAATCTAATTGTTTTAAGCTGGTCACAATAGTAAATAACGGATATGTCCAGGAGAAAGATCTCTCTGTCTCTCTCTCTCTCATCTGAAAAAAATAAGGAAGGAAAAGGGGAAATTACAGAATATTAGTAAATAAAACGAAGCCTGAACAACGGAAACTATGAACCTTCTTTATTAAAGTACATTGGATATGCAGTTATTAACTGATTACTGATGCACCTTGTTTGTTACAGAATTACACAGATACATTGAGGGTATTGTTAGATAGTGGGGAGTCTTTACAACCTCTTATTGCATCTATTCACGAATTCTCTGCTGCTGCCAATGAGTCTCGACAGGAGGCACAGGTCTGATTCAGACTTTATGAAAATTAATTAATGCACATGAATTTGCTTTACATTTCCTTTTTTGAACGAACAATGTTTAGCAATTAAATAGCAGAACTGCTTGATGGGCTTGCAAGCAATATTAGTACACAGTGGGGAATCATGAAATTTGATTAAGCATGTAATGCAAATGCCTATTGAAATTTACTTGATATTGTTAAATATTGAACTACAAACAAAGCTTGTATTTTCCGGATGCACTCTTAACTAGACGACTAAGATTATGGATGCCTGGAATATGAAGTTGGAACATTGACAGATTGTTTTTCCATGTTATGGGTTGGTTAGTACGCTTATCGATACATGGATATATAAGTTGGACATGTGATGGATTACTTTTTATGGATTTCATATGCTGTGCAGGAGTGAGTATGATGTGTAAGCTTAATGACACAAATTCTTTCCAAAGTATTTGTGTAGTCAATAAACTATTGTTGACTATCTTTGTTGGAATGTTACTACAAATATCAAAGAAAAGGTTAGGTAACTCGAGTTTTCCCCCCCAATTTAGGAGAAATACAAGTAGATAACAAAAATATATTCGAACTTAGAAATAATTAAGGTCAGGAACTGTAGTATTGAATTGGATTATATAGCACTTCACCAAAACTTAAAACTAATCAAAACCATTGATTGGTCGTGGTGACACATCATAGTTTAATTTTAATCCTTCTATTAAGAAAGTAGTTATGATGTTTTAATTAAAAGTAATTATCGATGAGTATTGCTCCTAAAAGGGTGAAGCTGGACCATACAACTTGCTTATGTCTAGATGGCCTAGCATTTTTTAAACATGGAGTTCCTATTTCATAAGGCTGCAAAGTATCAAACACCATAATCCTTAAATGAGTAGGTGGAAACCAAACATGAAAAACATATACCACATGTTCAACAAAGTGTACGGAGTAATAATATTTAAGCAAACATGTGGTAGGATCTTTTGGGAATTCTATTTGATGAAGTCCAATTCTATTTCCTGAATTTATACCAGTTCTTTAAATATTGTTGATACATTTTTTTCTTTGGTGAAACAAATTGCAGAAACTTAATGAAGGAGCTACCCAGGATTTTGAGGAACTAAGGCGAACTTTTAATGACCGCCTTATGCTAGTAGAGAGAGGCTTCATAGAGGCAGAGGGTTTAAGAGGAAGACAGTGGTTTAAGCATCTGGTAAGAATCCTATAGATTAACATACTATGATTATTATTATAAGCTCTAACATGGTTACATGCCTTTGTATCTATTAGCTTTTGGTTACATGCCTTTGTATCTATTAGCTTTAGGTTTTTTGTCTATTTTTTTATTTGCATTTATTTTTGCAGCTAAGTATTATCACTGCTGGATGATAACATGATGTCAGAGTGCATTTACATGTATTTTGTCAGTATTAACAGTTGAACCACTATAATGCCAACAAAAACAGAACAGTCAAACCACTAAAAAAAAGGTTAAACCACTATTCTATTCTTATTAAGAATATGCATATAACACATATAATCTAGTAGCAGCACATGATAACTGAAGAAAATGAGGATGTTGGGGTGGATGAATGGCAAAATATTTGACGACATGATAGGAAACGAATTCATTCATAGGAAATAAGTGGTAGTTGCAGTTGGGTATGCAATAAAAGAGAATCAGTGGAGTTGGATTATGCATGTACTACAGAGGCCATTGATGGCACGAATTTAGGAAAGTAATATGATTGTAGTGAACAGAACTGAGATTAGGTCTACACGAACTTTGATTGAGTTAGTTAGGAAGGATATGATATGTGTTCAATATAGCAATGTAGATGACCCTTGTAGCTACAATAATCGGTGCGGGCGGAACAGATGTGAGTTGAGATTTGATGAAGTTGGGAAGACTAGGATCTGCGCCTTTGGATCTTGATTGGAATGTCACCTCCTTCAAACACCTGCAAAAAGTCAAAACACCAGAGTTAGCTTCGGCGTTTGACCACGCTCAAGCCAGAAAGAGAATATGAGAATTGGACAGAAAGAGAATGATTTGTTACCCATTAATGAGATGATGTTGGGATTTTATTGGGAGTAAATCCAAGGTTAGAAGATAAGACCCAATAGTTAGGAGATAAGATTCAATAGTTAAAGGATAAGATTAATTATTTGAATTACTTATCCTATCACCTATTAAATTCATCCTTATTGGGTTTTGGTTTTTGCTGACTTGGATTTCAAATTTTGACTAGCAATGGAATTTGGATTTTGAGCCATATCGGGTTGTAACCCAAATGGATGTCCAACTTGACGATTTTACCCCTCCATATCATGATATGTGTCATTCCCTCCATATCATGATACGTGTCATTGATGTACATGTATGGGATGTTATCCTTTTTAACCCTCAACAAAGTCAACGGAGAAATAGGATTCATGGATCCGACGCCAAAGATTTGAGATATGAACATTATTTGTTGTTGTTTAATACGGGGTAAGAACAAATTCTTTCCCTTAGAAAAAGGACAATATCTGTGTATTGCCGAGGTAAGATTCCTATCTTTTCCTTTCTATCTATGTTTCCTTCAAGCAATAAAATTTTCTGCTAGCAAAGACGAGAATTGAAAGTAAAGCAATAACAATTATCTAATCATACATCAAATGCAAACTTTTATCTCATTTCATGTTTCGTTTGTTAGTAAAATTTATACTGGAAAATTTGCTATTTTGTCAGAGAGCAATTAAAAGATTAATTTGGATGCATAGTTTTTGTCTTTTAAAGTATTTCCCCAATTTACGAGTATTTTCTGTTGGCTACCCTAATAATGCTAAAATTGTATTAAGTCCCTCAATTCGATGATTTATTTCTTGGTCCCTCTAGTTATCATAGATTGGTTGGTCTAAATTCTGTGCATATTAACAATTGTTGACAATATAACTCTACAAAACAGAACCCCTTCTATATTTTCATCAAATACTATTTATAGCCGGATGCAAGTGCGCGTGCGTGTGCGGTTTATGGGCACCGTCCTATATACGTAGTTGGATCAATTTTGAGATAAAAATCGGACATGGCCTTCTTTTAATCAATCTAATTTTCAAGTATTTTTATTAGCTTCCCCAGTAAATGCCTAATGTCTGTGTGGTCTCAATTTATCGATATTGATCAAAAGCGGCCCGACCCTTTTGAGTAATCTTTTTAATCAAAAGTGATCCCACTGTAACTAGTAATTAAGCAATATATAGAAGGGCCTTTGAGATACTTTGTCAAATTTTGTTGATTTGCACAAAGTTTAGGCCAATCAGCATGAGTTAACTTACTAGAGGAACCAATTTTAACTTGACAAATAGAGGGACCATATATATATATTAGCATTTGTTGGGTGAGCTAATAGAAAATACTTGTAGAGAACTAATTTTAAAAAACTTATAAAATAGGGATGAAATGGACACATTTTACATGGTTTGGTAGGTTTTTTCAAATAAAATAGTTTATGGTGTTACGCATGATATGCATGTTCGTGGTATAGTTTCTACAATTAAGGTCTCGCGTTGTTGCGCAAAAAGAAGGCAATGAAATATCACTTAGACTTGGACTACCACCCCTGCAGATCCATGCTGTAGATGGTATATGGAGCCCCAACGGCATGGTTCACATCGACCCTTGGCCCTTTTTTCTTCATTTTTTTAAAAATTGAAATAGATTGTACAATTCGATTTTGTATTGCTTGTTAATTAATATTGTTATTGGTGAGCAGTTGTTTGCACCCCCAGAAGATTATGAAAGCAAGCTCACTTTCTTTCCTGGCATAGCTGATGCCATCTCTCGGGCAAGCAAACTGAGCGAAAGAGAAGCACAGTCGCGAATCAAACATGAGATATGGAGAGTCGCAAGAGCTATTCAGAGGGCAGTAGCGATTCTTAGAGGAAGTCTTATATGATCAGGAGGGAATTGGGGATCGTACTTGTTCCTTTTGCAACCTTTATGTACATGCATTTTGTTAGCTGATCGAGGAGTTTTGTTCTAATTTATTGAGTTATGATGTATTCAAAAAGAATATATCCATGTCTAATTCCCTTTTGAATTTAGCTTATTAAGTAGAGTATTGCGTGTTTAGAACATGATGAGGAACAGTGTGTTCTGTATATGGACCAGTTGCTGATGAAGTAAGTGCAATGGATATCTTTCATATACAAAACAAAATGGCCCGGCTTTTTTTTTCCCACTTTTCCCACGTTGCATGTTACTTCCAACACAAATTATACTCAATACGTTTTTCCACACAACCCAACTTTTCATATGGAAAGAGTGCAGCATGTGTGATGTTGTGGTTAAATAAAATTGGAAATATTAAGGTCGATGGAGATGGAAGGAGAATGCATGGGCACTTATAATGGCGCTACTGATTATTATTCCCTTGTTTTCGGCTAATTCATGGCTTGTATGCAGGCCGATCTCCTTCCCTGTTGCAGGTAATCAAAATTTCAGTAAACCTCCCTGCGTTCTCACGCTTTGGCAGAGATAACGGACCAGTTGTGAATCGTTTTCTGCTTCAAATGCATTGTTTCTGTTAAATAATATTGATGTGGGTTTCAAAATGTTATTCATCCATTCGGCATGCTTATCGACATTGATAGGCAGACGCTCACCCATTCAGCTAGAAAATTCACTCGCATCAAGGTCGGAGTCGAAAACAAAGCAGACATCCCGTCAAAGATTATTACAGAGTTCAACAATTTCATCTACGAGGTTAAGGTGATCGTAGAAGTCCAAAAGAACGTTTCCTTTAGAACGATTTCGAAATCTGCAAACAAGAATATCAACGGTGGAGATGAGATGCTGGAGGAAGAAGATGACGCCCAACGGTTGGATGAGAGGTCGATTCATCGGGGCAGTTCATTGGTTCCAAGGGGTAGATCTGACGCGCTATTTCACGAGCGCCAAATTCAAACCAAAGGTAGCCCATCCCAGCCGTCCATCTTGCCTATTCACCCTTCGACTACTGCGCCACGTTGGAAGAGGGTCCCACAGGTTAACAGCACGTCTCCTTTCGATGAGATGCTTCGAAATGATGTTGACGCACACACTGTAGCTGAGGTGACGTTGTGCGGCGAGGTGATAGCTGCTGACGAAGCGATAGGGGACAGCGTCTTGTTCGACTGTACGAAGTCAGCTAAAAAAATGGGCATTCTCAAGCAAGCGGTAGGCGTGGGACTAGGTCACATCAGGGGATTGGGCCTTCTGGACGAAGATTGGCTCAGGTTCTCAAAGAAAGAAATGGAAGCCTCAATTAAAGCTGCCATGTCTAACTTGATCCTCTCAAAAAGCATTTCTGAGGTTGGGCCTAAGCCCATTGGGTTGGATGAACCTGTTCCTATCGCTGGAGACAATCCCACTGGAGTTATTTCCAAAATTACTATCACCCCGATCAACGCACAGCTGAGCATCGCACCATTGCTCGACAATCAAGAATCTGAAGAGGAGGCCGGAGACGGTTTGATCGGAGCGTTAGACGGGGTCCGAGAAGACAATCTAATATCAGTTACAGATACTTATGGCGAGGAGAGAGAGGTTAGAGGAAGCGTGGGTAGTACATCCACCAAAAAATTCACAGAATACAGGAGGAAAGGCAAAAGACAGCTGGTTGGGAATGATAGCTACGAAGACGGGAAAGACGGGTGGGTTAACAGAGGAAGAGCCCCGAAGGAGGACGACACTTCAGGAGTAGGTACCTCTAAAGTGAATTGTTCAATTCTTAATTCTTTAACTGACGAGTCGCTCATTTACTTCGCTAGCTTATATGGATTACATATGGGTTCCACCAGAGAAGAACACTTAGCTAATGTAGCTATTATTAGAGAGGATTCCAGAATTACTAGTAACTAATCACGCATTCTTGGGGGGGGGGGGGGGGGGGGGGGGGAGACTGGTTTAGAAGTGTTATATTTGTTTTTATGATTTACACATTCTGGAACGTTAGAGGGATGCGTCAAAGATTAAAAAAAGGAGCGATAGGAGTTACTCTTAACAAGATTAAACCCGATATATGTGGATTGCAAGAAACAAGATTAGAGTTCCCCACGGAGATGGAGTTCTTGGCCCTTAGAGGAATGGCGGATTTTAGTTGGCGTTTTAATTCGGCTAGGGGGTATTCAGGTGGCATTGCGTTAGGGGCTAATGCGACTACCTTCGAGATCATCGACGACTTCATTGGTCTTTTCTCAGTATCGATCAGATTAAGACGAAGGAGCGACAGCTGGACCCAGACTATTACAAGTGTCTACGGTACGTACGACAGTAGGCGGCGCAAAGAGTTGTGGTCGGAACTGAGATTAATCAGAAATAGATGGCCAGGAGCTTGGATGTTAGGGGGGGATTTTAACATTACTAGATTCCACGAGGAGCACAACGGCAGAGGCCATTTCCAAGCAGACCATGATTCTTTCAACGAGACAATTGATGAATTAGAGCTTTTGGAACTAGAGATGACTGACAGAAAATTCACATGGTCGAACATGCAGCGCAATCTGACACTGGCCAAGCTTGATCAAGTACTAGTCTCCAATGAGTGGGAAGATGTTCACCCTCTAGCTAAGGTCAAAACAGCTCTAAGATACACTTCAAATCATCTTCCATTAGTTATCGACTGTGGATTAAAGGGCTCAGCGAAGCATTTTGGTTTCAAGTTCGAGAAAGCTTGGACCATTCATGAGGAGACTAGGCAAATTATCAAAGAGTCCTAGGAGGCAGGTACTACTCAATTGTCAGCCGTAGGAGTTTGGATTGAGAAGACGAGACGTCTCCGAAGAAGATTAAAAGATTGGGCCAAAGCGAAAATGCGTGACATTAACCTGAGAAGGGAGCTCCTGATTAATAGAATCGACAGTCTGGAAGCTTCAATAGAGGTAAGAGATTTGCACGAGGAAGAGAAAGACGATCTTGCAAACAAAAGATTGGAGTTACAGCAAATCGGGAGGATGGAGGAACTATACTGGCAACAGAGATCGAGAATACAATGGCTCAGAGAAGGGGACGCAAACACAAAATTTTTTCACAAGGTGGCTAACGGTTGGAAATGATTAAACCATATTACGGGCATTACGGTGAATGGGACGTGGACAGAAAACGAAGACCTAATCAAGGATCATCTCGACAGGCATTTTCACGAACTCCTGGGAGGGGAGCCAGCAGGGAGATGAGCACTAGCAACAGACATGTGGAGCTCCTCCAGAATTGAAGGAAGCGAGGGAATTGAAACCAAATTCACAGAAGAAGAGGTCTGGGATGCAATCAAGAATCTCGGACAGGACAAGGCTCCAGGCCCTGACGGATATCCGATATTTTTTTACAAGACATACTGGCTGATTATCAAAGAAGATCTTATGAATATCTTCCACAAATTTTACGAGGGAGTTAGTAACCTGGACAGGCTTAACTATGCAACGATTATTTTGATTACAAAGAAAACCGATGTTAGCTCCCATGAAGATCTGCAACCTATCAGTTTACTGAATGGATCGTTCAAAATCATCACGAAGGTGTTAGCTCAAATATTAGTACCCCATCTGAACGAGGTGATTGCTCAATCACAAAGTGGGTTCATTAAAGGCAGGGATATTATGGACAGCATTGCTTCCGCCCACGAAACCATTTTTAGAGCTCACAGAGGTAGGATAGATGGCTTCCTACTGAAGCTAGATTTCCAGAAGGCGTATGACTCGGTATTGTAGGACTGTTTGGAAGAGGCTCTACAGCTTAAAGGTTTTGGTCAAAAGTGGAGATTATGGATGAATATGTGCATCAAAGGAGGAAAATCGTCCATCCAGGTTAACGGATGGCAAGGGAAGGAGATCAGGTGTAAAAGAGGTCTTCGTCAAGGTGATCCGCTATCTTCCCTCCTTTTCGCAATTGTGGCGAACGGTATGGCGGAAATGATCAGAAGAGCTCAAGATAGCTCCATCATCAAAGGCTTACAGATTAAGGGGATTAACCAGCCTATGTCGATTATCCAATACGCTGATGATACTATCCTCTTCGAAAGAGCTACTGTGGAAGAAGTCGTGGCTATCAAAGCTGTCTTGGCTTACTTCCAAGGGTGGTCGGGACTGAAAGTTAACCTCAATAAGACTAGCATTACCCCAGCCTCCGAGCATCTATCAATGTTGGTCGACGATATCACGAACATTTTAGCATGCAAGTCGTGCGACTTCCCAAATAAATACTTGGGTACGCCAATTAGACCCGGGGCCCTTTTGAAAAAAGACTAGAATTTCGTTATTGATAAAATTAAGAAGAAACTGCAAGGCTGGCAGAGCAGGTTCCTCTCGCTCGAGGGGAGGATTATCCTACTTAATTCGGTTCTTAGCGCTATTCCGCAATACCTGATGTCTATCTATGAATTACCGAGATGGGTATCCAACAGTATCGACAAACTCAGACGGAGATTCCTTTGGAAAGGAACGGACGAGGGAAACAGAGGATTCCACTTGGTTAATTGGGGTAGAGTCTGTAAGAGAAAGGAATTCGGGGGACTGGGCATCACGAATCTTCACAACATGAACAGAGCGCTGCTTACGAAATGGTGGTGGAAGATTTCAAACAACCACAAAGGATGGTGGCGGTACTCCTTCGACCTATTCCGTAGGAGAAGGAAATTCTGGTTTGGCGATAGAAGTGCGTCAGCCAAAGTTTCTCTATTATGGAAAGGAATTTCAAAGCAAGGAGAGATCTTCTTCACTAACACTAGATGCAAAGTGGGAAATGGAAAAAATACCAGATTCTGGAAAGACAAATGGTGCGGTGAGACTAGTTTGCTTAACCAATTCCCCCAAGCCGCAGAAGCCACACAAAATCTAGATCTTGCGGTGGCTGACATCAGGAAGAACGGTAATCTAAGCTTTGTAGTGTCCCATAGCATAAGTTCGGAGGCAATTGAGCAATTCGAATCGTTGAACAAGTTGGTTCTCTAAGAAGGTAGTCATGGAGTCAACTTAGAAGATGAAAAATGGTGGGAGAGAGACGTCTCTAAAGCATTTACAGTATCCTCTATGTATTCTTGGATCAATGATGGAGGGCTGAGATGTAAAGCTCAATCAGTTATTTGGGGGGCCTTCGTTCCTTTCAGAGTCAAAGTGTTTTGCTGGCTGGCTCACAAAAATGCGATTCTATCAAAAGTTAACCTTAAGAAGAGAAACTTGAATATCGACGTGATCCGTGGGAGGTGCCTCACCACAGAAGAGGATGTTAATCACATTCTTTTTCAATGCCCTAAAGCGTGCCTTACTTGGGAAATCGTTTGTAGGGGTTTTGGGTGTAACCAGGTTCTGAACTCAACAAGCGACATCTGGGTCTCCATTAGAGAAGCTCACATTAGTCAAACAAACACTAGGGCGTGGGACATAGCAACCGTTGCAACAATTTGGAGTCTTTGGCTAGATAGAAATGATTTTGTTTTCCGCAACATTCAGTATAGATTATCTTCCTCCATGTATAAAATTTTTGTTCTAATTCATGATTGGGCAGGTGCTAAGGAGGGGGTAAAGAGAATCAGGAACAACGAAGGAGCTTAGCGAAAGAGGAGGCACAACGGTTTTTGGTGTTGTTTGTCGAGTCGCACCCTATGTGTTTTCAAGGGTAGACTGATTGTTCTAGGTGGAGTTGTATGGTGTGTATTAGATCGTTGTTATTTTCTTTTGAACTCGAGTAGACTCGAGTACTTTTGATGTAGCGTGATGCATGTTGCTCACGTGTTTATTTAGGTTGTTTTTATTTATGTTGTATTACTGTGTTTCATTATTGCTTATTAATGGAACGATGACGGACGTCATCTTTTATCATCAAAAAAAAAAAATTATTGATGTGGGTAAAATCCAATTCAATCTGAGCTGTTTGATCCCCTCAGGATCTGCAACTTCTTGATCATCAGGTAGTTGATCCTATGGGCCTTCTACGGGTTAGGTCCACAGAGAGGGGGTCAACCTGGCCCATTAGGGTCCCCTCTCTCTGCCTATAAATATCAGGCCCCCTCTCCACTCTACAAGTAATGGAATTTTTCTCACCTGAACCCTAGCTTTCCTTTCTTCCAGTGATTTGACTATATCGTGGGAGGGCCTACAACCAGGATCTCTCACGGTGTTTCTAGGCATTTTGCAGGTGTTCAGGGTGGCCAGCTACCAGCAGCACATCCTCTCCCGCTCACAAAATCTTCATCCCAGATTCATATCTGCGGTTGAGATCTCTCTCACTCTACAAATAACAAGAACTCACATATGTTGCTCCCACCACTAAATCAGCAACAACAGATTGGCGTCGTCTGTGGGAAGTGACAGACTAACTCGATTCTAGATTTGGATCTCACCCAGCAGCCGTCCCTCTTCATGGCTTCCAAGGCCAAGAGAGCGCCCACGACTGGACGTCAGGCCGATCCTCATCCTTCTTGCAGTCTCGTGAACACATAGGGGTCCCGAAGACAGCAAGCCGAGGGTCCGTCGGTGAGGATCTCCAGCACCAGCTCAATCGTCGTTGACCTTCTGTACGTCATCAACAATCGACAGTCTGTGAGGATCTCCAGCACCAGCTCAGTCGCTCAAGGGGTGGGGCTGCCCCTTCCAACTAGGCTCTGGCCCACAACATTCACCCATCCCAGGGTCGGGAGCAGAGGCACAGCCACTCCTCGAGAGATGGGCCACCCCTGAACAGTCAAGGCAAATAGGTCCCACACATTAGGGCCAAGTTATAGGTTTTCGGAACGAGGTCTTCTAAGCCTTCCGGGGTGGCCCTAGAATCGAGCATCAACACACCAAACTTCGTCGGGATGAAGCCCAGGGCAGTGAGTCTCACGGCTCGACTCAGCCGAGGAGACGGGATGAGGCCGTCCTCAATACCTCCAAGAAATGGAGAATCGCCTCGCTCGGATCGGCGATGGCGGGTTACAACCCAACCGGGGGTACCAGCATACCCGACCCCCGTTCTCTGCTAAAATCCTCGATACTGAGATTCCAAGGAATTTTAGACCGCCTCAGTTTAAGACGTACAATGGATAGAGTGATCATGCTGATCACTGGAAGGGTTCAAAACCCTTATGATGATTCACATCAGCTCGGATCCTCTTCTCTGTCGCGCGTTCCCAGCCACGCTGCGTGACCCAGCACAGGAATGGTTCTCCAAGCTCGCTCCAACTCGATTTTCTCATTCGACCAGCTTGAGGCGAGCTTTCTTGCTCACTTCATGACAAGTCACAAGCTCGAGAAGACGAGCGCGTCCCTTCTGTATCTCAAGCAGAAGGAAGGAGAGACCCTTCGGGACTTCGTACGAAGGTTCACCGCCGAGGCTAGGTCGGCCTCTACTGTCGACGCCGGCGTCGCGTCCGCAGCCTTCCAGCACAATGTTCGTCATGGCCAGCTGAAAGCTTCCTTGGCGAAGAAGCCGCACATTGATTTTTCCAACTTCCTCAACAGGGTCAAAAAATACATTCAAGCTGAGGAGGCTCTGCACCCTGAAAGCCCCAAAGAAACCCCAGCCAAGGGGAAGAGATAACCGATGACTTCGAGCCTCCGAACAAGGCTCAGAAAGATGCATTCAGTCAGAAATGACTGCCTCCTGTCCCCCGCTTCGAGAGGTTCACTCCGCTAACTCAGAGTATGTCATCCATCCTCATGGAGATTGAGGACAAGGGAATAGTCCGTCATCCTCCCCGAGCGTACAACAACAAGAAGAGGGACAAGAGGTTCCATTGTCGGTTCCATCGAGACCACGGGCACGAGACCGACAATTGTCGGGTTCTTAAAGACGAGATTGAGGCCCTCATCCAAAGGGGGTACCTAAGGAGTTCACCTGAACTAACCCGAGGGACCTGAGGGACCCGAGGTCTTTTCCCCCTCCTCGAACCCGAGCCCAAAGAAGTCGAGGGGGGCGGCCATTCTTCACTGTGTCCATAACGGAACCATGGGGGGAGAGTCGAGCACCTCCTGTAAGGTCTTTGTACGGGAGGTCAACGCAATCCACAACTATCTGCCCCCAAGGATCAAGGAGTGGCGGTCTCATTCTCCAGCGAAGATCTGGAAGGCGTCCGACTTCATTATCATGACCTAGTAGTCAGCCTCGGCATGGTCAATCACGAGGTCCGCTGCATCCTAGTTGACAATGGGAGATCCGTCAATATCATGTTCTTAGCCGCATTTGAAAAGCTCAAACTCTCTCGCGAGAGGTTGAAGCTGGCTGGGTACAGACTCCACGGGTTCTCGGGCGTCCATGTCCAAATTGAGGGAATCGTCTGTCACGCCCCGCTTCCCAAAAAGAATACGGAATACGGATATGCATATGCAACAAAAGCCCAGCGAATGATTTTCATCATCCATAAGCTGTTCAGGAATCTTTACAACATCTCACAAATAATCAGAGTCGGAAGCAAAAGAGTTAACCACACATGCATAACTGAGTTAATAAACCAACAGAATTTACTTGGAACAAAATATAATATTCTTAAATAAATCAGAATCTGGACAAGTCAAATATCCTGGGTCATATCGCCCAAATACAAAATAAATATTCAGGTACTCAAAATACATTGTTCCAAAGCAACAGTAATAATAATACTAATAAAAACGAAATCCAGCACTAATATCTCATTTCGCCAATATCGTCGGGCAGCTGACCATCCTGATCTGCAATTAATAATTGCAGGAGAAGGAAAGAGAAAACAAGTACCCGTCAATTGCAAGTTACGGGTCACTTATAATGTAGGATACAAGCACATGGGAAAACTAACTAATAACATGGAATAATGCATCAACAGTGATAACTAGCATGAATTAGTAAAGCAAGGTCAACTAGCATGGTATACTAACAGTACAGATATTTGTGTCAAATGCAGTGTCATGTGGCAACTAATAGTGTCCAGTAATAGTGAGCTCAGTATGTCAGTGTAACAGTATAACAGTATCAGTCCAATAGTATCAGTCTAATAGTATCAGTCTAACAGTATCAGTCTTATTTTCTTACAGTCTTTTGTGTATTACTAGCTAGGTAGCACTTCATGCGCCCCAAAAACATAACACATAGTTGCTACAACAAACAGTTTCACTTTTAGATTTCATAGTGGACCATAATGGGGCAGTGTACTCAGGTATCAGTAACAGTAGCAGTAGCAGTAAAGTAACAGTAACAGTAGCAGTATGGAACACTAGTTTCCTTCCAAGTACACGTTTCCATATTTTCCACTACTAGATCTTCCCTTAAGAAACCCCGGCTTGGTTACTTTTATTATGATCATCAAACAGGCATGAATGTGTACGTAATAGTGGCAAACTAACATGGTATAATCAGTATTAGGTTCAGGAAAATAATTAAACATGCATAGATGATATACAGTCACATAAACGAGCAAAACAGTGTATGTTCATACTCAGGACAGCAAGATAGTACAGTACTAAAACCGTGATTCCCGTTACTACAGAAATCGAAATTTGAATCCGTCGAAGAATCTAGAAAATAGACTTCCACACAAATTCAGAAATTATAAATAAGTCATACAGTATTTCACAAAATCATAACTCAAAACTGATTTGAATCCAAAAAATACGTTCAGCCAGAAATCGGTAAAACGAATTCTCAGTCAGAAAAACAGCATTAAAACTCTTTAAATAAATTCAGGAAAAATCTAGGGCAATCCCCTACATGTCTAGTATCAAAATATAGAGTTTTATAATATTCCAGTAAAATTAGTTCAGTTATCAAAAATAAGAAAACATCAAGAAACGATACTTTGACCAATCTGGAATTTCCAACACTGCGGTACGAAAACTGAAATATCTCGTAAGCCGCGAAACAAAATCCAAATCCGCCAAAGGGAGATGAAAATAGACAAAATATATTAACCTTCATATTTCATGAATATTTTTCATACAGTAAAAGTAAATAGGGTGAACATACGATTCTTTACAGAACAGCGATGAAAATATAGCAAGTATAGTTTTTATAAACGAGCATGAAACGGCATATAAAACTCATCAATAAAATCCACTAAAATTTTGGGTAATCCCTAGATAGATATAGAAATATTGACCACAGTTTCAGATCAAAATAATATGGGTAGCACAAGTATCAAAATAATTTAGTCATCAAAATCAACGAGAAACGAAATCTGGAATTTATATACACCTCTGTAGTAAAACAGCCATAACTCACTCATACGAAAACGAAATCAAGCAAGGTCTAAGGAGTTGGAAAGAAGACGAATTTCTCTAAAACTCATATTTTATACCGAAATCAAGATACTGATCCTAACCTGGTCTAAATTACTGATCAAGACAGAATATCGGCAAAACACAAAATTTCCTCAAAAACCAAAATCAATATAATTCAAACGAAACTTGATCCAAACTCTCCCAAACATAAAATTGAGTCTACTAGGTGTCCAAACATCATGAAATAGGGTAATTAACATATCTAAAACAAGTCTATCACATGGTTCTCCACAAATACCCAAATTCTCACAAGAAGTCTCACGTGCATGATTAATTCAAGAACGGGCAAAATCTAAGTTAATTCATGTCAATATTGTGTCGTGAGTCAACTATGGTCAAATAGCACAATAGAGACAAAACCCATCAAAGATAACACACATGAGTTGTCTCTAGAACCCGACTATACTATAGGTAGTATTTTTGACTTGTATCAAACAAAAGAATTGGAGTATAAGTTACTTGCCTTAACCGAGACGAAACGAACACCAAGAATAACGAGAACGAATTCCCGGGCAACGAACCGAAATCCACGAACAAGAGATCCACAATTCAAGAGCAACGAACCCACGGACAATTGCACGAACACACGGCACGCTTCTCAAAGTAAGAGAAGAGAGAACCCACAAGAGAGAGATAGATGAATGGCAACTTGTGGCTTGGAGGGTTGGTCGGCCACGGGGTGAGGAGTGATCGGAGAGAGGATGAGAGGGAGTATGGTGATCGGGTAGTAGGAGATCAAGATTGGGAGTTGGGGTGTGCTCGGCCAAGGTGCAGGCCGGGAGAGGGTGGCTCGGGCTGTAAGGGAGGCTGGTCGGGATGGAGTGCGGTGCAAGCAAAGGAGAGGAGGCCGGGGGTTTAGGATGGAGGCTAGGGTTTAGGTTTTAGGGTTAGGGATATATATATATATATATATATATATATATATATATATATATATATATATATATATATATAAAAGGAGTATTAGGGTTTACATACAGGAGTTGGATTATTGGGTAATTGGGTTGTGGGTAATTAGGAGTAGTAATAAGATATATATAAACCCTAATACTCCTTATACCCACAACCCAATTACCCAATAATCCTAATTACCCAATAATCCAACTCCTGTATGTAAACCCTAATACTCCTTATATATATATATATATATATATATATATATATATATATATATATATATATATATATATATATAAGGAGTATTAGGGTTTACATACAGGAGTTGGATTATTGGGTAATTGGGTTGTGGGTAATTAGGAGTAGTAATAAGATTTATTTAATGGGTATTGATAAGGATTAATTGCATAGGATTAAAAATAGGATTTGGTTTAATTTGGCTTTGGTAAATCTATTAGGGTTCAAACAATAGGATTAGGGATAGGATGAGCAACCAACACCACCACAAGCATCCAAGAACAAAAATGAAGAGAACGAGGTCTAAATAAAAGAAAATAATAATTGTCGAAGAACAAAACAAGAGGCAAACAAAACCAACACAAAAAGCTTAAAATGAAATAAAACGAATATATAGTGAAAACAACTCCAATATACGGTTCAGAAAAAAATGCAAGAGAGAGTACAAAATCAAGAAAAGAAAAATACATCAAAAATACGAAAATGCAAAACAGAGGTTACTTCGTCACTCTCGACGTAACAGCTGGAACGGCCCCGACCATCTGAATAGAGGCAATGAACTTCATGGTGATCCACGTCAAGGCCGCCTATAATGACGTCCTCAGTAGACTCGGCCTTTGCGCCCTCTAGGCGGTGCCCTTCGCGTATCACCTGAAGTTAAAATTTCCTACCGACCATGGGGTCGGCATTGTCCGAGGCAATCAGGAATCCACCCGTGCATGCTATATGGTCGTAGTGGGGGCGGGGTCTTCCCCCTTGACGTGGTGGAACTGCCACCTGACAGGAGCCAATTGCACTCGGAGCCCGTCGACAAATTGGAGGAGGTCCCCTTCTCCAGTGAGGACGAATCTAAACGGTTCCGAGTGAGCCAGCCTCTCGCTCCAGACCTGAAGCTGGCCATTATTGGCTATATCCGTTAGAATGTCGACCTCTTTGCATGGACGCCCTCGGATATGCCAGGGATTTTGGAGGACCTCATCATGCACAAACTAAGCATCCATCGGGACTCGAAGCCAATCCAGTAGAAGCAGTGTAAGTTCGCTCCCGATAGGCAATAGGCGGTAAAGGAAGAAGTGGACAAGCTTCTCTCGGCGCGGTTCATTCAAGAAGTCAACTACCCGCAATGGTTGGCAAACGTTGTAATGGTGAAGAAACCAAGTGGCAAATAGAGGATCTGTATAGACTTCACAGACCTCAACAAGGTCTGTCCTAAATATCTGTTTCCCCTCCCGAGCATCGACACTCTGATAGATGTGACCTCGGGTCACAAGCTGCTAAGTTTCATGGATGCATTCTCAGGCTACAACCATATCAGAATGTTCCCTCCAGACATCCCCAAGAGCACCTTTGTGACAAACCAAGGCCTCTACAGTTACAAGGTCATGCCTTTTGGGTTGAAGAACGCTGGAGCCACGTATCAAAGACTAGTCAATCGGGTCTTTAAGGAGCTGATAGGACGGAACATGGAGGTGTATGTCGATGATATGCTCGTCAAAAGTCAGAGAGGGCTAGATCATGTCAGCGATCTACAGGAGGCTTTTGGGGTACTACGATCGCACAATATGAGACTCAATCCCTCCAAATGCACCTTCGGCATCACTTCGGAAAAATTTCTCGAATTCGTGGTCAGCCAGCGAGGCATCGAGGCAAACCCCGAAAAGATTCAGGTCATACTGGACATGGCCCCTCCAAGAAATATCAAAGAAGTCCAACGGCTCACGGGTCGATTGGCGGCCATCGGCCGCTTCATCTCTAAGTCCGGAGAGAAGTCACTATCATTCTTCAAAGCCCTCCGAGGGGCGAAAAGCTTCGAGTGGGAAGATCCTCAACGGCGGGCTTTCGACCAGCTGAAGGCCTACCTGGCCAACCCCCACTCCTCAGCAAAGCCGAGCGAGTCCTTCTTTCTCTGTCTGGTTGCTTTGGAACATGCACTCAGCGTCGTGCTAGTCAGGGAAGAAGACGGGTTCCAAAAGCCCATCTATTATGCCAGCAAAGTCATGCACGACGCTGAATTTCGATACACCAGGATGAAAAATGTCGACTATGCATTGGTGATGGCAGCTCAGAAACTCCAACCAGACTTTCAAGCCCACTCCGTCCAAGTCCTTACAGATCAGCCTCTCAAGATAGTCCTCAACAAACTGGAGAATTCCGGCCGCTTGATCAAGTGTTCTATCAAGCTGGCCCAGCATGACATTTGATACCAACCTTAGACAGCCATCAAAGGCCCAACGCTCGCAGAATTCATCACGGAATGCACCATTCTTGAAGCCTCTGAAGTCCGAGAGGATGAACCAGTCTGGGAGATCTATGTCGACGGATCATCATGTGAGGGTGGAAGCGGAGCTGGCATCATACTTAGGGGTCCCGAAAAATTCGTCCTTTAGTATTCCTTACGTCTTAATTTCCAGACATCCAACAACGAGGTGGAATACGAAGCGATGATCGTCGAGCTCATGCTAGCCCACAAGGCAGGGGCAAGACGAGTAAGGGCCTTCAGCGACTCTCAGCTCATGGTCAACCAGATCTCGGGGGATTATGAGGCCCGTGATCCAATACTTGGCGCATGTTAGACTCCTCTTAGCTATCTTCGAAGGCACCGCTGTCGTGCGTATCCCGAGAGAACAGAATAGCCAGGCCGATTCCCTGTCCAAGCTCGCCTCGTCATCCTTCGGGGGCCAAGATCATACCGTTCTGGTCAAGGTCCTCCTCAAGCGTAGCATTGAGAATCCCGAGGTCCTTTGCCTCATCCCGGGCATACAAATAGAAACATGGATGGATCACATCCGAAAGTTCTTGACATAGGGGGAACTCCTGCAAGACCCGACCGAAGCCAGGAAAATAAGAGTCCGATCGGAGAGATTGACCATGATTGATGATGTACTCTTCAAGCGCTCATACACTAAAGTGGACGAAATACCATATCTCCGTTATTTGAGTTCCGAGGAAGCTAAGTACGCGCTAGAGGAGTTGCATGAGGGAATTGGTGGTTGCCATATGTGCAGCAAGTCACTCGCGAGGAAAGTACTCAACCCCGGGTACTATTGGTCGACCATATTGCAAGATGCCCACGATCTTGTGAAAGGTGCAGGCTCTGCAGAGATTCTCCTCGATCAGGCGCATGCCACAAGCCAAACTCTGATCACTCTCCAGTCCGGCCCCCTTCTCTATATGGGGGATGGATCTAGTCAGCCCCTTCCCGAAGGCCACAGGACAAAGGCGCTTCCTCATAGTGGTCATCGACTATTTCACTAAATTGGTTGACGCAGACCCCTTGGCCACAATCACTGAGCATCAAGCCTAACAATTCCTTTGGAAGCACATCATTTGTCGGTTCGGGATCCCGCGGTGCTCATCACCAATAATAGAATTTAATTAGCCAACAATTTTTTTTAAAAGTTCTGCGAAGACCTTGATGTTCAGCAGCAGTTCTCAGCAATATCACATCCTCAGTCGAACGACCAAGCCAAAAATACCAACTACTAAATTCTTGAAGGTCTAAAAAAATGGTTGGGCAAATCTCCCAAGGGGCTGTGGGTCGACGAACTGCCGAGCGTCCTTTAGTCGTATCGAACATCCAAGAGAATCCCTACAGGCGAGTTCCCATTCAATCTGACTTATGGGACAGAGGCTGTCATCTCCTTGGAAATTGGATTCCATCACCTAAGATCATAGGTTTCAAAAAGGAATTGAACTCAAACCTTAGGGCCAACTTGGACCTAATCGACGAGATCCGTGAAAAGTCCGTTATCAGAAGAAATATCTATCAGCGACGCATTGAAATATTTTACAACAAGAAAGTCTGTCCAACTGACATCAAGGAGGGCAACTTCGTACTCATGAAGCATGTTATTTTTGAACCTACCAAGAAAGTCAAATTGGCCCCGAACTGGGAAGGCCCGTATAATGTCTCCTAAGTGATGCGTCCAGGCACATACTGACTCGAATACCTCGGAGGCAGGTAGTCAAGAGACCCTAGAACGCGGAGCATCTTATTAAGTTTCATGAGGGGCATGAGAACTAATAGAGACGTCTGTGGTTGTAATAGACGCTACGCCTATTTTCTTTTGTACCTAAGCGTTGAATAAAAGCAATGAAATTTCTTTTCGAAACAAGTCAAAATGTTTCGGCTTTACTCCTCCAAACGAAAGATTTCAACCTCTCAGGTCCTCGCCACTTTCGCATAAGCTCGGCGCTCGACAGGAACCTCGAGCAGGCTCCTAGGTTTCACATAAGCTCGATGCTCGACATTAACCTTGAGCAAGCTCCTGGCTTTCGCATAAGCTCGGCGCTCGACATTAACCTCGATCAAGCTCCTAACCTTCGCGCTAAGCTCAGCGATCGGCACTCGATGCTAACCTCGAGCTAGCACTTGGATCTCAAGTCCTCGCCGCTCGGCGTCGAATTTCCACACTAACGAGAGATTCCTCAATCTCTCCAGTCATCGCCACTCAGTGTTGACTCTCTACACTAACCAGAGATTCCTCAATCTCTCAAGTCCTCACCACTCGGCGTCAACTCTCCTCACTAACGAGAGATTCCTCAATCTCTCAAGTCCTCTCTTGTAACGCCCCGAATCCCAAATCACTGAATTCGAGATGTTCTACAGGATCTTTTCACTTCCTTTAGTACAATTTTACAGGGAAATTAAAACTTTTTATCATACATCAGAGATTACATCATAATTACATCTTTCTTTTGCACAGCGGAAGTAAAATACAACAATTAAATTCAAGTATAACAGCATGATATAATCTTTAAGCATCCATTCCTCTTTAACCAGTCATTTACCTGCATATACGACTGTGGGTACGTCAGTTTATTCAACCGACGAACATTATACACGGTCATTCTCTCTATGCCGGAAATAGTATAACTCAACTTTTCATATTTAGCAAACACAAACTTGTCACATTCAAACTAAAGGGGCTACCCTATTGATGTCGTGTTGTGATTGTGCACTTAATCCTTAATGCATTTATTAATGTTACATGACACTAATGCGCACTTGTTCGGATTCTATGCATCCCATACTACATAGGTCCGAGGGCAAGCCCTTATTCGTTCTTCATCTTTATAGGGTTCAATCCCTCGTCATGATTTAATCTACTACTGTAATTACGGTAAGTATCCTAGATGTTATCTGACCTACGAACTCATGTTTAGGCACTCTGGAGTAGTATCCTCACCCAGACGCATCATGGGAATTCCTGGGATACGCTCTCACCATAAACATGACACCACCCGTAGTCTTCAAACATCCCACGAGCGTCGCCACTGGGACGGTACTCTGGAACAGTATCCTCACCCAGACTCGTCATGGGAATTCCTGGGATACGCTCTCGCCGCTACCCAGGGCCCTCATACTCAATGTTTTTCTCTTACTTTCATCACATCTTCACTATGCACTAGTCCTTAGTTTTATTAAAAATCATGAACAAAATTAATCTCTAGAGTTAGCCTCTCCATCAACCGGACTTATTCATTCATTTCATCTTGACCAACCTTGGTCTAATTTCACTTTATTTCATTTCTCGATGCCGGGGAGACTTAGCTACTCTATTTCAAATTTCATTTCACAATCTTCAATTTATACAATTTCCATGTCGAGTTCTCAAACTCACATGTACATTCTCTTTCAATTCATGATTTCTCATTTGTTCACTAGTCCATCTTTACACAAAATTTGCATATACTTATCAATTGTCACATCATGATAATTCTACATTACTAAACAATGTACGCATTTCATGTTATTCCACAAGTGAGAAAATACTTGCATCATGTCACAAACCACATCTCTTTTTGCCAAGTTAACACTTAATGTGCCAAATCAATTATTCTTCCAAGTTATAGTTTCATATTAATCATCCACATAGAACCATATGCCTATATATGCATTTTGACCCCAAACCATAGTTGAATTCATTCAAATAATACTCAAATCATTCCTATAAAATTCCTTATATTTTTTTGAGAATTACCATATTTTTTCCACATTTTTTGGACATCAAAAACTCCCAAAAAAATATTTTTTTCATCTTGCCGATAGCAAGATTCAAACCAGGCACAACACCGACACAGCACAGAGCACGGGCCGCTAGGCCAGTTGCCGCTAACGATATAGAGGGGGTGTACAGAGTATTTGTTACTCTGGCTCGGTAAGTTATGGCCTTACAAAAAAAAATGTGAAAAGTTTTTACAGCCACAGGGATTCGATCCGTTCAGACCAGAGAAGCCAATGCCCACAGTGACCGCCTGAGCTACTAGCTCAAGTTGTCACAGTCCGTACTAAAATCTTTTTGAATCGATTAGCCACTGTTTATCAAAAAATACTCGATGTTCAATTAAGCTTGGTCTCTCATTGCTTTTATAAAACTTACTGAAAATCTCCAGATTAATCCTCATTCCTATAAAGTTCATACCAGTAAGAAAAGAATAATTTTTGTACTAATAAAATATATTTTTCACACACAAATAAATGGGTCATTTATTAAAACTACCATATGTTGCATTTTCGACATTGCCAAAATAATTGATCTACTAATCTTTTTATTCAAAGATTTTCTTGTGACAATTTACTGTTATTAACTCTTTATTCAACCAATACATATATGTTTCTAATAGTCCATATTCATATCAACATAAAGGTCTATTCATCACAACTCAACTACTAACTTTATGAGTAGTACTTTCATTAATCAATCTATGTCACAATGAAATATACTCACTTATCAATTGCATAAATCACAACTCAACCATACAAGAAATTCATTCTTTTTTCCAAAATAAAGTGTACTCTTTCTTAATAAATTCCATGTTTCAACTTTACAATTAACAAGCGTTCTTATTCATGCATCATATCTCAATTCATACTAACAACATTCTTAAATAAATTTAGTCACCATCATAACTTCATACTAATAATCATGGGGCATTCTACACACAATTTAATTTTAATACTAGAGCCATACACACATTAATCACCACATTTCAAACAATTCATATACTAACTACTCAATTAAAGTGGGCCCTTATTAGTATTTTTCATGCATCTTTTGATAGTTGAAACTAGCATGGACCTATATTAGAAATATGAAATGTTTACCCACCTTGAATGGAGAGAACTAAACAACACAAGCCTTGCAAATGAAAGCACCTCCTCCTAGCCAAAGCGCGCACAAGCTCCAAGCCTCCTAGCCAAAGCCGAATGCTTCCTAGCCCAACCGAATGCTTCTCCTCCTTTGTGATGCCGGCCACTCCAAGCAAACAAAAACCCACACAACTCTCTATCTTTTTATAACTCACACTATTACAATACTATAACTTGGAAATATACTTTGCATATGAAAATTAGCCATGAGAGGGGGGGGGGGGTATTTATATTAAAAAATGAGTGAAATGGAGGGCTAAGATTGCTTTGGTGGTTGTAGAATGAAGGGTCTAGATCAAAGTAGGAGTTAGAAAAACTACCCACAACTAAGAAACTACCTCCATGATCACCATGCTTAATTTTGAAAATCCCTCCAAAAAGAATGAATCCCCGCCTCCAATAGAGAGTGTGCATTGCACGTGTACGTGTAGTGCACGTGCATGCAACTAGGCCAAATTTGTACATTTTAATTTTGTACAAAAATAAATTAGTTAAAAAAAATCTTCTACATGACAAGTTTAAATAAAATAGATTAATTCATGGGCTTTCTTTTTGGGCCAAAATAGTTTATAAAAATAAATAAAATAAAATACATTTGGGCTTTTAAGAAAAAGGGCTTTTCATTAAATTAAAATAAGGCTTTAAAGAAAGGCTTTTTGTACAAAATAATTTGAGAACACTTAATTAAATATTTATACACATCATTATAAAAATAATTCAACCCAAAATATTGCACGTGCACACTACGTGCAAAAATAAATAATTTTCCATTAATTGAAAAATCAGGGTATTACATCTCTGCTCGGCATCGACTCCCTACATTAACGAGAGATTCCTCAGTCTCTCAAGTCTTCGCCGCTCGGCGTCGACTCCCTACACTAACGAGAGACTCTTCAATTTCTCAAGTCCTTATCGCTCGACGTCGATTCCCTACACTAACGAGAGATTCCTCATTCTCTCAAGTCATCACTGCTCGGCTTCGACTCTCTACACTAACGAGAGATTCCTCAATCTCTCACGTCTTTGACGCTTGACATCGACTCCCTACACTAACAAGAGAATCCTCAATCTCTCAAGTCATCGCCACTCCGTGTCAACTCTCTACACTAGCTAAAAATTTCTCAACCTTTCAAGTCCCGCCTTTCGGCATCGAACTCAGACCTCAGTCTTTACAAAAGTTTTAATTTTATTTATCGGCAAGGACCTTTAGATCCATGCCCCATGGTGGTCTTTCTTCCACCTACTGACAGCCAGGAATGAAGCAGCCTTCATCGCCGCTATCCCTAACTGTCAATGGGTGGTGGAATAACCACCAGTCATGAGAGCTCTTAGTAAGGTGAGAAATGAGAAGGGGGTGTGGGAGGGGTTATATAGCCCAAGAGGAGGTGGGAACTCGAAAGTCGTGATGCTGATGTGGACGAATCTTAGCCATTCGCCCACATCCAACAGCCTGAAAAGTTGTTTGTACATCTCCCAAGACCCAAACGTTTTGCCTCCCAACGAGGCGCATTTATGATGGTGGAAGACGAAACATCTCCTATTCCAGTCATTCATTCAATAATTGGAAGACGAAACGTCACACATTCAGCACATCCAAATCGAAGCCGAGCTCAAAAAGCGGAAAGACCAGTTTATTACAACGTATAGGAGTTCATCGATACAATCGGTAGGGCCGTAAGGGATGTTATAACAACAATGTTACAACTAATACAAACTCAGCCTATACCTTCGCTTGGGGGGGTTTAGGATTGACGCAAACCAGCTCGAGCCCAACCGAGCGCGTTTGCTTGCCGACGAGCCCATCAAGATCTTTAGGAGATGCTAAGGTGAACGCTCCAGCAACGAAACTCTGAGCATCACCTGGCCTCGGCGGCGGCTCTAGCCTCAGGGTTGGAGACGGCCCCTGCTTGGAGGGCCAATCACTCCCGAAGGAACGGGTTCGGGATCCACCCACTCCGAGCATCACCTTCAATCTTTGGATCTCCAATTCATTCTCCACTATCACCTCGCGAAGGAATGATTCTGAAGAGGGGCATTGAATGGAAGCGAGAGATCTCGACCACCCGGATTCAGCATCAGCCAGGCCTCGGTCGGAAATCATCCTCCTCAGACGGGCCGATTCCAAACTCAGCTCTTTCGACCTATTCATGAAGTAAGTAAGGGCTGCTTCCCGATCCCTAGCTTCTTTGTGATAGCGCACCAAATTGGCCTTCAGGGATTCCATGCGATCCCTAAGGCGATCAAGCTCAGCATTACGAGGATCGGACAAGACAAGGTCGACCATCTGACATTAAAAAAAACATAATCATTCCGAGCCTTTTAGACTTGGCCAAATCACAAGAATTCTCCAGCAAAAAGGGTTGACCCAAAAAGTTTCTTTCATTCATTTAAAAAATGGTACTAAAATGTGGTGGTCAGTCCGCATTCAACAAATACAGAAACCAAAACAAAACAAGAGAAAGCTACTGCTGCGTGGAGGGGAGCACCTCATCGTTCCCCCGCGACTTCGGCCTTGGGGTCGACCTTCGGTTGTTCCTCCCCCTCGCTAGGTTGGTGACCATCCCCCCCCCCCCCCCCCCCGAGTTGCAGAGGCTCGTCGAGGCTCGTTGAACTTTCATCGAATGATGAAACTTCATCCATTAAAGTGTTAGTCACATGATGGTTGGGCAAATAAATTTTAAATGATTTTATTTTACCTAGTTAGACTAATTTAGATGTGTAGATCAATGTGAACGGTTCGGATCGTCAATATGAAGGCAGGAATGCCGAGTGTACACGACGGACTAGTGCATAACGGAAGGGGACTATATATATATATATATATATATATATATATATATATATATAATATCGAATTTGCAAAGATTATCCACTAGTGTATTTATGGAATAAATATTTTTTCTAATCAATTTGCGGACTAAATTAATATGTACCTTGTGACTTTGTGGGCTTTATTACACATTATCAGAGTGTAGCTCCATATCTTCTAACAAAAAATTCATTAATCTAAATTATTGTACATATATGTTTAGCCAGTTTGCAGATTTTATTTTTGTTAGGTGTAATATGCACGTAAATTTGTTGTGGTTCACTGTTTTAATGCTAATAGCATCAATTTTTTACCAGTTTGAAAGTTTTTTTTTTTTTAGGTTAACGGTGGAATAACGCCACCCTGTTTCATTAATAAGAAATTAATAAAACAACCCCGGCATACCGGAGGAAATATAAAAGTAAAGTGCAGAAAATAAAACATAACCCCCCAACAATACCCTGAAGGGTGGGTCTAACCACACATACAAAAGTACAATCAAAGGTACAATAGATTGAAACAAAATACAAAGTAGAGGTAGCTGTGGAATGTGGATATCCAATTGTATCATGTTTCATGTGAGTATGAAGGGCGCCTACCCCTCAGTCCAGTGTCGATCCAAACTCGACCTCTTCATCATCAAATTCCTCCACTTGGAAGACTCTGGCAATCCTTCCTCGTGCTCCTGTGGCAGCAGCTGTGGCCCAAAAGGAAATAAGATGCATGATATGAGTAAGGTTATCAGAAATACTATTACATGAAGCACGAAAATAGAAATTATTTCTGTCTAGCCATAACACCCAAGTAGTTGCCGCAATGGCTATGTACCAAGCATCCTTCATTTCGTGGCGAATCGAGGAAAATTTGGGGCCAACCCACAAATCCTCGTATTCGCAGGGGTAGTCACATGTCCCTAAGGTCCGTAATACCTCTATCATAGTTTCCTTACTCCTTTGGCAGTGAATGAAAAGGTGATTCAGATTCTCCGTATGTATGTTACAGAATCCATAGTTGGTCGCTATCTGGGGTTGTCTTTTGGCAAGGTGAGGATTGCATTATTGAGCACTAACCAGAGAAAGACCCTGACTTTAAGGGGTGTTTTGGCTTTCCATAACACCTGTGCCCAACTGGGTCTACATCCTCGATAGTGAATACGATGATACAGAGACCTAACAGTGAAAGCTCATTTGGTCTCTAGTCCCCAGCGCATCTGATCTGGGCCATGAGCACACATCGCCCCGTTCCGTGTAATGTGTGTTTGCAGTTCATTCAGTCGTTGATGTAACCCTGGGCTAAGGGGTCCTTAAAAAGATGGTTTCCAATTGCCCCTCTTCCATGTCTCGGCCACAGATACATTCGGGCGAGTTGTTTTCTCATACAAATCTGGGAAAGTCTCTTTAAGGGTATGGGCACCACACCATTTGTCCCACCAGAATCTGGTGGACTGTCCATTACCAATAGTCGATGTAACTGATGAGTTAAAAGGCCCGCTTACTTTGGTAATCCCTTTCCAGAAGTGAGAAACTCTAGACCCTACCCGGAAGCCTAAATTTCTCGTACCTTTCCCCCGAAGGTATGGTTGAATGAAGTCCTGCCATCCTTCCCCGCTGTGGTGGAAGACCTTCCACCACCATTTTTCCAGTAGGGCAAGGTTCATATCTCTTAAGTCGATGATGCCTAGTCCTCCATGTTTCCTCTTCATGCATGCAATACCCTACTTGATCAGGTGGTATCCCCCCTATTCGAGTCCACCCCTTTCCAGAGAAATCGCTTTCGGATTCGGTCAATCCTTTGGATAACCCATTTAGGCAGCTCAAAAAATGACATGTTGTAAATGGGCAGATTAGACAATACCGAGTTGATAAGTACCACTCTGTCCCTGAGGAAAAGCAATTTTCCTTTCCATCCAGACAATTTGTCCTCCACCCCGTCTATGATAGGTAGCCAGTCCGTCTTAGTTAGCTTCCCTGGTCTGAACGGGAGCCCTAAATATTTGATTGGAAACTCGTATGTCATACAGTTTAGTATGGTAGCATGGTCCTGTGCTTCTACATCGTAAATGTGCAATTGGAATCAAAGCACTCTTGTGGAAATTAATCCTGAGACCTGACCAGACTTCAAAATAGTAGAGGGCCCCTTTAAAGCAGACTGTTTCTGACCTGTTCCCGTTACCAAAGAGTAGGGTGTCATCAGCATACTAAAGAATCGTGCATCCTTGGTTAGAGGTGCTGCTAGCCACAGACTTTATCCAACCTTTTCTCTAACAGTTATCTAGCATGCCCCTTAGTACATCCACTACGATAGTGAATAGAAGAGGTGACAGCGGATCCCCCTGCCGGAGTCCCTTCTTACAAGAAAATGGTAGACCCGGCCGCCTATTAACCGAAATTGCCGTTTTACTAGTGTATAAACATTGTTTGATCCACCTAATCCATTTAACCTCGAAGCCTCTCCCTCTGAGAGCTTCCAGCAGGCAATCCCAGTCGACGGAGTCATATGCTTTCTCAAAGTCCAATTTAAGGAGGAAATTCTTAGACTGGCCCGTATGGCAGTGGTGGATAACTTGTTCTGCGGTGGCCACACAGTCCAGGATACATCTACCTTTGATGAAACCAGTCCGGGTGTTGCTAATTAAACTGTCCATTATGCTTTCCAGGCAGATGGCTAGGACCTTTGTGATGATCTTAACTGAGCAGTTTATGAGGCTAATCGGTCTAAAATTCCCCACCCACGTAGACTCCATTCGTTTAGGTATTAGAACTACTTCCGCAAAGTTGAACATGCCCAATCTGAGGTTGTTGTGGAAGAATTCATCCATCAATGCCATAATGTCTCCTTTTATTTCTTCCCAAAAAACTTGGAAAAACATCATTGGGAAGCTGTCCGGTCCAGACGACTTGTCTGCTCCCATTTGATTGATGGCCTTTTCCACTTCCGATTCCAAAAAAATGTGCTTCCAATGTGGACAGCGAATGAGCTGACTCGTTCTGGCAGTCCTGCCAGAAATCATCCCTAAGTGGAATCCTGAAGTCATTCTTCTTTCCAAAAAGGCCCTTATAGTAATCTTGAAAGGTTTTGGAAATTACATTTTTGTCCTGGGACGTTCCCGTTTCTGTTTGTATTGACAGGACTAGATTGGATCTACGTCTTGCGCCTGCCACTCGGTGGAAGAAGACTGTATTCGTGTCTCCCTCTTTGAGCCATGAAATCCTCGACCTTTTGTTTCCATTTGATCTCCTCCAGCTTATAAAGATTGGCAATATTTCCTCGAAGCTCTAATAGCGTGTGTAATACCCCGCAAAATAGCATACGACTATTTTTGCACTATAATCCGTGCACGTCTGAGTACTACACACGATCACATATTTCCGAGAAAATTATCATTTAAATTGAGAGATTTCAGACATACGAGCTATTCTGAATCCGATGAGGTAAACTCGGAATATCGTCTCGATTAAACTGGGGTTTTGTCCCGATTATTTCGACCAGACAATTGTCAGGTGAAAATTATAATTTCTATAAAAAATTTATTTTTATATATGTATTGGTTATTTCAATTAAAGCTAGTAGTTGGATTGAATTTGGGTCGAGATTGTGCACTAGGGTGAGAAATCGGGGTATGGTGACCTAGAGCTCCTTGACCTAACTTAGGGTTAGGAACCCTAGCATCATGATGATCATGGCTTGATCTTGATAAAGATCCAATGGTGGAAATAAAAACACCATGTGCATATTGACTATGAGAATAGGAAACTTCCATGAAGTTTCCAAGGAAGCTTCTAAGAAGTTTTCACTTATGGTGTTGGCTTCATCTCATCCACACATCTCCCCTCACTCCACCTCTCCCCATCCTCACCCTCCCTTCCATGATGGCCGGCCCCAATTCTCCACCCCAAAACAAAACTCTAGCCTCCATTCTATAAAACCCCTCCCACTCCATATACTTATCATTTACCTTCCATCTTGTTTCAAAAAAAAAAAAAAAGAGGAGAGAAGGAGAAGAGAAAGGGTGGAGACTTTGAAGTAGAGAAGGAGAGGATAAAGCTAGCAACAACAACTACATCTTGAAGTGAAAAGGAGCTAGTGAGCAAAGGAGCAAAGACAAGCAAACAAGCAAAGCAAGGAGCAAGGAAAAGAGAAAAGCAAGCTAAGCCTACAAGGAGTGTTCTTGCAACTTCAAGTGGGTGATCTCTTGAACTCCTTGGTATTTATTTTGTTTTGGTATGAATGGATGTGTAGTAGTGATGGCTATGATTTTGTTACCATGTTTGAGTAGGAGAAGTGCTAGGAAATGACAAATTGCATGGTAAAAATAACTCTTTTTGAGTTTTGTTAAATAGCGTGATTGTGGGGGTATGTTGGGGAATTTTTTACACCCAAACGGTTGGGCAACTTGAGCTAAAACTTTACGGTATTGTTCTTCTATGTATGTAGAGTATCCATGATTTTTTTCATAATATTTGGATGCATTTTAGTAGCCCAAACAGTGGGTCCAAGTCCGGACAGTAAGCAGCCAGAATGGCTGCTGGCTGTGATGATTTTTGTGTGTCTTTCCGATTTTATATCTCGGAAATGACAGAGTATTTTGATCTGGAAATTTTTGTGGACGCTCTTGTATGTGTCTACAACCATAGTCTTAAATTTAGTAATTTTCCGAGGTCGTTTGATGCCCCCAAAAAATAGTAGAATGCGACTGGTCCGTAGGTGTCGGCTGAAGCTGATTGTGCTTTGGACTGAAGTTCAAAAAACCATAACTTCGTGTACGTTTATTATTTTGCTACAAAATTTTGGGAGTAGCTTGGGGTATGAGTCTACTTGATGAATCTCAAATTTTATATTTTTTAGAGATCATTTGACGAGGTTTCAAAAGGGATTAGTGAGGGGCAGTAAATACCCTGCTGAAACAGAACAGCTGAAAATATTGCTATGTTTGAGGAGTCATAGATCTTTGTGTGAAATGAATTTGAATATAAATTTTGGACACAATGAAATGGTACATGTGTGGATTAAGAATCTCAAATTTCGTGCGCACTGGACTCAAGGTTGATTTATTATCGAATTTCAAAGTAGGCTATGTTCGGCCTAGCGCAAGTTGTCAAATCCGTGGAGATGGATATTCCTGGACTTATCAGTTAAGAATTTGGACGTCTGGACAACTAGAGATTTGCAGTAGGGAGTCATAGATTTCTAACCCAATTGGAATTTTATAATTCCAGTTTGTAGGTTGGATGTTATGATTTTCCGAAGTTGGGACAGATTCGGCCTTGTCAAGGCAATGGTTGCTAGAGAAATCAACTTTCCCTTGTTATGCCTCCGATGGAAAATGAGTATCTTTGAGGACCCTAAGGATTGAATCCGAGGACGTGTCCAACTAAGAAGCTAAGGTAGACACTCTCAGCTTTCCATAGGACCCGGGGTCGAGCAGTTCCGATGAGCGTAGCTGGGGTTACAGCTACTGCTACTTCTTAATCTGTTCATCGGACAATTGACGAGGAACCCTCTGCATACCGCAGAATGGTGATCACGAGCTATCGGGTTTTATTGATATCTTAGCAATTCATTTGGAACTTGGATAAGTTCCTGTGCTTAATACTCATGATGGACATGAGTGAGTCGGGATATAACTCTGGTCGATTGTGTTTGGTGTCTTGATGCCTGAGTCTGTAAATGGTCAAGAATTGATGGTTATGTGTGTGCTTACCCTCCTTGAATTGTATTGCATCCTTGGAGTGCCGTTGGACTACTCGCTGAGGGTCACGGGCCAGGACTAATTGATCGCAGACCTGTAAAGGTATCGGAAATCAGTGGATGTGATTTCTGTGATGATTGTTGTCTGACAGACCAGACAGACTCGACATGGTTGATCGACACCAATGTGATCTGGGTAACAACTTGTCTTCAGTAACTGCATTGATTACGTTTTCCTTATTGTTTTCGCTCGAAGATAGAATTGGTGTTAGGGGTGATTCCTTATAATCCAACTCGTCTGAGAATCAGTTGTAGGTGGTGATACTATGGGTTGTCTCTTCCTGTCATTAAGGATACGTGCTGCTGCGCGTATCTTGCACTGTTGATTCCTGAGGTACCGTGGTAAGGACGGATGGGATCCATGCACAGGCTAGTGAACACGAACGGGTCGTATGGGATACGACGCTATAGGTATGCTGCGGTATATCTTTTAGTTTGTCACGGCCGTTGACTGCAGAACGGTGGGACCGTTGACTACAGAGTGGTGGGACCGCATACCCTTAAGTTCGTCACGGCCGTTGACTGCAGAACGGTGGGACCGTTGACTGCAGAGCGGTGGGACCGCATACCCTTAAGTTCGGAACGGCCGTTGACTGCAGAATGGTGGGACCGTTGACTGCAAAGCGGTGGGACCGCATATCTTAAGTTCGTCACGACCTTCAAGGAGGGTCTGAGGCAACGATGATTGGTGACAACGGGCAGCGCCCCGAAGCATTTATGTTATTTATCTCCTCAACCATGTCATACTATCAGGAACAGAAAGTAGACCCAATTAGAATGCATTGCATGACGAGGGATTGAACCCTATATTCAGGAAAACGAACTCCTTGGAAGGTATGTAGTATGGGATGCATACATTTCCATCGAAGTTTATTTGGGGAAAGTATGCAGTATGGGATGCATGCGTTCCCAACGAATCGCATTAGAGTAAGTGCATCGTGTGCATTCTTGTTTCGTGCATTAGATTAGACCATGTCATGTTTTGGCCTGGAACGTATGTAGTATGGGATGCATGCGTATCCAGAGTCCCAAGGTTGCTTGTATTACAATAAGGCAAGTGATCAGCGCATTAGTTGTTAGACCATGGCATGCACAAACACCAGGGAATTAGGATGCACGTTTTCCTTTTCATTCAAGATGGTTTGTGGTTGCCAGTTTGGAGATCGCTGTTTTCTTATCAGCATTGCGTCAGTAGAATTACTGACGTACCCCACATTTTAGGTACATGAATATCAGGTCACAAGCACAGGAGAGCCCAAGATCAGCAGGGCATCCAACGGGGATGGCAGTATACATGCCTACCATTCGAGTGGGGTAGAAATATCAGAGTCGCGCAGCAGAAGGCTCAAGCCGAGGGACAAGTCCCAGGGAAGCAGATAGACCACTCAGCAGAGTTATCAGCAATGACTAATCGATTGCTGATCTGGAAGACAACTGATAGCTTGCCAGAGGAGCCCGATTATTCTTTGTGATCAGTTGTAATAAGTTATGTAATTTGTGTTCCTTGTTCAAGGACATTTTGATATTGTAATTATTGATGTAATAACTCTAATGGCAATAAAAGTGTTTAAATTTCCATGTTATTTACTGTGTTGAGATGCATTTGAAGGCAAAGATTCTGGTTGTGTCACGGATGTCCGGTATTGGAGATCCGGAGCGTTACAGCATGTTTCTTTCATCTTGTGATAGGACTCTTGTTTCTTCCAATCTCTCTAGCTCATCAATTCTTTCCAAAAAGAAGTCTTTTGTACGCCAGATAGTCGAGAATCTAGATCGATTCCATCTACGCAGCCTCTTTCGCAATCTGCGAATTTTTTTCACACCATCGGGTTGCAGCGTCCGATCCAGTAGTTGGGAGCGCCCAGTTTTCCATCACCATGTGGTGAAATCCCTGGATTTCTAGCCATGTCTTTTCAAATCTGAACTTTCTTGGTCTTTGAAATTCCTGTACCCCAGCATCCAGTAGGACCGGGGTATGATCCGACGTAGGTCTAAGAATAGATTTAGCCGTTGCAATGGGAATTTAGCCTCCCAATCCATCGATACTAGTATCATGTCCAATTTGGCCATAATCGAGGACGCTTGCATGTTTGACCAGGTAAATAGTCTGTCATTGATTGGGATATCGATCAACTCTAGCTCCGTGATCACCCTATTGAAGTCTTCTCTGTGTCTGTTGCTCGAGCCTCTTCCCCTATGCTCGAAAGTAAATCTAGTAATATTGAAATCTCTCCCAACGATCCAAGCTCCCGACCATCGTTGTCGAATATCGATAAGCTCTTGTCAAAAAGCGTCTCGATCTGTAGCTACGTTCGGCCCATAAACGACAGTGATCGTATGCACCCAATTGTCAGACCGTCACCTCAGTCGGATAGTCAGGGAGAACATTCCACCATATTTCTCAAAATAAGTGAAAATATTCGGGTTGAACCCAATAGCAATCCCCCCAAAGCTCCTGAGGATGGTCGTAATACCCATTCCTTGATTCTGTTGCCCCCTACTCTTTCGAGTTTAAACCCGTGCACGAGCTTGGTCTCCTGTAACCCTACCAACTCCGCCTTGGAGTTCATTATGACGTCCCTAACCATATCTCTCTTCCCCCTACCCTCCAACCCCCTAACGTTCCAGAATAGTGTTTTTATTGGGGAACCGTTTGTAGGTTGATCGTGGGTGTGGGTCGGGTGTCTTCCTCGAAGACCTCCATCAACCCAGAGCAGGATCCCAGGTCTTTCTAATAGCTAGCCGTAGCCCGTTCAGTTTTCCAATCCCTAATTTTATTGAGCAGTAGAGCATTACGTTCTATGTCACATACCTCTAAGCCACAGGTTTGAGCTAGGATAAAAACATCAGAATCTGACATGAGATTTAATATAGAAGCTAAAAAACTTCTCGTACCTCTGTCATCGAACTTTGTAGCTTTGGCCGCCGCAGCTACCTCCAGATAATCATCTACGGACTCCACATGAGCCCTCTTAGGTGTCCGCTGTACCCTGAATCCAACTGCCCTGCTTGACGTTCCAGAACTATAGCCAGGCGTTGATTCTGGAAAGGTGGATAAGACCATCTCTGGAGAGATGTCTCTGTGTGTGTCTGCAACACATTCAAGATCCTCTGACTCCTCATCCGTAAATGAGAACTCTTAGTCTAAATTTAAGCGCCTTTCCATGTCCTCATCGCTATCTGCGTATTCAGTAATTGCAACCTGGGACCCTTCTGTTGGCCCACTCCCCAATGATGGAACAAGGGTTAATATTTAGACACACTCATTTGTGCCCACTAAATCACCATTTGATCCCATAACTTGTACTCTCCCTGGACTGGGCCCCTCTTTAGGCCCAAGAGCACTCTTCTCTTCTATAAGAGGTATAGCCGACCTTTGGGTCTCTTCTAACCCGGCCCCATTCACAATGGGCCTTGATTGTTTCGCTTGGAAGCTCGGAAGTAGTGCTGCGATTGGAGCAAGATAGGTTAAGTTGTGGCTCAGGGTCGTTTGCTTCAGTCTTCTGAGGCACTTGCCAGGTGTCTCAACGTGAGTGGTGGCCCCTGCGGTTACTGCTTTGGGAGTCGTAATCGATGCCTAGGGACTCGATATCGAGGTGGCCATCGATACAAATGAAGAGTCTTCGTTTCCCTCAGCTTTTTACACCTCCATTTCTTTAACTGGGCTCTTTCCACTCTGAGCCTTCACCTTCTCCATTGTACCTCCCTCCAACCTCGCTTTGCACCCTTTTGGGTCTGAGGCTCTGTCTTCACTCCCTCCTATGCCCTTCTTTCTTCCCAAACTGTAAGCCTCCGAGCTTTTCCCTCGTCCCAAGGTCACTTGCTCTTGCTCCTTTGCCGAACGACTTTGCATGTCGTTACGCATGTCGACAAGCAAGGTGCTTTTGACTTTTGCAGCTCTTGTACAGCCTATCTCCCCTTTGTGCTCCTCTCTCCTGGCCTCCCCACCAACTCCACCAACTTCGATGCGTAGGCTTCCATTTTTGCGTTTCTTTTGACCCTCTTTTTAGTGGGTCACCTCTGTGACTACCAAACTTCCCAAATCTGGAAGTGATTGTAGATTTGAATTCTGAGCATCTAGGCCGTTGGATCTGTTGGTCGAAACTCGTTCTCGACCAACTTTGATCGGAGATTCCTACCTCGGTATTGATCCCTCCGCCACCTGATCCTGGCGCCGCTCCTTTCCTCTTGCCTCTTTGATGAGCTCCCTATGCGCTCGCTCGACCTCATGAGCCCCATCAATGGTCAAGTCCCCATTTGGGGAAACTACTTGTACGTACGAGCGGCCATCTCTGAGAGCTGTGGGGGGAGTGAGGGACGTGATGGCCGACCTCTCTGACTCTGCTTCTGCTCGCTTGTCGAGCACGAATCGAATGAGATATGATTCGTCGAAGGAATAGACTTTGGCAAAGCGTGGAATCAATGAGATGCCAGTGCTCCTGATAAGAATCCTTGTTGATACTATTTCAGAGCGACGAACAGTCTTCTCGTCGATCTCTTCAATTGAGCCAAAGTCGGTGACTATCTCTTGCAGCGCCTCCCTTTTCCAAAAATGCAGTGGCACATTATGTATCCATATCCAGAAAAGTTTACCTTAGGGGAGCTCTGCTCCAAAGCTTGGTGACCATGCAAAGAAATCCATTTTGAAGTGGCCGAAGTCCACTACCCCCATACCTATAACCTCTCCCACCTTCTCCGTCGATGGGAAGGATACCAAGAATTGAAGGTGACACATTTTCTTTGCGACCCAATCTCTGTGTGCCTTCATCGGCCATCTGGCGTTTAGCGCTTGGAGTAGGTGGGTCTCGGAAGGCCTCCCTGACCTCACTCTGGCCACAGCACATCACTGTCGCAGCCACTTCTCCTCATTCTTGATGATATCCAGACTCTTTGCAAGTCGGATTAGGGTGGGGTTGTCAGGCAATCTACCTTTGCTTACGGGGCGTTCCTCATCGTTGTGGATTTCGACGACATTGGTGTAAACATATGAAAGATGAGCCCACTTCATATACTTGAGGCATCGCACCTCCTTGGTGCACTCTTTATGGTAATGGCCCAGTTCGCCGCAATTGAAGTAAGGTATCGGTTTTCGCTTTCCTTTCCTTTGCTTTTTTATGATGTCGAATTGAGGCGGGGGAGTGACACTCTGTCTTTTTTTTGTTTTGTTGGTGACTTCGACCAATTGTTCCCCTTCTGCAATCGAGTCTAACTCCACGGTACTCTCGTTTGGTGGGACCCCATCTTGGGCCCTCACCATGGAGGACTTGAGTGGCGCATTAGCCTGCGGTTGAAGGGGTGGGGCAGGGAGGGGGTTGGGGTTCTGATCAGGATGTTGGTGTTGATGAGAGGTTCTGTGGTTTGAGTGGTGGTGGCTCCCTTCTGATTGTTTGGGGGGGGGGGGGGGGGGGGTTGTAGCTGTTGCTGAGGCTATTGTGCTTTTTGTATTAAGGGTGTTGCTGATGGTGGTGGGGGGAGCGGCGTTGGGCAGATGTTGGTTGATGTGAGTATGGGTACTTTCTTTGGTTGTGGGCAATCGAAGGCTGGTTCCAAGGAGATTTGTGATGTGCGTACTGCGCATCGGTTAGACGATGATGGCCTCGTTGGTGGTCCCTCTTACGCTCCACCGAGCTAGAAGGAGGACCCCCTTTGTGGGCCCATCCTCTTGCCTATGTGTTGTATTGATGTTGGCGATGATGACCATAATCATGGCTCACCCGTTGCTTGTGTGCATCTTGTGCACGCACGGAGTGAAGATCGTGTTTGAGCCTCCTAACTTCCTCCTCCGCCAAACGATTTTGTGGGTTCAGGGGTGGGGGAGAAGGGAGTGTAGCAGCCGTAGAGTTTTGTGGGTCCAGGAGTGGGGGCGGAGGGAGTGTAGTAGCCGTAGGAGCAGGTTGTGGTAGTAGTGGGGGTGGGGGTGGAGGGAGTGTAGCAGCGGTAGGAGCAGCTGCTGGAATGGTTGCAGATGTGGTCGGGGGTAAGGCTGCGGGCATCTTGCTTATGGTGGAGGGTTGGAGGGGAGGGAACGGGGTCACCGCTCGAGGGGGGGAGAGGGGAGAGCTACTCTGCTGGTAGGGGACCTCCTCTGTAGGCACACACCCATACATTTCAAGCAAGATGAGCTCCATAGTTGCTCGAGGGGTAAGGTTTATTAGTAAAAGCTGTTGGAGAAGAAGTCAGAGGTTGGTGGTGAGCTCCATCGGGCAAGTCCAAAGTTAGAGAATGAGCAAAGTTTGAAAGTTTTACCCCCTACTTTAATCGGTCTAAGCACTCTCTCTCTCTCTCTCTCCTTGACTGCTTAATTTTCTTTCCATTTTTTAAAAATAATTAAAATGTACTTACCTAAAACTCGTCACCTTCTCTCTATCCGTTTTTCCATTTCTAACTTTTCTCACTTCAATCTCATACCAAATTCAAAAATTTCACCTTATTAAGCTTTTTTTTAATTAAGTGAATAATCTTATTAAGAGAAGGGTATATTGGAAGAAATTAAGACAAAAACTGTCAAAGATGATGATTACATGTTATCACATGATTTCTAAATTTCAAATATTTCACCTTATTAAGCTTTTTTTAAATTAAGTGGATAATCTTATTAAGACAAGGGTATATTGGAAGAAATTAAGACAAAAACTGTCAAAGATGATTACATGGTATTACATGATATCTAAATTTGACGGAGTACATCGATTTGCACTAAAGATATGGACGGAGTATATCTAACTGCAGAAGGAAAAAAATATAAGTATAATTATCTGCAAATTAATGAAACATGAGTATAATTTAGTAAAATTACTCCAAAATAAATATTGACAACGTATTTTTGGGCCTTATTGGATACCATCATTTGAAGTCCCACTAATAGTTTATATTACTTGTAGGGCCTTATTGGACAAGCCTTCTATATTCATTTCTCTAAAACCCTCTAGTGGCACCATATGTAATTATAGACCTATCTAGTGGCATTTTGTTGACTCTGCTAAATTTTGGTCCATTTACTTTTTCCCGCTCTCGAAACAACTGACGTATAGAGCATCCACAGTCGTTTGCTATATTTTCCATATTCTCATTTTTTGAGAATTTTATAAGAAAAAAGCGCTGCAGTCGTTTGCTATTTTCTTATAAAATAGCAAACGAACTACAGTGGCTTCTCAAATATGAGAAACGAATTATAGAAGACGAGACATCATGTATCGTCTCAATATTTTTAATTTTTTTTAATACAATCGGACGAGACAAGTTGTCTCGTTCCGTATTAAAAAAAAAAATTTATAAAAAAAATAGGATCGGACGGGACATGATGTCCCGTTCCTTTTGGTTTTGTTTTTTTGAATTTTTTTTCCCTTTTTTTTCAAGTAATCCAACGGCTGAGATCTTATGAGAAAAAAAAAAAAAAAAAGTAAAAACCAAACGGACGGGCCCGTCCAGGTTTGGGGGATTTTTTAAAGTAGGATTAGGTTGTTTAAGTAGGTTTAGTAGATTATTAAATAGGTTTAGGTTAATATTTTAATATTTAATTTATTTAATTAACATATTTCAATACTTAATTGGTAATTAATTTAATCTTCAAAAAGGAACAATTAACGGACGAGACAACTTGCCTCGTCCTACTCAAATTTTAGCAAAATATCGAAAACAACGACTGCAGACCTTTCGATCTATTCTATTTCTATACTTGTCATTTTGCCAAAAAATAAGAAACGCCATTGTGGATGCTCTAAAGCCGCTACTATTTCTCAAAATAGTAAAAGACGAAAAAGGACGTTCTATTCCCTGAGCCAAAAGAGAACATATCTTACAATCCAACGGCCACATCTCATCAACTCCAAGCCCCTCATTTACCCAACCGTCGATCATTTAACTAGATTTTAGTTAATCTTAACAGAGATTTTGATCCCTGTTTTGATAAATTAATACTGTGGGTTTGTGATTTGATCTTTTCACTATTTTTTTCCTTTTTCCATTCACTATTCTCTCTAATGATTTTCCTAATTTTTCCTAAATCTTTTAAAACAATCTGCATGCAGTGAAGAGCTCTCTTTGTCTTTGTGCAAGCATGGGAATCTTACCACTAAAAGACCGTGTTATCATCCCCATTAAAGTTTGCACTGTTAATTAAGAACCCCCTACCAAACTAAGCCTCTTTTTGAAACATATTAGTTCACATGCCAAACTTTTTCTCTCAGTGAGTTACTTTTAGCCACATCAGTTTAAGAAACAGTTGAGAACTGCAGCAACAATGTTGTTGAAGTCGCATTTTTCAACCGCGACTTCTTCATTGATTTTTTGTTTGTTACCATAGTTACTAACTACAACAACAATGTAAATCGATTGTCGCAGTTGGCAATAGCAAATGTGTCTTAAAGTGTCGAGACATGTGTCTGAAAGTTTTAAGACACAGAGGCTTCACGTAGGCCAAAGAGCAAGAGCTCTCTGAAAAAATTTCTTTAAAGAGAGGCCGCAGTTCCTAACTGCGGCTAGGGCTGTAAATCGAATCATACGGGACTGGACAGTCATATGTTCAAGCTCAGACCGAAATTCTACTTGGACAAGCTTATGTCCGGCTCGGTCCAGGTCGGACAAAATTTTTATAGTCCGGCCTCGGTTCGTTAAAATAACATAAGGTTATGTTTGTTCGGACTGACCGGACTCAGTAAAGAATCAGACCTAATAATTTGTTCAAGTTCGGTTCGTATAACAGTTCAGACGGTCCACGACCGAGCCATTTTTCGAACCGACCTCGGACGGATGATGTACCGTCCTGTTCATTGTACAGCCCTAACTGCGGCCTCTCTATGTGTAGGCAGCAGTTCCCAACTACGGATTACACTATATTTTCAATTTGGCTCTCCGAGTTAGAGATTCAAGTCAGAGAGCAAAAATATTCCTTAATACTAAAGCCGCAGTTGGAAACTGCGTCTTCATCTGCACAGAAGCCGCAGTTATCAATTGCAGTTTCTGTTGAAACAGTAACATCTGAAAATCAGATATCAATGTTTCCATATTTACAACCCAAAACATGCACGATATATCACAGTATCACAAAATCGACCCAACATCATAATATGCAACAATTGGCACCACAATATCACAACAAATCACGAGATTGTAACGCCCCGCCTCAATACTCAGACAATTTTTATATATTATGTAAGTCAAATTAATATATATAGTACAACTGCCCACCACAGGCGACCTCTCAAAAGGTGATTAACCAATTGGTGACTCTTGATCATAGGCTATTATATTTATATTTAATTAATCTAGTAGTATTCCCGATATGGGACAATTCTTAATCACTTCTCTCTCTTTCTCCTTAAGAAAGACAGCAACGCTTGGGGGCCCTACTCGCCACGTCAGCCATGACGTCAGCGAGAACCAGCTCTCAGCTGCATCTTCCGCACGTGGGCCCCGCCTACGCTGACGCACGCTGGCGTCAGCAGCAGCTCGTGTTGTGCTTTTTCAACCCGTGGGCCCCCTTCTTTCCACATAATTACCACGCTGCCATCGGCCATATATATATATATATATATATATATATATATATATATATATATATATATATATATATATATATCCTTTAGAAATTACGGGGTATTACATACACCCCCCTTTAGACATCAGCGTCCTCGCTGAGTACGGGGCAAGCAATCTAGTGCAGGATTCTCCTTTCTAGCCGATGTGGAGTGGAGTATCCTGCTAGCGTACTGCACTCCTGGTCTTGCTGTCAGTGTACTGACCTTAGCCATCCTGCTAGCATACTACACTCCTAGTCTTTCTGCCAGCGTACTGACCTCAGCCAAACATACATCTCCACAATCGATGTCGAAAGTCGGCTCTGATACCATTTGTAATGCCCTGACCCAATACTCAGACAATTTTTATATATTTTAGAAGACAAATTGATATATATAGTACAACTGCCCACCACAGGCTGTCTGTCAAAAGGTGGTTAACCAATTAAGTGACTCTTGATCATAGGCTATTATATTTATATTTAATTAATCTAGTAGTATTCCCGATATGAGACAATTCTTAATCACTTCTCTCTCTTCTGCCTTAAGAAAGACAGCCACGCTTGGGGGCCCCACTTGCCACATCAGCTATGACGTCAGCGAGAACCAGCTCTCAGCTGCATCTTCCGCACGTGGGCCCCTCCCACGCTAACGCACACTGGCGTCAGCAGCAGCTCGTGCTGTGCTTTTTCAACCCATGGGCCCCTTCTTTCCACATAATTACCACACTACCATTGACCATTTATATATATATATATATATATATATATTATCCTTTAGAAATTACGGGGTACGGGGTATTACAGAGATATCACAATATATCACAATTTCACAATATATCATAAGTCCAAAATATCATTATTATAGCAAAAAATGGAGAAATCTAACTCTGTGTATAATTTGTGAGCATCTTCATCTTCCTACGTGGAATTTGTCGACTACGACCTACCTGTGTAAACTATGAGATGAGCATATGAATGTCACCAAGTTGCTCCTCTTCACGTGTTGGCTTATGGACTACCCTGCAAAGTAATTTTGAAAATATTAGTCGATTACACCTATTACACAAATAAGATGGTATTTGGCATATGAGGATTGAAAACATTATTCAATTAATAAAGTAGTTTATTTAACCCATCTTTGAAAGAAGTCTAACGAACTAATGCATAGTACAAAATTAAAATATAATCAACATATGTCATTGCTCCGACAACGACGCTTGTTGTGTCCTCTTTGACCGCATTTTGAACAAGTTTGCCTCGTGCTTAAGCCATCTCTAACATCCATGTTATTGCAAATGCGCGTAGTTCTAAGCTGACATTTCCTACATCTTCAAAGTCTCGCATCAATTATAAGATTCAGACCACTTTGGATAGGCCAGTAGATGTGGTCTTGCATAGGATGGAAGGTGAGCACCCAAGTAAGTGCTAAGGAATTCATATAATTAAATGGATCAACCTAAATTAGGTAATCAATAGTCCGAGTGGCACAAGCTGCCAAGGCATGGAAACATGGCATGTGGTATAGTTGGAATTTCTGACAAGTATAAGTGTGTGCTCCCAAGTCAACAGTGTGCAATTTTTCACCCTTTCGGTACCCACCAACTACTCGAATACATGTTTTTACTTGAAATAAGCCCAGATTATGATGGGACAATATAGCCTAATGCATTGCTCACTCACATAGTATATCGATAATTTCTTGAACTCTCGGAGCCCAAATCTTTCTTTCACTTATAAGCATCTGTGCCGATTGACGACGTTCAGTGAAGTAAGAATTAAGACGATAGAATATCATCTCCATAATTGCCGTAACAGACAAACTACGAACACCCTTCAAAACAGAATTAAACTTTTTTGATAAATTTGTAGTCATCATGTCATATCGACGTCCTCCATCTGCAGCAAGTATCCACTTCTCAATTGGTTTCTCCTTGAGCCAATTGAGAGTCTCGATTTTTACTTTTTCAATCTCTGCCATTTTTTTCTCAAATTTTTGTGACTGATTTTGACATGCAACCACCTTAACATTATTCATCAATGCTTTGTTACCGAATTTTCTGAAGTAATTTATAGCAAAATGTTGCATACAAAAATGATGATATATATCTGACTCATTCATGATTCGTTTTGCATGTCCATGACAAACATCTCATGATGATAAAAAATAACATATAACCCTTGGCGATCGATGACAAAATGTCGAATACAATTCATGAATCATGTCCAAGTAGCTATACTCTCTCCATCTACTATCGCAAAAGCAAATGGAAATAGCCTATCATTTGAGTCTGGTACAACGACTATCAATAAACAATCCTTGCATTTTTCCATACAAATGGGTTCCATCAACACTAACAACATGTCTGCAATACTTAAATCCTTTCAATCGAAACCCCAAATGCCCAAAATACTGCCTTGAATGTTTCCTCACAGTGAACGGTCGAGACCTTATCCCAATGGACAACAGCTCTTGAATTTGATGCTTGTAATTATGATAAAAGAGCATACAAACTCTTATATTCTTCCTCAAATCCTCCAAACAAGATCTCAATAGCTTTATGCTTTGCAAGTCAATTCTTCTCTTATGAATCTGATAATTACAGTCAACCTTGATTATCTCAATTATGGCCTTCGGCGTTATTCCCAATTGTACCTTCAAAACATTCAAAATCAAATTTGAAATAAGCTTAGAATCAACTTTACTATGGTAATATATTTGCCCTTTTGGAACGATTGCATGAAACCTCCACGGACAGCCTGCTTCATCTACGACTTCAAAATTTTGTATCCTCTCCTCGGGTGTACGGACCCTCAGTGTCAATTTACATTTCACAATATATACACTTCTGGTTGATTTCTCTGTGACGAAATCTCGATGTTTCTTTATGGAGAAATCTTCACCGCATGTTGGACATTCTATTTGGTTTCAAACTTTTGCCCAATGTACAATTCATATGCATCGGATGCGTCACATGACTCTTGACCAAATTGATGTACCATCAAATTGTTAACCCAATTAACCGAATCAAACTCAGGTCTAGGTGCACTCATGAATAGAGTCAGGGAACCGCATGTTGGACTTCATCTTGCAAGTCCTCAACACCATTAACATCGTCATTTGCATGCCCATCTTCCTCTTCTTCTTCATATTCTTCATCTTCTAATAAATGATTGTTAACAGTAGCATGATTTAATGATTGAATAACGTTTTCGTATCAACATGATCGCATATCAATATAGAAGGACATGACAACCCAAATTCCTTGGGATTTGGTTGTGTTGGAATTGTGAACATATCTTATTGTGGATGTGTCAAACTTGCATGTGATTCAGAAACTGGATTGAGACTCATCTTACGGGTCAGCACTTTAAGTAGGGGGCTTGAACTATGAATAACATGTGGTCGACCAATAGAAATCTTGATTGTATCAATATATAACTCTAATGCAACTAGAATTTGGATCAACTGTCCTTGCAATCATGGCAATAAGAGTGTCATCATCAACTTCAGACACCACCATGAAATATTGTCTTTCTCATTTTCCAGCTGCATAACTTGTTAGGATTTTAACACTCCAATCAGCTCTATCCCAGTTAGTAATTTTATATATCTTATCTACAAATTCTTGTTTCGTAATATTACGAGGGACCCAAATTATTTCAGGTTCAACACCTTTATAACGTGCTCCTAGCTTTGGGTCTCAAATTAATTCTCCTTCATAATCAAACCAAATAGGAATTTTATAATCCATACGTATACATAAAGTGATGAATTTGGGAGTCATTATCCAATCACAAACATAACATTTACAAAAATTATGATTTAGGATTTTATGAATACCTTGAAAAAATACAGAATTTGACGGTGGAGATGACAACGCAGATGATGTCGGAGATGATTGGGAAGGATGTTGGAGACGCTGTGAGATTTCATATTATGGTTTTGATTTGGAGAGAGGGAGGTGGAATTAAGGAAAATTTCTAAATTAGAGTTTCGAGATTGGAGAGAGGGATGTAAAATTGGCAACCACGAAGGGCTTTGACGGGGTCGGAGGAGTCGGAAGAGTTGAAAGAGATTTGACGATGGTGGAGGAATTGGAGGAGTTGGACGAATTTGGGGAATAGGGATTTTTGGAGGAAATAAAGTTGAGAGAGATAAAGTAAAGATGAGAGAGTGGAAGCCCGATACTTTGCGTTTTTAAGTTGTTCCACCATAGGCTGCAGTTCCATTCCAAACTGCAGCCTCATTCTAAACTGAGGCCGAACTATGGCAGCTTTTTAACAAAAAAATTACTTCAAAATTTTCTATAAATGTCCACTATGTTTCCACCACTTGGCTCATTGAGACAGTCGTTATTGCCAACTACAGCAAATAATTTACACTATTGCCACTGTAGCAACACAAAAAAATCTAATGAAGAAGACACATGCAGTTTCCAACTGCGGCTTAAGTTAACGTGGCAAAAAGTATCTCACCCATGAAATAAATTTAGCATGTGACCTACTATGGAAGATTTGTTTCAAAAAGAGGCTTAGTTGGAGAAAAAATTCCGTTGTTGACAGTGGATAACATATATATGCCATATTAATTATTTGTGAAAGTTGTGAACAAGTGAAGACCACACCCTAATCTACATACCATAATAATGAGTTGTGTAGACTAGATTTTTATTCGACATACACACAAAGCAACAAAATTGGCAGCACAAACAACCATTCAACCGCATCTTTTGCTGTAACAAATTATGCTCTCCTTTCTGGCAAAGATAACATGATCAAAGATGAAAGTAACCATTTCTTTATTTAAGAGAATTTGTTGATAATGTTCAGAGAAAGAGAGAGAGATGCACAACTGCAAACGCTATTGTAGCATGCAAACCACCTAAACCGTTTCTGAAACAACGGCTTAGCGTTTACAATGGAACATTATATATATATATATATATATATATATATATATATATATATATATATATATATATTGAAAGAGAGTGAGAGAGAGAAAGAGAGAGAGAGAGATATGTTCCGTTATGCACTCGGCCTTCCCGCCTTCATATCGACGATCCAAACCGTTCACATTGATCTATTCATCTAAATTAATCTAAATATGTAAAATTAAATCATTTGAAATCCATTTGCCAATCCATCACGTGACTATAAAAAACAATGATTTTCAGCCATACAATTTTGTAACACTTCAATGGATGGGCAAATAAATTTTAAATAATTTAATTTTGTATATTTAGACTAATTTAGATGTGTAGATCAATGTGAACGATTCGAAGCGTCGATACGAAGGTGGGAAGGCCGAGTGCACAACGGAACTTCTCCTTCCGTTGTGCACTAGACCACCGTGTGCACTCGGCCTTCCCGCCTTCGTATTGACGATCTGAACCGTTCACATTGATCTACACATCTAAATTGGTCTAAATATATAAAATCAAATCATTTGAAATTCATTTGCCCATCCATCATGTGACTATAAAAATAACGATTTTCAGCCATACAATTTTGCAACACTTCAATGGACGGGCAAATAAATTTTAAAAGATTTGATTTTACATATTTAGACTAATTTAAATGTGTAGATCAATGTGAACGATTCGGATCGTCAATACGAAGGCGGGAAAGTCGAGTGCACACAAATGCACAGCGGAAGGTGACTATATATATATATATATATATATATATATATATATATATATATAGAGAGAGAGAGAGAGAGAGAGAGAGAGAGAGAGAGAGAGAGTTAGTCTATTATGAGATGGTGAGCTGAGATCCTTATCGTGAGATGAAGATCTCAGCCGTTCGATTGCGATCCAGCGGCTGAGATCTATTCCGCCTAAACATCAATTTCTTCCTATGTTTTGAAGGGCATTTTGGGGATTTCACTTGCAGGCTATTCACTTCCCCTTCTTCTTTACTTCTTCTCTCCCCCAAATTGAAACCATCTCTTCCTCAAATCCCCACCCCGACGCTCCTCGTCTCTCTTCCTCGTGGCTCCAAATCCCACCCCGACGCTCCTCACCACTCCACACCCCCACCCCTCCACTCGTCTCTCCTCCTCGTCGCTCCAAATCCCCACCCTGACGCTCCTCACCACTCCATAGCCCTACCCCACCGCTCCTCCAAATCGAAACCCTAACCCTATTCACTTCTTCCCCTTTTCTTCTTCATTTCTTCTCTCCCCCCAAATCGAAACCCTAGCCCTAGCTAGCTTCCAACCTTTTTCGTCTCCCCCCTCTCCGCTAGCTGGCTTCCAAATCAAAACCCTTGCTAGCGAGCTCCGTCTCTCCTCCTCGACGCTCCAAACCCCCACCCTGACGCTCCTCGTCTCTCCCGATCTTCGATTTTGATTTCCCCCAAAAAAATTCAAATTCGAGCAAACCCTATCTCCAATCCCAAATCCGACGAAACCTCCCCCCAAATTCGACTCCACCTCCAAACCATAGTCCCCAAATTCAGCTCCACCTCAACTCTCGCTCCCGCTCCACGAAGCTTCGAAATCTCCTCCAAATTTGACGAATCCCTAAATCCTCCTCATCCTCACCAAATTTCCCCAAATCATCAGGTGTATTTTTTTTTTCCTTTTTTGATTTTTTTTTTCATTTTATGTATTTGTGGTTAGTTGTTTTTTCAATCCATTAACTTGTTCAACATCACTACATGATCAAGTGTAAATCTTTTTGCAGGTAAAGGTTGAAATCGTGAGAAAAATACGATGAAGGGGCTGGACCATGTGTGGACACCTAATATCTGACAAGGAAGTATATGATTCCCTCTAATTGATTTTTAAATTTGGTCGCTGGCCCTTTAAATGATGTATCTATATATGGTTCATGGTGTTAAGGGATCCACCTATTATCTGATAGGGAAGTATTTGATTCTCAACCTTTGATTTTTAAATTTGGCCTCATTCTTTTTTGTGTGTTGGTGTAGGCAGTGATGACAAACACCTTATGATGTGAATTTATTTTTGAGCATGTTGTATAGTTATCTTTGTGATTCTATAACTTTCACTTATTATTATGGGGTAAATGAGTCTTTTCACGCGTTCATTTTTGCAACTAAGAGTAAATGAAGACTGAAGCTTGATTATATGAATGAAGAGTTCCATATATTTATGAAGACTGATGCCCTATTCTAATTTATGAATGCTTGCACCTACACCAATAATTCTTGCAGTGATTACCTGCTATCATGGTCTTGGCTTTGGTCTTGGTCTAGGCAATGATTACCTGCTCCCTATTCTAATTTTCACACTGTGAAGTGGTCTTGGCCTAGGCAGTGATTTTTTCCAACTGCACTGATAATGCTTGCAGATTTTTTCAAGCTTGCATATATATAGAGTGAGTCTATTATGAGATGGTGAGTAGAGGCCCTTATCGTAAGCAAAAGATCTCAGCCGTTGGATCGTGATCCAGCGGCTGAGATCTATTCCGGCCAAACATCTCAATTTGCCTAAGTTTTGAATGGCATTTTGGGGATTTCACTTGCAGGGGGGACCACGGTTGAGACTAGTTGGCATGGCATATTAATGCAGCCCTAGGGAAATATAAGTGTGTTCTGAGCCTACGACTACTTCAATTCATGATTTTGTTGATTAGTACTACTTGGCAGTTTGTAGTAGTATTTTAGTTCATGAATACATGTTTAAGATTGTTGTTTTAATTTTTTTTCAGGAGCAGCAGCATGTACGCATTTTGTACATGGTGTTTATGAGCATTTTCAGCTCTTTATACGTTGTTTCCAGGCAGATTGTACTCTGTTTATGTTGTATATTTGAGCTGCTTGAACTCTATTTATGTTGTATCTAGGCAGCTTGAGCTCTTGTCTTTGTTATTTATGAGCTGATTGAGAGATGTTTATGTTGTATCTTGGCTTATTAAGCTCTTTTTTATGTTGTAAATGAGCTGATTGAGAGATGTTTATGTTGTTTCCAGGCTGATTGAGCTCTTTTTTATGTTGTTTATGAGGTGATTGAAAGTTGTTTATGTTGTATCTTAGCTGACTGAGCTCTTTTTTATATTGTTTATGAGCTGATTGAGAGATATTTATGTTGTATCTTGGCTGATTGGGCTCTTTTTTATGTTGTTAATGAGCTGATTGGGAGATGTTTATGTTGTATCTTGACTGATTGAGCTCTTTTTTATGTTGTTAATGAACTGATTGAGATATGTGTATGTTGTTTCCAGGCTGATTGAGCTCTTTTTTATGTTGTTTATGAGCTGATTGAGAGTTGTTTATGTTGTATCTTGGCTGACTGAGCTCTTATGTTGTTAATGAGCTGATTGAGAGATGTTTACGTTGTTTCCAGGTAGATTGAGCTCTTTTTTATGTTGTTTATGAGCTGATAGAGAGTAGTTTATATTGTATCTTGGCTGATTGAGCTCTTTTTTATGTTGTTTATGAGCTGAATGAGAGATGTTTATGTTGTATCTTGATTGATTGAGCTCTTTTTTATGTTGTTAATGAGATGATGAAGAGATGTTTATGTAGTTTCCAGACTGATTGAGCTCTTTTTTATGTTGTGTATGAGCTGATTGAGAGTTGTTTATGTTGTATCTTGGCTGATTTGAGCTCTTTTTTACGTTGTTATGAGCTGATTGAGAGATGTTTATATTGTATCTTGGCTGATTGAGCTCTTTTTAATGTTGTTTATGAGCTGATCGAAAGTTGTTTATGTTGGATCTTGGCTAATTGAACTCTTTTTATGTTGTTTATGAGCTGATTGAGAGATGTTTATGTTGTATCTTGGCTGATTGAGCTTTTTTTTATGTTGTTTATGTGCTGACTGAGAGTTGTTTATGTTGTTTCCAGACTGATTGTGCTCTTTTTTGAGTATGTTAATTTTTGTTAAGTCTTGCTCTGTGTTAGTAGTGAAATCATGATCATAAGATCACATTTTTTATCTTTTTTTTTTTGAAGTATCAGCAGTAGATCTATTACTGTTAGTAGCAGCAGATCAAGCATCAGCAATATAAAAAGAAGAACATCAGGAGGAGGAGAAGAACTAAAACAGCAGCAACATAAAGAGAAGAAGAACAGCAGCAAAGCAGCAGCAGCATAATTTTTATGACATTCAGTTTTGTACATGTTTATAGAAACTCGAATGTGTAATCAATATATGTGAATGAGAAAATATACATGAATTGAGGTAATTTTGTACATGTTTATTTGTGAGGTGAAAATAAAGAAGATCAATATAAAGTTTTTGTGCCTTGTTTCGGTTTATTTGTGAGGAGAATTCGAACTGCATAATTTACAAAACTACAATTTTTATGAGACTAATACAAACATATACATGTGATGGTATTCGAATCTCTCCCTTTTTTATTTGTACAATATCAGCCTAGAAACAAAAAGCCTGGAAACAACATAAACATACCTCAATCGGCTCATAAACAACATAAAAAAGAGCTCAAGCAGCCAAAATACAACATAAACATCCCTCAATCAGCTCATAAACAACATAAAATAGAGCTCAATCGGCCAGGATACAACATAAACATCGATCCCTCAATCAGCTCATAAACATCATAAAAAAGAGCTCAATCAGCCAAGATACAACATAAACATCCCTCAATCAGCTTATAAACAACATAAAAAAGAGCTCAAACAGCCAAGATACAACATAAACATCCCTCAATCAGCTCATAAACATCATAAAAAAAAGCTCAATTAGCCAAGATACAACATAAACATTCCTCAATCAGCTCATAAACAACATAAAATAGAGCTCAATCAAACAAGATACAACAGAAACATCCCTCAATCAGCTCATAAACAACATAAAAAATAACTCAATCAGCCAAGATACAACATAAACATCTCTCAACCAGCTCATAAACATCATAAAAAAGAGCTCAATCAGTCAAGATACAACATAAACATCACTCAATCAGCTCATAAACAACATAAAAAGAGCTCAATCTGCTAAGATACAACATAAACAGAGCTCAAAATGTGCTAAAACAACATAAAAAGTGTTTAATCAGCCTGGAAACACCATATAATTGACTCAAAATGCTCATAAAAAACAAAAAAAGCGCTCAGAGCTCAATCAGCCTAGATACAACATAAACGGAGCTCAAAATATTAGAAACAACGTAAACAGAGCTCAATCAGCATGGAAACAAAATGAACATAGATTTGCATTGCTCATAAACAACATAATCAGTGCTCAGTTATAACGGAAACAACATAAACAGAGCTGCTACTACTGCTTGCTTGTGCTCAAAATGATCAAACTTGAAGATCTGTTGCTACTTGCTTGTGCTGTTGTTGTTGCTCCTGAAATAATTCAAACAACAATTGTAAACATGTGTTCATGAACTGAAATACTACTACAAACTACAAAGTAGCTCATTAACAACAAAATCATGAATTAAAGTAGTCGTAGGATCAGAACACACTTGTTTTTCACTGTTTATTCAAATCAAGTTTACTTGTATCACTAGGGCTGCATTATTATGCCATGCCAACTAGTTTCAACAGCGGTCCCCTTAGAGATGTTTATCGCTAGGGCTGATTGAGCTCTTTTTTATGTTGTTTATGAGCGGATTGAGAGATGTTTATGTTGTATCTTGGCTAAAAAATTCTCATAAACAGAACTCAATCAGCTCATCTATATGAGTGAGTCTATTATGAGATGGTGAGAAGAGGCTCTTATCGTAAGCAAAAGATCGCAGCCGTTGGATTGCGATCCAACGGTTGAGATCTATTCCGCCCAAACATCTCAACCTGCCTAATTTTTTGAAGGGCAGTTTAGGGATTTCACTTGCAGGCTGTTCACTTCCCCCTCTTCTTCTTTACTTCTCTCCCCCAAATCGAAACCCGGGAAACAACACAAACACAACTACTGTTTGCTCAGAAACAAAATAAATAGAGCTCAATTAGACTGGAAACAACAAAAACCGAGCTAAAAAATTCTCATAAACAGAGCTCAATCAACCCATCATTGCTTAGGCCAATACAAAACAAAAATAACTTGGGGGGGGGGGGGGGGGGGGGGGAGGCGGGGGCGGTGGCACATCAACATAAAGTATAATATATAGTGCTTGTCATCACTGCCTAGAATCAAGCCAAACAATAAAAGGCATGAGATGAATTTAAGGTGACTGAGTAAGAATGAAGCACTTCCTGTATTTGAGAATATAGTGCATTCTTGAATCCATCATAGCAAACAGAAGTGCCTATAAATATCAATATTAGGGTAATTCATCGGACCTTTATATACACCATTAATTTAGAGTAATCAAGATACGATGCATTCTTAAAAATATAACACACACATACCTAATTTTAACCCACATATTCTTATCGACATTTTCTTATCATGAAATTTGATAATTGTGTAAGTATTTTGATAACTTGGTAGTTCCTTCAAACACTTCTAAAAATGTAATGACTACACAAAAGTAATTCATCTGTCAACTCTTTAATCTCAATTTAAGCTAAACCTAACATGCTTTCCTAAAAATGTAATCTCAATACAATAAAATACATGAACCCAATAAAACTAGGGTTAGGATTCAATACCTGAGAGTTTGGGGTGAGTTCGATTTGGGGTAGGGTTTAGAAGTTGTGAGGGGGTGGACTTGGGCGTCGAGGACAGAGGGCGAGTATGGAGTGAGGTAGGGTTTTGGGGTGAGGTCGGGGTGGGGGTTTGGCGCGGTGAGGAGGACAGACGAGGAGCGTCAGGGAGGAGGGTGAGTATGGAGTGAGGTAGGGTATAGGGGTGAGGTCAGGGTGGGGGTTTGGAGCGGCAAGAAGGAGAGACGAGGAGCGGCGGGGTGGGGGTGTGGAGCGGCGAGGAGGAGAGACGAGGAGCGTCGGGATTTGAGGAAGAGATGGTTTCGATTTGGGGGAGAGAATAAATAAAGAAGAAGGGAAAGTGAATAGCCTGCAAGTGAAATCCCCAAAATGCCCGTCTGAACTTAGGAAGAAAACTGATTTTTAGGCGGAATAGATCTCAGCTCACGATAAGGATCTCAGCTCACCATCTCATAATAGACTAACTCTGTATATATATATATATATATATATATATATATATATATGGGAAAGCTTCGGTTGTGCACTACCTCTTATATATAGGAAAGCTTCGGTCGTGCACTACCTCTAGTGCACACGGCATGTGCACTACCTCTACGGGCGTTCATGTCGACGATCCGAACTGTTCACATTGATTTACACATCTAAATTAGTCTCAATTTGTAAAATCAAATCATTTGAAATTCATTTGCCCATCCATCATGTGACTATAAAAAATAATAATTTTCAGCCATACAATTTTGTAACACTTCAATGGATGGGTAAATGAATTTCAAATGATTTAATTTTACATATTTAGACTAATTTAGATGTGTAGATCAATGTGAACGGTTCGGATCGTCGATATGAACGCCCGAAGGCCTAGCGCACACGCCGTGTGCACTAGAGGTAGTGCACAACCGAAGCTTTCCCTAGCTATAGTGTACACTCAACCTTCGAGCCTTCGTACGACGATTATAACCATTCACATTGATCTACACATGTATATTAGTCTAAATATGTAAAATCAAGTCATTTAAAATTCATTTGCCCATGCATTGATGTGTTACAAAATTGTAGAGCTGAATATCATTTTTTTATAATGACATGATGGATAAGCAAATAAATTTCAAATAACTTGATATTACATATTTAGACTAATTAAGATGTGTAGATCAATGTGAATTGTTCGGATCGTTGATACGAAGGCCGGGTGCACACGGAGTGCACACCATTGCTAGTGCACAACGGAAGGTTTGTCAAACCTTCCGTTGTGCACTAGCCATGGTGTGCACTCGGCCATCGTATCGACAATCCAAATCGTTTACATTGATCTACACATCTAAATTAGTCTAAATATGTAAAATCAAATTATTTGAAATTCATTTGCCCATCAATCATATTATTATAAAAAAAAGATATTTAGTCGTACAATTTTGAAACACTTTAATACATGGACAAATGAATTTCGAATAACTTAATTTTATATATTTAAACTAATTTAGACGTTTAGATCAATATGAACGGTTCGGATCGTCGAAACAAGTGGACGAGTATATATATATATATATATATATAGGATAAAAGGGATATGAGTAACTTGCTCATTTAATAAATGAGCAATTGATTATGTGACATGCATGTGATAGATTGAACAACTAACCCTTTAAGGATTTTCCAATCGCATGTATACCACATCATCAATTGCTTATTTACTAAATGAGCAAGTTGCTCATACCCCTTTTTCTCATATATATATATATATATATATATATATATATATATATATATATATATATGATAAATGCTCCAATGAAAACGGATCTAGTTTTCACGAGTTGAAAAACAACGACCTGAGTCGTTAGATCGCTCTTGATCGTGATCAGCGGCTCAAATCGGACCCGCCCATTACCCGTTTCACTTGATCAGCGGAGGGTTAATTGGGAATTTCATCCCAAATAACTTTTCGCCTCATTCGCTCTAAAAAAATGAATGAACCTAGATCGTTGTTGGGAACAACGGCCTAGATTATAAAAAATTGAAGCATAGGTCGTTGTTTGGAACGACAGCCTTCATTCAATTTTTTATAACCTAGGTCCGTTGTTCCCAACAACGGTATTTGAAACAACGAAATTTTATAGCCTAGGCCGTTGGTGAGAACAACGGCCTAGGTTATAAAAATTTGAATGCCAAACAACGGCCTTCATTCAATTTTTTATAACCTATGCCGTTGTTCCCAATAACAGCCTAGATTCATTCATTTTTTTAGAGCGAAACAGGCGAAGAGTTATTTGGGACGAAATTCCCAAATTAATTCTCCGCTACACAAGTGAAATTGGGTGATGAGCGGCAGCGATTTGAGCCGCTGTGATCCAATAGCTCGGATCGTTGTTTTCCCACCCGTGAAAACAAACCCGTTTTCAATGCTGCCATCCAATAGCTCGGATCGTTGTTTTCCCACCCGTGAAAACAAATCCGTTTTCAATTGAACATTTCTATATATATATATATAAACCATGGCATTGAAAAAATAACCGACACCCATACATGTCATTTTTCAGATATACAGCACTTGTTTCTTGTACATGACACTCAAAATATTTTCAAATACCAGCCTTCAAATTTTACAACCCGTGTTTACTCCTAAAATCTCACACTGACAACCCAAAAAAATCAGAAGACAATATAACAAGATAGGAATGGACACCATAAACGAAGTCTAATCCAGCAACTATACTCTGTATGCATCCCCTACACAAAATCTATTTATGTACTAAAATTACAATGGAAATGGAGATCTCTATTCTACCGGGGTCCTTCGCTGAAAAGAAAAGATTTAAGTAACCCAAGAAGTTTGCTGCCCGTGTATTACATTATCACGCATTCGTAGTCCTCTGCCTTAATCCAAACTAGTGAGTTTCTGATATCAGCAATACCTATTAGCAGTGTAGCCATGTACATAAAGTATATTGGACAACTGATCCTTCTTATCCCAGAGTTCTCCATTTATCCTCAAGAAACTTGGAGAACAGAGGCAAAGTGCAGGCCAAGTACATGAATCTTTATGGGCAGCGGTCAGATGCATTGATTTTCTAGTTATAGATCTTCACAGGCTTCTCATATGCATGCCGATTCTGCATGTGGAAAGAGAAACAAAGTTCACGAATTTGAAGTAAATCCTAAACACAACCCTCTGACAGGTCGACAGTTACATATAAGGGTACTCTACCTGATTGGCTGTGTATAGTCTTTTGGAAGTAGTATCAGAGTGCTCCAATCCAAGATACTGCTCCCAGGCACCATAAACATCTCTTCTCTGAATTGAGTCAAAAAATCAAAAAATCAAAAAATCATTAGTGAACTTCACATAAGAGGGGGGGGGGGGGGGGGGGGGGGGGGGCAAGGGGAGTATGCCTGTACCTGGAACCGAGTAGAGATAACATCTGAATCTTGAAGGTATTCAGGCCGACCAAGCGAAACAAATGCAAATTTCCACTAAACCAAAAAAGAGAATATATAAAAAACCAAACAGTTAAAATCCCCGATTAATTCCTGATTAATTGCTAATCGGAGGCTAAGCAATTATTTTTTTTTTGCGATTTATAATATTTCAATAGCTAGCGATTTAATCGGATATAATCAGCCGATTAGTGGTTAATCGACCGAATTTAAGTGGCCGATTAACCGATTAAATCTCGTCTAATTTTCAAGCCTGTTTTCATTATTTGGGCTCCATCCGGCCCAAACTCAAATCTAAATTCAAAATCCAAACCCCTTATGGTCCTCGCGCAAACCCAAATCCGACATGTCGCCGCTCTCTTCTTCTTCCTCGCGCAAACCCAAACCCAAAGTAATTCTCTTCTTCCTCGAGCAAACTCAAACCCGACCCGCCGTCGCTCTCCCTGCGTCGTTGCATACTTGACCTGGTCCGCATCTGCTGCACATTTGATGAAACCGACCAGCAAACCCGACCCATCAAGAATCCAAACTCAGTTAAAACCAAGTACTCTCTTCTTTTTCTCTATAAATATATATGTGCTTATTTGATAATCTCATAATAGTTTTATATTAAAATTTAAGGTTGCTGCATAATGATGATATATCTTTTTAAATTATATAAATATATATATAACGATTTTTTCGATTTAATCCCCGATTATTTTCCGATTAACTGATTGATCACCATTTGCTCCTAGACCGATTAGTTCCAAAAACCGATTTTAACTGCCTACACACGCACACATATATATATATATATTAAAGAGCTGAACTAAGAACAGCCAAACATAGTTGAGCCAGCACTATCTACGAATCTTTGGTTCAGACGCGCGTCATATACACTTTGTTTTTGAATCTGTGGTATGTGTCGGTGCAGAAATCTACGGAACAAGTCTCTAAGAAATCCGATGCAATAGAGGCCTATGATGGTGGCAGTTAAAGAGGGATAGGATTGTTGTTAGGGTATCATCCACTAGATCTATACCTTCGAGAACTCATCATCTGGAACCTGGAGTTTCTTTTGGATGTGCGTTTTCACATCCGCTAAAGTTTCACCTTCACGGATAACCAAGAAGAAAGGTTCCCCAAAATTCTGAACCTGCCAAAATGAAAGAACTATACGTCAGTAGATCAACAATTTATATACAGAAGCACCACAATTCAAATGAACTAATTCTGAACAGCAGTGAACATCTCAAAACATGGGCTGATCTAGAAGAGGGAGCAAGAGGGGGCAAGGGGATTTCTAAAATTGCAAGTAAAACCTTTACTTATACATACTTTTGACCATATATATTGAAATGTGCTTTTGTGTAGTTTTTATTTCAATACAATATTATGTTGGATGAAAAAGAAAGGGTTAAATAGTGTTGTAACAATATTGTTTGCTTAACGAGGATGATTTGAAGTTTTTTTTATTTTCTTAACTTATTAATACTTTTTTTATTTTCTTAACCTATTAATAGTTTTTATTTCAATACAATGTTCTGTCAGTTCTAGGTCCACAACTGATTTTAAACAAAATGAGGAGAAATGATCTGAGATGAAATAAGTGGTTAGAGGTACAGAGTAGTTTATTGGTTAAATACAGTTGATTTTTGTATTTGATTAATTCATTTTCTTGAAATTTCTCACATATGACTTAAAAGAATAATTAAATACAACTAAAAAATAATTGATTTACCTGACCATTGCTAAATTAACATATAAAGTGTCAAATAGATTTCCAGTGTATATTTACCATCTGCGTTTGGTTAGGATCTTTTATGAAATGATAAACATGAATCAAGCGATCCTGCGGACTGAGGTTTTTCTCTTCCTCTGGAATCTGCAGCAAAAAACGAACAATTATTTAAAGGAAATAATAGATCTTACTAATCTGAAAAAACAGTAAAACCCTGAAGAATGGGACTTACCTCTTCTGCCCGCAATGTCCAGTATTGATCATTAATGTTCTCTATCTTTTCACTATGTGGAAAGATCTGCAAGATATTTACAACACTATCAGCAAAACGGAAAAAAAAATTAACTGGAACAAGCTACAGCTGGACGTTGAGCTGAAAAGATAAGTCGCTATATCACATGTCAAACTATGGCTTTCATGTATATAGCAGAAATTTTGACAGGCTATCAGCATTAGTATTTCTAAACTCAGCAGAATCATACATAAAAACAAAATGATAGGCCGTACTCAGCATCTTTAGAAGAAGTTTAATTGTTCAGTACAAATGCACAACCTAGGCATTTATGAGAAAACACACAGACACCAACACGTGCAGAAACGAAAATAAGAACAAAATGGGAAAGAACTAAGAAGGCATGCTTGTATTGCACCTCCGACAAAATTTACTATACGAAATGCACCAAATAATCAGTAATTGCAAACCAGAAGCACACAAAGAAAGGATATTTGAAGAATAGATCAGCAATACTACTTGGCAACACAATAATTATTACCAGTTCATCAAAAGCTGATCAGCTTAAATATTCATGGTTTCTTACAACAGATTAGTTATGAGTTATATGCTGGCAGCTTATCAATTGGAACTGTGGGTCCAACCAAGTTTCATTTAGCTCAAGATTCACCACACGTTTAGAGATAAATTAGCTTAATAAATATTCTTCTTTTGGACTAGAGGTTCTTCATTAGAATATAAAAAAAAGTACAATTAACCCTTATTTATCCCTTCAGTTTGCTAGGATATGTGTGGAAAAATACTTTGAACTTTTTCCAAATCATTGTTGTCAATATCTCACAGTACAGGATAGAAATTTTACATATGAGACGATAGTTAAATCGCTACGTTTCTTATGCGTTCATATCATCACAATTTATCTTCTACTAAGGTTTTTAAATAAATTAACACAACTATAATATATAGGCATGAAACTTGTTTACATAGCATTTCTATGATCGAGTAAAGTTGCATGTTTAAAAGGAGATCACTTATGACTAACAAAGATCAAAATTTTAGGCAAACTCTTCTGCTCCATAAAAACATATAGACTTGTAGAACTTCTACGAAGCATAAAAACCCTTAACCTATTTTTAAACCCAAAGGCGATTTGACTCCCTCATTTGAACTAGTGGAATCAAGCTAAAAAACAAAAATATTGACCTAAAAAAAGTTGACTTCACCACAAAGGTTCACTCTTCTGTTCTTTGTTTGACATTTGTCATTTTAAATTTTATAAATTGCCTCTTCTTTACTGTTTTGAATTGTAATTTTTTTATTTCACTTTTCCTTTCATTGGTGAAGAATTATGCTTCTTTTCTCTCTCATCTGTGAAACATTTTTAATCATCAACATAGGTTAGCTGGATACAATGAACGAGATAAGGAGATTGTTATGATAATTATGATACTTTGATCCTAAAGGTAGAACTTGGTTAAGAGGTGGATATATTAAATGTTCTTCTATTTATCTCGTTCTTCGATTTCTAGCTTCGTACATTATATTTATACTCTTTCAAATTTCTACAATTCAATTTGCAGTTTAATTTTCGTTAAGGCATTTTGGTCATTGGGCTTACTTTTGTTACCTTGGATTAAAGTTCTTGAATGTGGCCATTGTTTAAAATATTTTATCTTGTCCTTTGATGTTTTGGATTATGATTAGATAGTCAACGCATTTAAAACATTTATGTCTCGACCACCTCAAAAACACTTTTAAAGAATATCAATAAAAAAAAGTATGACTTGACCTCCTCAAAAACAATTGCAGGTATCGTGATATGCCATGTCAATGTGTCAGGCTGATTCACTGCCTAATAGGCTGGAGAGGAAGAACCCGTGCCTGGCAAGTCCAAACCCGATTATTACATACTGTCAATTCACTAGGTAGGCAGGTAGAGCAAACTCTTTCAAAAATAAAATTTAACATCATGATAGACAATGTTCAACATGTTGTGATGTGTCTTTCAATACTTGGCCTCTTACATGTTGTCTCTCTCATCTTATCATTATGGGCTTACATTAAACCATGAAGAACTATTTCTTAAGCATTGGGGACATCAATTTCTTTCTTTTCAATTGGATAGGAGGGGAAACTTTTGCTACATCCCAATGACAAAAAGAAATGAAAAAAAATTAAGGCTTTTTAATCTGATTCGACATCCTCTCATCACTGATCCCTTTCACATTAATGGATCTGATTCCCCCACCAAGCTACTGCTTCAACCAAACCTAAACCCCCTACCCCAACACCAGTGAAACTACAGTTATTGCCATCAACACTATCGGCCTAATCCCCATCAACGTCCCTACAAACTGCCAGACTCCAGTTGATCGCTTTTACACATTGGCATGGAAAAAATCTCAAGTGCTAAGGTGGAGGTGAACAAACATGGTTGGCATTGTTTACAGTGGCTCCGAGGTTCCCAAAATAGAGATCCAGCTAGGCAACCTCCGACTGTTTCTCGTCCCAATTAACATCTGTTGGCTGACATAGCATGCAAGAAAGTCCAATTCTGCAGATTTTTACTTGGTAGGTCGATACATTTTTTCTAGTATTCTTAAAAATTATTAACTCGTATAAATAAATTTTTTTTCATTTGAATTGATGTATCCATGCCTTGCAACTAGGGGGCCTGTAAAACGGGTGTGGATAAATCCAATTTCGTATCCATATTTTGGCTAATAAGGATAGCCATACCTTTAAAATATGGATACTGATATGGCTATTTGCCTACTTCTAAGCATCAGAAATATCTGATCGGATATATGCAATTAGATATCAAAAATAACCGAATACATATTTGAATATAAAATGAGCTAAAACACAGATTATAGTCTATTTAACTTCATGTTATATACTAATATATTCAAATATTCAATATTTCTTTAAAAGTATATCACTATATCATATTCTAAGTAAAAACCATATGAAAATGGAAAACTTTTACATTTTCTTATTAATTACATTTTCTTATTAATAACTATTATTGTTCAATATATCCGACCCTGACTTAATATCAGTATTCAATCCGAATTCCTATCTGTTCCAATCAAATACTGTTATTGAGATAGATATCCAAGTAATATTCATATTCATATTCCCAAGAAGAAAGCAATTCATATCTGCAATCCGTATCTTCTCCCTACCCGATCAACTATTCAACTGTGCTCCAACTTGCAGCCATTAAGCATTTGCTTCATCAATTGTAATATGCTTGAATCTTGCTTTTATTTAACTAATACATGATTGAATGCTAAATTAAATAGCTATTTGCACATGTGATTGTATATCCTATGATACATAATAGGATCAATATAGAAAAAAATGTACAGTACATATCCCAAACTGACAAACTATGTGCATGACACAAATGTCATGCAAACCCGACTACTATAGAAGTGTTAGATCAACTAATTAAATTTTAAGTGTCATCTCCTTTTTTCTTGGCCAAACATAGGCTGGTAGACAATATTATGTTCATGCAGCCAAGATAGGAGACTAAATCACAGAATAAGTTAGTTAGATTGACCACTATATGGAGTCAACCAAATTTATTCTAAGCCAAGACCTGCAACACACTGAACTAACTCATCTATGAATAAGAAATTGACTGTACACGTGTGTAATCTGGTGTCGGCAGAGTGAAGCTCCCACACCCCCACAACACCACCACCACAAATACACGATAAAGGGAAAGAACTTTATCAGAGTTGAAATCTGATAGGAGGTCAAACCCTCAAAAAAATCACTACCAATTAGTGCTACTATGCACGTTTTTTCTTTTTCAAGTACAAAAACTACCAATAGTTTTATAAAACACAGAAGTAGAACGCTCAACATTAATTAGACGCTCAACATTAATTAGATATAATTGTCATATTTGAAAATGCATTTCAACATCACCATACCAACAACAATTAATGTATTGAGCAGGCTCAAACTGTTGCTACTGTAAGCTGACAATACGCACTATTTCTTCATGGTGCAACTCAGTGAGACAGCATTTGATAGTCATACATACATTCAATCTGAGGCATTTCTGCTCATCCATCTGGGTATGAGTGTGGAGGAGAGATGGAGAATCAGTATGTTTTCAGCTCAGTAGTTCATAGTGTTGAGTATCATAAACAGAAGCATCTCTAAGTTAGAGAAGTTCAAAATCACGCACAATAGATCTATCGAACCAGCTAACTGCATTTTCTTTACATATTATATATATATATATAGGGGCATGCTTAAGAGTGGCCATTCCTCTCCCTTTAAATTCTCCCTATAAATTGCAGCCCGGTTTCTAAACAGTTGGATGGGCGCAATCTCAAAGCAAACCTCTCTATTTTCTTTGACGCTACTTTTTTTCCAAGATAGACGTGTTCTCTATCCTCGGTCTCTCATTAACTCATCGAAACTCTCTCTCCTCTCTCTCTCTCTCTTCAACCCTAATCACCATTGCCAGTGAGATCCCACCATCTCCTCTATCCCCTCGTTCTCTCTTTAACCCATCGAAACTCCTCGCCTCTCTCTTCAACCCTAATCACCATTGACGGTGAGATCCCACCATCTCCGACCACCTACTTCAATCACCTCCACCACCACAGCCAATGACTACCTCCCTTGGCTTCCCAAATTCTATACACTCTCCTCTCTCGCCCATCGCCACTGTGACAACAGCGACATCTGCCATCCCATGCGCCACTAATTTCTCTCTGCATGCTTCCCTACTACCGACCCCATCCCCGATCGCTGCCCACCGTTCAATCCCCGATCACCGACCACCATTGACGGTGGTTCCCAATTCAATGGTTCAGCTACAGGGAGTTCGTATGTGAGAGATAGAACGAATAGCGCGCCAATCGATAAAAAGGACAGATGTGAAGGGAAAGAAAGATCGATAAAATTTTGTTGGGGTTCTGCATCCCGATGCACACCAATCGAACAACTCATTATCATAGGAGGAAATATATATAAGGAGATGATCTAGTAAGATACACATTTTGGTAAGATAAATAAGGTAATGGTAGGAACTCCTTGGTGGGACGTCCCATGAACGATCCAAGCCGTTCATCTTGATCTACATCACTAAATTAGTGCAAGGATGTGAAATCACGTCATTTGAAACTCGTTTGTCCATGCATTAATATGTTACAAAAAAATTACAGCTGACACGTTACAAAATGTCATTTATATTGTGAATACATGATATATCGGCAAACTAGTTTCAAATGACGTGATTTCACATCCTTATGCTAGTTTAGTCATGTGATCAGGACAAGGGTTTGGATCGTTCATGGGATGTCCCACCAAGTAGTTCCTACCATTATCTTATTTAGCTTACCCCAAAATGTGTATCTTACTACCATCTCCATATATATATATATATATATATATATATATATATATATATATAATCTCAAATCACCACAACCACATATGTATGACAGTATGAGGGTACAGAGAGTCCTATGGCATAGTAGGAAATTTTCTCATATGGAGTGCTAAAAATCAAATCTCTGAAACGAAAATTCATGATACAGTGTTCAAGTTCATCTTTATACTATAAGACATGGAGGGAAGCAAAATCACTAAATCTGAACTTGTTTTGCCCATTCTTCATGAGGTTGCAAAATGAAAGGTTTTTCAGCAATAGAACAATTGCGACCACTTATGGGCAAAACATATGCAACTTCTATAATATTTCATCCTCTTATGTTTTATAACATGTTGAATACTTTGAGCAATGTGAATCATGCATTTTGGAGGAGAGCTTCGGAAGTTTAAGGGTGCCAAAGGCGGAAATTCCCTCCTATGCCTTCTATATATGTGTGCGCGCACATACACAGATAAATGATTTGTGCAGGATCAATTAGCAAAAAAAAAATCATATTTCTCTATCTTACCATCACTTAAATTTTCAACAATAATGCTAATCAGCTTGAAGGTACTTAGGCAGTATTAAAATGCCTTACAAAAGGAAAATCCAAAGTATAAGATTCTTTGACAGAGTTCCTTATATTTGTTTGTAGTTAACTTGGAGAAACTTTTATAGTCATAATGTTCGCAAAATATACCTTATAAATCTTGTGATAGAAGACTTCAAGCAATCTTAGTTCAGCATCGGGAAGAGACAGCTCTACCTATTTCACAATGTCCAAAACCCAAAAAAAGCTTAGTTAGCTGAATCATGAAAACGGAAAGAAAAAGTTAATCAACTATTATCAATAGATTTTAAATCATGTAATGAACTAATAATATCATATAGCAACATAGAGCTGAAATAATAGCAGGTAATTGCATTCTAGAAAGGAACGACAATGTGCAGAATAAGAAAAGCTAACCTTTGTCTTCAAATAATTAATCACATCACCCACAGTGCTGTTCTTAGGTAGCCTGATACTATGAATTACCACCTGTTGAGAAAAGATACAAATCATGTGAGAGATATGTCAAGCCAAACATTGTGCAGTAAGCCAGAACAGAAACTAACCTCATCCTTTGTAGCATGATGGAATGCTACTTTAAGAGTTTTCAAACCTTGAAGTTCAGGAAGAGGAATGTCCAATACTTCGTAATATAATATGTCAGAAACCTGCCAAATAACATCAGATTCCACTGCACCACATATGTTACTACAAGAAGGTTCATTACTAAACTTAAAAATTATATTGAGAAAATCGTGACCTGGTTGTAATGGACCAGCATGTCTGAGAGACGATCCAAACCACGGTACTTGATGGGCTGGGGTTTAGGTTGCTGAGAATAACAGTTGTGGGAAGTGAGCTGGATTTTTGATGGACTGTCCAGACCAAGTTGTCGTGCAACTCTTTCGACAACATCATCGTAGGTGAAAAGCTTTGACCTTTAGGGAGAAAGGAAGCATGTAAGAAATGGTATCATATCATATAATTCAAGTGACTATTAAAAATCTTAACCACAAGAATCACATAGATAAACAGAGACTAGTCACGGCCATGTAAACTTACAGTTCTAAGCAAAAATCATCCTCCTTCGGCTTCTCCAATGAACGGAAATGCACAACCTACACCATCATACAATAGAAACTTGTTTTTTTTAAACATTCTACGACCGTGTTAAATTATTTCAGGAGGAAAATTAGCCATAAACATACAAGTTTCAGATTAAACCATAAACCTTAAAGGGATCGTGTTAAATTATTTCACTTGGCATTAGGGTGGTCTTGTATTTTCATAGCTATTTGGATATATGTATTCTAGTATATTATGTTCGAGGGGATAATTTTCATGTTTAAAAAAAAAACAAAAACAAAAAAAAACGATTGCCAATCAATCATGCAAATTGTGTAGTTATGAAAATACAAGAACACAAATATATTTTTAAACAAATGGATTTTAACAGCCATATATCAACTTAATTATCCTCGTCCAACTAGGTGATATTATCATAACTAAAGGTTCTTGATGCTGCCGAATTCTGGTGTGGGAGCAAGAGACGATGAGTTCTTTTATTCGATAGGAAACACAGATCTCAGCCAGATTAGAGGCTAGTGTGTGATTAGAATATGTGGATCTTGGTGGTGGTTGGTGGTGGTTGCGTGGGCCGCTGAATACCTACAAAAAGCCTGAAACGCAGGGAGTTTTGCCAGCGACAGGTCCTCCGACGATCAAGTCGGCAACCATGGATGAAAATTAGGGTTTAGTAGCAAGATTGATTACTTGGTATCTGAGGAGAAGGATTAGTATTCATAGGCAGGAAAGGGTCTGGATAGACCCTCTTCCGTGGGCTGAACTAAAGTAGTGGGCATGTAAGCGGCCCACAGGGAGTATGGGCTTGTTTTTAGAGGTCTTAGAAATCGTGGAGATCAGACGGTTCAGATGGACTAGATTTTTTACCCATATTATAGGTCCTCCACTCCTGGAGGTTGGGTGTAACAGCCTACGAAGAGTAGTCCACTCCCGCGGAGCCATTCGATAGCACGAGTTTGGAGGAGACTATTCGGTTCGTGAAATTGTTCACTATTAGGCCGAGGTTTACCCCGAGCACCGAGGTGCCGAGGCCAACTCGAGGGAGCTCGAAGTCCTCTGCGAGGCGCAGAGCGGCGAGGCCCGCTCGAGGGTGGCTAGAAGTCCACGCCGAGCGTCGAAGGGGTTCGGCGAGGCAAAGCACGGAGCAGCGAGGTACTGAGGCCCACTTGGGGGTGGCTCGAAGTCCACGCTGAGCACCGAAGGGGTTCGGTGAGGTGAGGTGAGCGGCAAGGTGCCGAGGCCCATTCGAGGGTGACTTGAAGTCCACTCCGAGTGCCGAAGAGGTTTGGGGAGGCGATGCGAGGCATGGAGCGGCGAGGTACTGAGGCTTACTCGTGTGGGGCTCGGAAATCCATGCCGAGCGACGAGTCCTGACGAGATTGTGAGAAATCTTCGCATGTAGCTCAAAGTCCACGCCCATGGCAAGATAGTGAGAAATCTTCGAGTGTGGCTCGAAGCCCATACCGACCAATGAGGCCGAGCGAGCATGTGAGAAATTTTTGCGCGTGGCTTGAAGTCCACGTCAAGCAACGATACCGAGCGAGAATGTGAGAAATCTTCACGTGTGACTCGAAGTCCACGCCGAGCAACGAGACCGGGCGAGATTGTGAAAAATCTTCGCATGTGGCTCAAAGGGCCAGGCAAAGAGGCCGAACAATATTATGAAAAATCTTTGCGTGTGGCTCGAAGTCCATGCTGAGCGACGAGGCCGAGCGAGATAACGAGAAATCATTGTGTGTAGCTCGAAGTATATGCCGAGCGATGAGGCCAAAGCTAGATAGGGAGAAATCTTCGCGAGTGGCTCGAAGTCCATGCCAAGTGACGAGTCCGAGCAAGATAGCGAGAAATCTTTGCGTGTGGCTCGAAGTCCACGCCGAGCGACAAGGCCAAGCAAGATTGTGAAAAATTTTGGCGCGTGGCTCAAAGTCCATGCCGAGCGACGAAGCCAAGCTAGAATTTGCCGAAGGCGGGATACTTAGGGGATTCTACTAAATACTATGTTTGGGAATGCCTGTGCACGGCACGCGAGTTAGCTGACATCATAATCACTGTATGAGCATGGGCATAGCACAAGCATGAACTGACGCCAGCTGAAGTCATGGGCACTGTATAAGCATATGCATAGCACGAAAGCGGGTTGACGACACTATTGGGGAAATCGAGGCATCCCTCTCATATCAGTCGTTAAATTCAATCATAGGGCCAGGATCAATTGTGGATATCAAGTCTCAATCCTGCTTATATATCCCCCCTTTACCCCATCATTCTCCTTTTTACATTCTCTCTCGTCTCAGAGCTTCTCTCTCTAGAATTCACATGGGGAAACGGCAACGTACTTCCTGACAACCTTTCCGGCAACAAGATCAGGTATATATTTTAAATTATGTCCAGGGTTCAGTCCAGTTCTTCAACCTCCACCTCTGGCCGAAACGAGCGCACTTCCTCTTCTTCGTCGTCTTCCGAGGAGGTTCAGGATGTTTCGTCTAAGTCTACTTTTTGGGATGAAATCCAAAAGGTTGAACAAGTCAAGTCTCGTGGTGAAGTATAGAAGGTGGAGGAGAGTAGCTCGGAGGAAGAGGTGGGACAAAAGGATCAGGCGGTTGAGGGAGAGGTAGGATTGGAGGAAGAGGAAGGTGATGAGGAATAGGTAGGCGTGGAGGAAGAGATAGGGGATGGGGAAGTGGAAGGAGAATAAGGTGACAAGGAGGATGAGATGTTTATCCTTCCGAGAAAGTAGGTCGCCTGGGGCGTCTAACATCACCCTCTCCTTTCAGGGTCCCCCGACCCCCGAGAAGGAAGTTAAAGGTCGTTCTGCCGACTAGCCCAAAGGCAAAGCCCATTGAGTACGAGCCGGCAAGTGGCTACAAAACCCCGAACTATCAAGAGCCCTACTCAATAAGAATGTACTTGTATGACCTCATGGACTTGATCCAGTTCGAAATACAACCCTTCTCGCCAAGCCAGAGCAAGATTAAATTGGATAGGATTGAGAGCGTGCTGACGAAAACTGACCCCCCCCCCAGGTTCACGTGTATTACTTTATCCCCCGAGAGTTCGAGCTAAAGATTCTGAACCCCGGACTTAGGCCTACGAAAAATCTATCATTTGGATGTTTTTGGCTCGGAACTTAGGTTGCTCATCCACCCGTTCGTCAAAGAGGCGCTAAATTGGGCAAGGGTGAGTCTGATGCAGTACGGGCCGAACTCTTGGAAACAACTTGTTTGTTTCATGCTTTTTTGCGGAAAAAAAGGGTGCCTCTGAGACTTAAGTATTTCCACTAGTGCCTTGGGCTCCATTCCATCAGGGCATACGAGGGGCGCTTTTACTTTTCCCTTCGAACCGGGAGGCATGTGGTTCATGGTCATCCGGATTCCGAACTCAATCAAGGAGTGGAAAACCAAGTACTTCGTTATCTGACGTCCCATTCCTTGGGACATTCCTACGGATGGTCCTTTTTCATACCTAAGGACAAGGCTCTGAGGGCTCGGGACTTTGCGGAAAAGAAGAATGATGAAGCAGCTCGGATCGCCGTTGGGGGGAGTGTTGGCTGGCCGAAGGTGACAGAGGGGCACCTCGCGAGGATTGGACTGAGCCCTGCTGACCGTTGTATGTCTTTCGTTTCCTTCTTACTTCAAACTCTTTTTCTTCGTCCTCACATTTTGTTTTTTTTCTTTTGCAGCCATGGATGACGCTAAAAATCTGAGATTGAGGCGAGGGTCGTCTTGGCCAAGAAGAAGGTTGCATAGCAGTCGAAAGGAAAGAGGCCTGTGGCCCTTTCTTCCGATGGGACTTCCGAGGAGAAGTCCAAGAAGTCAAAGGCATTGACGATAGCTGGCACTCCCAGCTTGACCAAGGGGACCCTGAGCTCGAATAATCTCACGGTTGCCGAATACTCGAAGACTGGGCTCCCTCTTGTCCGCCCCGAGGCCAAGGAGATTATCGGGGAGGATGGGATGGAACCCTGGAGACCCAATTGGTCCGTGAAAGTGGCGAACTCTATCTAAAAGGGTCTGGTTGCAATGGAGGTGGTGAATCACCTCGCCACGCCCCGCGACAGGCAGTGTTTTGCGACTGAGACTTTTGACTCGAGCTACATGAAGTGGGCTCAAGCGAATGTGGTGGTAAGTGTTCATTTTCGACTTGTTCATTCTTTTCAGTCAATTTGGAGTTTTTCTCTAAGTTTTTGCTTCTCGGCTCGCAGGTGACTCTGCAGGGAGCAGAGTTGAGGAGGCAATACAATCGCGACCTCAAGCTCGCCGACCGTCAGGCGTTGAGGTTCGAAAGGGAGCTCAAAGACCTAAAAAGCTCAAGTTTGATGAGTTGGAGGGCCGCGAGCGTGCACTCCAGGCCAAGCGCAACAGGCCGGAGAAAGAGAAGGCTCGCTTGGAGGAGAGCGAGAAGAAGTTGTTGGCTGCCAAGGTGAAATCCATCGATAGGGTGATCTTCGCCCAGGATGAAGGTTATGATCGGGCCATCCATCACGTCCTCCAGAGGTACCTGGATCTTGACCTCGAGGGTTTCGGTTTCTCCATGAAGTTCACCGAGGCTCCTCTGACCCCAGTGGAGATCCCCGAGACAGGGTGAGGAGAACCGCTCACCTAGGGCAAAGGCTGAACCCCAGGTCCACACTGAGGTCCTAACGGGGACCGAAGAGGTGCCTCCCTCTCAAGCAACAGTTTGTTCTCCTTTTTCTTTTTATATTTGCCAACTGCGGACTGGCCACCGCTTTTTGTATTAACATTGAAGGAATGAATGAAAATGATTTTTGGGCCGAACATCTCGGCTTGAGATTTGTGTGGTATTTTTGTATCCTCTGAATTTAGCCAGCGTATGTAATTTTCTTTTCTTGCTAGATAATCGAACATGCTTAGGCCGACCCCCACGATGTCGAGCTCGAATACCTTAGGAGTAAGGTGCATACCCTGGACTCGAGCTTGGCATGCTACCGTAAGGAAGCAAGGGACCGGGAGTCTGCATTTTCATACTACATCAAAAAGTCGCACCAAATGAGTCTGGAACTTGCTCGTCTAAAAAAGGCAATGGTCGACCGAGATCTGGACCATAACAAGGCTCAAATAAGAAGTCTGCATTTTCATACTACATCAAAAAGTCGTACCAAATGAGTCTGGAACTTGCTCGTCTGAAAAAGACGATGGTCGACAGAGATATGGGCCGTAACAAGGCTCAGATATCTGCCCCAAGTGGTTTGTCGCGACTCCCTTCCTCGGAGAGCACTATGCGTTCAGCAGAATCTTTTCTTCGAGAGCTGCTGGTGGAGGAAAAGCTTGAGATATACCGATTAAATGTGGCATTTTGAATAGCGGGATCCCGAGCTACCTCTCTTCACAGCGGTTGGAGAATTGTCAGAGGTCCTTCTCTGCCTCTTAGATTAGAGCCAACGAACCTCGGGGATGCTCTGAGTTCGGTAGCGGGGGTATCTAGCTTGGCTAGCCCTAGAAAGGAACCCAATTGGGCCTATGGAAAGGCAGACTCGTTCAGTTGGGCTCGAACTGGTTTGTGCCAGTCCTAGGGTGCCTCCCGTCGAGGAATAGGCTTCGTAGGCAACCATCAAGACTTGTTGTAATTTTATTGTATCTTGTTGTAATTCTTTGACATTGTCGATTGTACCAATATGTACTTGTCCCTCGATTGACTGAGTGTGTAATAGCCTACTAATGAAGAACTTTGACTTGAATCTCTTCCAAGTTATGTTGTGCTGAAGTGGACTTGTTAATTTTCCGGATGTCCACGCCAGTTTGCTGAAGTCGAAGTATCTTTCCTTGGGGATTGAAGTGTTCCCGTCTCGAAAGTAGAAACGTTTCGTCTTGGGAGACGAAGCGGTCTTGGAAATTGAAACATTTACCTTGGGATTTGTAGTGACACCCTCGGGCAGCCGTCAAATGGGATGGTTCAGATTTGTCCATGTCAGCTTCGCGGGGATCGAGGATAACCCCTTCAAGAGCATATATAATCCCCTGTTCCCTTTCAGTCTTTTTAGAAAGTGTTAGCGTTCATGTGGTTCTTCTGCTCGCTGACAGTTAGGGGTAGAGGCGAGGCATCGCTGCTCTACCCCGGACTATCAGTAGATGAAAGAATGACCACCTTCTCCTACTCCCTTCGTCTTTCATGAAGGGTAATTGCGGTCATTTACGTGGTCCTTTTGCAGCACACTGAAAGTTCGGGGTAAGGGTCCTCACGAGGGCAGGTTACCTCAGCTATCAGCGAGCGCGTGACAGAATGGCCAGCATGACAGATTGTGTCGGCAGCTAGCAAGGTTCTGAATGGTGAGTCCCGTTCGGGTAGTTACCGACGGGTTTCTCGAACTGTTTCATGCTGCGGTTCAACGTCCCTGTTAAGGGATGATGCCTGTTTAAGAGAGAAATCTCCGTGAGCGGTTCAAAGTCTACACCGGGCGACGAGGTCAAACCAAATTGTAAGAAATCTTTGCATGGGGGGCCGAAGTCTGCACCAAGCGACGACGGCAGGCGAGATTATAAGAAATTTCCATATGGCTCAAAATCCACACCGTGTGACGAGGCCAAACGAGATTGTAAAAAATCTTCGTATGTGGCTCTAAGTCCACACCGAACGATGAGGTCCAAGTTGAGTTGGTCTAAGTCAACAGAAAACTTTATTACAAGCATAGAGCGTTAGTAGCTCTCATAAAACTTTATCAAGTGCTCTGCATTCCAAGTTCCCTTGATCACCTTGCCCCCTAGGGTCTTCAAGTCAGTAAGTCTCAGGGCGAACCACTTTGGAGACCTTATACAGGCCCTCCCAGTTAGGAACTAGTTTTTTCTTCTTACTTGGTTCGAAAATTTCAAGTCTCCTTAGCACCAGGTCGCCCTCTTTGATGTTGGGCGGCCGAACCTTCTTGCTGTGGAACCGCTCTACCCTCTGTTGGTAGATGTTTCTCCTGATGGCCGACCTTTTTCGCACCTCATCAAGGAGATCTAGATTGGCCCTGAGGCCGTCTGAGTTCAAATCCTTATTGAAGCTCATTATTCGGGGTGACGGCAGTCCGACCTCCGGGGTATGACAGCCTCGGTTCCCAACATGAGGTTAAAAGGCGATTCCCCCATTGAAATTCTCTTGGTTGTCCGGTATGACCAAAGCACGCCGGGTAACCCGTCGACCCACAACCCCTTTGGTGATTTATCCAGTCACTTCTTGAGGCCTTTCAGAATTTGGCGGTTGGCGTTCTCTACCTGTCCGTTGAATTGGGGGTGCGAGATAGAAGAGAACCTCTATTGAATCCCCATATCTGCACAAAACTTGCGAAATCGTTTTCTCGCGAACAAGTACCATTGTCAGTTATTAGAATCCTGGGAATCCCAAAACTGCAAACAATGTGCTTCCTGAAGAACTGTTGGGCTTGGTGCTCAGTGATGGAAGCTAAAGGCTCCGCTTCGACCCACTTTGTGAAATAATCAATGGCAACAATCAGGAAGTGACGTTGGCCCGCGGCTTTAGGGAAGGGCCGGACTAGATTCATCTCCCACATGGCAAATGGAGCTAGGCTTGCCAGTGATCTGATTTCTACTCAGGAGGCGTGCTTGATGGAGAACCTCCGACATGGGCCGCATTTACAGACGATGTCCTGAGCGTTTTGTAATAGAGTCGGCCAGTAATACACATGTTTAAGAATTTTCCTTGTGTACGTCCTACCACCCATATGGCAACTACCGACTCCCCCGTGCATTTCTTCGAGTGCATACTTCGATTCCTCGGGGGTTAGTCAGCCTTTGTGTATGATCGCTTGAACAGTACCTCTTCAATGAGCACGAACCTCTCAGCCCTGGCACAGATCTTTCGCGCTTCAGATAGTTCCTGCGGCAGTTGACCATTTTTAGGAAGTTTATGATCGGTTCCATCCATGTTGCCAAATGTGTAGGGGGTTCGAGACAAATGACTTTGGGGTTCTCTCTGTCGATATTGGGTCGGACAAAAACTTCCACCAGCACCGTGTGATCAAAACCCTCAAAGGAAGACGATGCCAATTTTAATCATGTGTCTACATGGCAGTTCTGTTCTTGGGGAATTCAAACAACTAAAGCCTTTTCAAAGTCCACCAAGAGAAGCCTGACGTGAGCCAAGTATTGAATCATTCGGGTCCCCACAATAATGTCCAGAGTAATGATCCACTCAATCTGGATCAGAGCGCCCGAGAAACCATGGAGGGTATAGCCCTTAGGATTCAGCATGATTCAGCCCTTCGAAGGCAGTGAGGAACAAGATGTTGATAGAGCTGCCATTGTCCACAAGAACGGCCAGACTTCGAGATTTGTCAAACAGAGGTTGATTACTAGGGCATCACAGTGAGAGGTTCAGACGCCCTCAAGATCTTCATTTGAGAAGGTAATAAAGAATCCATGCCATCGGGAAGGAGGGCAGTTATGGACCAAGTTCACCTCGCAGACATATGCCTTACGGAAAGAGTTTAAGTCTCCCCCCACCCTTCGTGTATAGAGTGGAGGGTGGCCATTCTTTCATAACCCTGAGGTTCGGAGTCCGTTTCTGGGTGCTTATGAGGGGGAGAGGTTGTGGTTCTGAGTGAATTTGGACAAGTAGCCCCTTCAGATAAGGGCTTCAATCTCGTCCTTCAACACCTGACAATTATCGATCTCATGACCATGATCTCGGCGAAACCGGCAATATAACCTTTTATCCCTCTTCTTGCTCACATTGTTCGACCGTGGGGGATGTCAGATAATCCCTTCTACCTCCATGAGGATGGTGGAGACGCTCACATTGAGCAGAGTGAACTTATCGAACCGGAGCACTGGTAGAGGACTCCTCTATCCGGAGGCATCCTTCTAAGACTTCTTCGGCGCCTTGGTGTTATTCGATTTTCTTTTTCCCTTGGCAAGGGATTCCCCCCCCCCCCCCGGATACAAGGCTTTCTTGGCCCAGATGTATTTCTCACTTCAGAGTAAGAGACAGAAAAAATCCGTGAGAAGCTTCTTAGCTAGTCAAGTCTTGAGGAGGTCGTGTCGAACATTGTGCCTAAAGGCAACTGCCGCGCCCCCGACGTCAAGGAAAGAGATGGACCTGGCTTCCGCAGGAAACCTCTGGGCAAAGTCTTGAAAGGACCCCCCCCCATCCTTCTGTTTCAAGTCGAGCAGGAAGGCGCTCGTCTTCTCGGCCTTGCGGCTTCTACAAAATGGGCAAAGGGGCTTTCCTCAAGCTGATCGAAGGAGAAGATCGAGTTCGGGGCCAATCTGGAGAACCATTCTCTTGCGGAACCCCACAAGGTGACAGGAAACGCGTGGCAGAGTAAGACATCCGAGGGACTCTAAATCATCACGAGGGTTTTGAACCCTTTAATGTGATCGGCAAGGTCTGACTCCCCATTGTAGGTCTCGAAGGCAGGCGGCTTAAAACTCCTTGGGACCGGAGCCTCAAGGATGTAGAAGAAAGGATGGCGGACCGAACGATACCCCCTGTTGGACTGTCTCCCATCATCCCCTATCCGAGCAAGTCGGTTTTCCATTTTCTGCAGTTGTTTCAGGTCTCCGTCTTCTTGTCCCTCGGATCGGATCAACCCATAGGACTCTTTGTTCTCGGTCCTTCCGATGCGAGGATTGTCCGAACGGTAGTCATCTCAAGCTCCGCCTCAGAGAGTTTGGATAACCTCGTTCCAGAACTCTTGGAACTCAGCTCTGGTCACGTGGTCACCTTCTTCTTTGGGGTCATTTGAGGCTCGGCAATCTCTCAGGGAGAGACTTCGCTCCTCCCAGCCATGGTCGAAATGACGCGATTCGGAGGGTGATCCAAGGGTCCTTCGTCGTTTCTAGAGTAGTTGATGCAATGGCGAAGGTCCTCATCGTCTTATCGGTTGTTGATAAGATTTCGGAGGTCCGAAACTGCTGGAAATTCGGTCCTTCGTGCGACCAAACGAGAGGCACTCGAAGCTGGCCTTGTTGACGTTCGCCTTGATGTTGTTGCGGCCCCTGAGTGGCTGCACAGCTGCGGGACAGACGTGGAGGAGGGGGTCAACATGACGCCCCGTGGTAGCGGTCTTCTTAGCCTTGGGGGCCATGGGAGAAGGCAGATACGACGTAGGATACAAAAAGGAAGCTGGATCTGTGAGAATCACGGATGGCGTCAACCTGATGCTGCTAATTTCTGGTGTGGGAGCAACAGATAATAAGTTCTTTTATTTGATAGGAAACGCAGATCTCAGCCGTAGATCTGATTCTGATGAAAGGCTAGTATGTGAATAAAATATGTGGATCTGGTGGTGATTGCGTTGGTTGTTGTCCGCCGCATACCTACAAAAAATATGAAACACCGGAAGTTTTCCAGCAACAGACCCTCCAACGATCAAGTCAGCAACCAGGGATGAAAATTAGGCAAAAGATTGATTACTTGGTAACTGAAGAAGGGGATTAGTATTTATAGCTAGGGAGAGGGTCCCTAATGGGCCAGATTGACCCTCTTCCGTGGGCTGAACTGAAGTAGTGGGCATGTCAGCGGCCCACAGAGCTCTCAAGATCCGAGGGGATAGATGGTTCAGATGGACTGGATTTTTTACCCATATCAGTTCTAAAAGGCCAACCTTATTCCATGATAGCATGCCATCCTCACCGATTACTTTAACTACCTCCTATCCTAACACATATCCTAAAACAGTAAGATCTAAATGGAGCTGATTTTGATACTAGCTAGAGGTTTCTCTACAGATGTACTTTGCCACAGAACCAAAAGTATAAACTCCCATATCGCATCCTCCATTTCATCATCCTTGTATTCTTCATAAGCCATAGAAGATTCTACCTAAACTCGCACAAATTCTTCCTGTAAAACTAAAAGAATAAAATAAAAGTACAAAATTAAGAAACTTAGTTTATTCCTTTGACTGTATATGTATGATAATACTAAAATAAACTTTAAAATATCCCAAGCTTTTGGTGTTTACAATCATACGATACAAAATGTAATAAGGAAAAAAGACATTTTCTAATATAAAAATGAAAAGCAAATCATATGATCACCACTTCAACTTCAAAGCAAACTTTATAAAAGTAATTTGATTTCCTAGAAAAGATACTGTTACAAATGGATCCCTGTCGCAATGTCACGGCCAAAGGGAAGATAATACTAAGAACTGTTATGGTACTACTATACCTGCCGATTATGAACATATTCCAGAAACGAAGGGACATCAGGAAAACGATATTGCTCTTGGCTCTTGGAAGATCTTTGGTAACAAACGATATCACCATCTTCAAGCTACAGATAAGATGAACAGGAGTTAACAATTAATTGTAGACTATGAGATTAAGAGAAGGTGTATTTCATCAGACAAACCTGGCTAGACCGAAAAGTGAGCTTCTTGTCTATAGGTTCACACATCACGTTTGGTTCATACTTGATTTCCTGATCAGTAATATAAAGAAATATGAGATTATAAATTAAATAGAAGTACTATAACTTACCTCAAGAATAATATACACTATCAAGTAATTTTTAGATGATTATAAGAAACTAAGCAAGCAATACATGGAAGACCAACCTCATAAAGGACAATATCTTCATTCTGACGAAACCCAGCCATTTCATTCAATTCTGATACAATTTCTGACGGCTTCCCAAGCGCATTAACAAAGAGCCGTCCCACATATCTAGATTTAGTAATTATTTTTACAAAAAATATTATAATGGATCTCAAAGCAATTTAAAAATATAGTAATAGCAAAGAAATGCAATACCGCAGCTCTTCCTTATCAGGGTCATAAAGTTTGAAAAAAAGTAGTATATCTTCTTTGGTTTTATCTGGTGGAGGAAGAGGGTGAAGGTCCTACATCATTGTAATAAATGTATCAGTGATAAAACAACAAACAATTCATCAAGTAGCTGAAGTGCATTTGAAGGCACCTCTTAGAATATAATGAGGCAACCGAAAAGGACCCCAATATGGACTAAATGATGAGACTTAATATGAAATTAACTTTTTACCAGTCCAAGCTCAGCTTCCAAGAACAGCTTCAGTTCTGCATTATTTATTTTATTTGTCATCTCCCTCAAATGTCCAACCTACACAATAACAGATATTGGTGATGAACTAATTATTCTTACAGGTAAAAAAATGAAACATAGAACGTGCAACTTCATATTTTTGTCTTAGGAAGTAATTTATTTTAGCACATTAGTAATACACACACACACACACCACAAATATTCCTCAAAATTTTTAAAGGAAGACAAGATGCAGGAATTCAATAAACTGAGGATTATTGAATGATAGGCCTAGAAAAGCATACAAGGCAAGCAAGTATTCTTCGCCATATAAAGTCTAAACAACATTTTAGTGAAATACTTGGGACAGTGACAAAATTACCCAAAAATACATTTTATGAAGAAAAAAACCGTCAGAATACAGACAGAACACTGAGAATTTAGATTCTAATGAAACTTGCTTAGAAGGTTAATTAGTGAAGTTAACTAAAAGAAACAACTTCGCAAGTTTAAAAAACTGGAATGATCACAAATTTATCCAATTCATTACAAGAAAAAAAAATCAAAAGGGCAGCTTATATTATATTATATTCAGAAGTATTCAATCAAGCAGAAAGTGAGAATAAGACCTTTTAAGACTCAGCCCAGTGCCAGATTTACAACTTTACAAGACCGTAATAAAAACTAGAAAAGTAATTTGACAGGAAGCGGCATTTATCCACAATGTTAAAAGTGACCAGTTACACTGAAATATGAATGAGAGCCAACAGCATATCCTCTAATGTTAACCACAAGTTTAAAACTAAAGTCATTTCTGAGTTATCTTTGAAAATGGCAATATCTTTTAGATATGCACCGCATGTCTAAGTGATAATGTAGCCAGTCAACAAGTATGTAAGTATGTTGAATATTTGAAGTTAAATAACAGCTAAAAAGAAGAAATTTGATATTTCTACAGAGATAGAAAACAATGACCAAAGATGAACTAAAATATGACAGCTTCATCAACATCACAGATATAGTTGGAAACAAGTTTCAATGAACTTACATATGGGACACTTTTGGACAACAACCAACATCTAGAATTGCAATTTCTAGATGAAGAGGACACCACAGAACACTATAATTAGAAAATAGGATAAATGTCGAGATTCATCTCCAGCTTGTCACTCTAACCAGATCTCTTACAGCATTAAATAACCACATTGTATTATCACAATTAAATACATTGAGGGGTGAATGTTTGAGTTATAAGAGAATTCAAAATACAAACTATGTGGGGTGATTTTTTTTAGTTATAAGTTCTATTACATGCAACTTTAGTTATTTGGCAAAGTCAGTTTAACTATTAAATTTACAGAATTCTACATAAGTTAATTAAAATTTTCTACTTTATCATGTTTTATGTTGTTATATGATAAGATAATTGAATTTTCCTTACATAACTGCACAAGGAAATTGTTTTATTCATTTGTTCATAAAATAAAAATGAACTTTAGTTTATTATATTTTATTATACAAAATCACATTATTTATTCTTTAAGTGAGTCACAAGCTACTCAAAAGTTTTATATCGATTTCAAGAAAACAAAAATTTGTCTAACTTTGGTTTATGCATACCAATTCACGAAATTTACGAATAAGGATAGGGAAAGTACTAAGAATATTTTATTAGTTTATTATGTTTTGTTCTTCTAAAACTTTCCTCAAGTTTCCATTTGGGATTAAACATACAACTTCTAAATATTTAGTTTAAATATTGTTTTGATCATTTATTAGAGTAGCATATTAATAGAAAAGGACAATGTAGGGAATTGCAGCAAAGTATAATGTTAGAAGGGAGCAATGTGCAATACATTAAGTAAATGAGCTTGAATCAGGTAACAAACTAAAGCACGTAATAACACCTGATAATAAAACCAAAATAGAACTAACCCTTGTTTGTATTTTTCCTTCCTCCCCAAAGCTAGCCCTATGAAAACTGTCTTGGCAGATCTAGTAGAGAAAATTTGAGATTGTCATAATATCTATAAATCAACAAGAAGGCCAACAATTGTGTAAGATTTTCCTAGCTCTCCTTCCTTTCATAGCCTCTGTTTCTTCCTAACTTTTTTTTTTCTTTACCAAAATACGGTAAGAGTTCTCTCCTATTCTATAACACGGTAGCACCCCAGTCTAACTCTCCCTTGCACCCAAAAATTCTCAGATGTTCTCATAGTAACGACCTATTAACAGCACGTTCCCACCACAGGGCTGAAGCCTCCCTAAAAAATTGCTACAAAATGGTTGGCACTTTGGGTCCCTTGGCTTTACTATATATACACTTTCAAGTTTCCTCCGCTTCAGATAAACGACAAAATACTCTGCTCATATTCTAGGTATCTAAGCCATGAAAGCCCACAAGCCCAACACCATAGAAACCCACTAATATCAATCTAGGACCCAAATGTTATACTAACTATTTTGTCCATTTCATTCTACAGTTTCTGTAGTTTCACTCAACAATTAATACTCTACATCCCCCCCCCCCCCCCCTTCCCCCCCCCCCCCCCCGAAAAAAACACATTCCCATACAAATAAAAAACATGCCATAATTTTTTTGGTAAACAGACCCCACACTGTTATACTTCTTTTTAAAATGAATTGTGCTATTACCTTTGTGCCCTCCACTCGGTTGAAACTGAGTTTGGCTTCTTTTTTCCTTTTTTTTTTCTTCAATTGTTAAGGAGATTTCAACTCCATGCCATCATCATCTTTGAACAACATTAAACTCTGAAAGGCTAGACCCTCTTGGAATGAAAATGATATCAAATTAACACCACCAAATGAACTCTACATTTGTGATTTGATTGGGTTTGGGTAAGATTCATTTACCGGGTCTGTGATGATAACTGGGGTTTGGGTGATATATTCTAAACTTTTCCTCAAGAATGATACTGGTTGATTAGACAAATAGAGTAATAGTATCTAGCATTCAGATTTACATTATGAATGTTCTCCATCTGGGGTTCGGATCTAAATTTTGTCAATTATAGGGTTTACAAATTATAAGGTGGATGTCAGAAAGAATATAACTGAAAAGTGAAGTACGGAAATGGAAGAGAAGAGATTGTGCTAAACATTGAAAAGGATTTGGAAATAAAAGAAACTATCTCCACTCATTCCACTAAAAGCTAAGGGCAAAACTGACATTACAAAATTCAGTTTTAACAGTGAGAACACTTAGAAAGGGACTAACACTGTTGGGAGTTTAGTTGCCAAACCATAACCGCAGGACGTTTCTTAATTAAAAATGAACTTTGGGAAGGATTCATGCATCTAACGCTTCTTAATAACAAAATTTTCAACTGTTGGTGTTTTCAAGCAGCCTGTATGCCACTCAATCATAATGGTCAATCACACAGGAACTGACCACATTTCCTAACCTTGCTTCTACTTTCTGGAAGATACGTGATTATTAATTAGTATAGAACCAATAGTTTCTGTCATAAGCATAGTAACATATTGAATGAACAAATATGAATTAGGTTCTTTTTAATCACAGTTATTTTCCTAACACGTCAAACGCTCCATCAATCCTAAAAACGTGGATACTTTTAAGGTTCTTTTTAATCACAAACGCCTATGAACAGTAAGTTGTCATAGCAAATTCATGTTGCTTAAAACGAGGAAGAAGTGACCTTTGTCTCTCTGTGATACTGTTTAAGGCAGACCCCTAAATGGTCAAAAATCAAAATAAATGCAATAGTAATGTGATAAGAAATTCAATTACAATTATATGCTGTAATTACTTACAGATTGAGCTTCCTCCTGAGGATTCACTGGCCTATTTGGACGATAAGTATGGTTTTGACGTTTAGCCCACAACCAAAACCGCTGAAATTGCACAGGGATTCCGAATTCTTTGGCCACCTCTTCCTGTAAACCATTACGATGTTAAAATTCTGGGGAGAATTAGGGAAAAAATTAAAAAAGCTACTTCAAAAAATATTAAAAATTAAAAAAGAAAAGATTCAGTCTTCTTTGATGCCAGCAAAAGAACTGATAAAATTGATCAATGCATCAACAAGAGTTGTTGTTGAAGGAAAAAACCAAATTCTAATAGAGAGTGAACTTCTGAGCTACATAATGCAGTAATCTTCTACTGGAAATATCTGTAATAGCCTAGTGATGGCAATTGGGTCCACTGGGCCGGGCCGGGCCCAACCCATTCGGATTTGACCCGGTTTCGGGCGGGCTCGGTTCGGGTTGGGCCGATAGCCAGGCCGGGTTGGGAAATGAAAAAACCGACCCGGTCGACCCGTGAACACATTCGGGTTGAACCCGGGTCTGGCCGGGCGGGGGATGGGTTGGCCCGGTTTTTTTTCCTCTTTTAACCTCAAAAAAAAAATGTACAAGTATAAGAGATTAAGAATTAAACAAAATTGTATATATTATTCATTTTAACTTCTATGAAATTTTTACAACTTTTTTTTACATACAAATACCGTTAAAAATATATATAAATTCCTTCAATTACATGTTTAAGAGGACAATCTAGAGTTCGAGATAGCCTAAAGTTAGATTGAAGAGAGGGCATTGGACTACTGTCGTGCACCTCTACTTAAACTCAACCTAGAATCTCATCGCCCTAAATTCCCTAATCTTGTTGTTGAACTTTGGGCGAGTTTCTTCCACTTGTTGATGTAGATGCCGCTTGTCCTTAAGTCATATCTTCAGCCTTCATCCAATCTTCAGCGCACACGAGCATCTCCAATGAATCCGACTTCAAGTGATTCCTGCAGTGTAGTCGAAGGCAAAAGGCGCAAAGCAACTTCACTACCCCGTAAAAGGCCTGAGGCGCAAAGCGCAATTTGAAGTGCAAGCCTCACTAACCGAAGCGCACTATTACTTTTGGGGGGTTTTAAAATTTATAAATAAGATTATATATCATGATACCATGGATCGCCCAATAGGTGACCAATCAATAATGATCAATCTAAATTAGAGAATTTTCTCATATATTATTAGGTCATTTTTCCATATACTATAATATTATGTGCAATAATTATATCGTTTCTTTAATCATTGAAGAATTCTACTACCAAAACTGATGAGCATAACTTGAACCTATGACATTTCATATTTTGAAGACTGAGGCTCGCACCTCAGTGCGCCTTAGTGCGCCTTGCAAGGATGGGGCGCAAATAGTCTAGGCGTCTGCGCCTCACGCCTCAAGCTGCGCCTTCGACTACACTAGATTCTTGTAATCTGTTAGAACTATGCCACTTGTAGAAAAATCACTTTTTGAAGCAACTGTGGAGACAGGAGTTAGTAGATCTCTAGTCATATGTGAAAGAATTGGAAAAAGATTTTCATGTTCTTTCTACCATGGTAACACTTCAATCTTAGTACTAAAACTCTCACTATCTTGTTGATTATACCAATTTAATACATTAGGAGCATTAGTCCTAAGTTTTTTTTTGATTGAATACGAGCAAGTATATTAAAAATGCATCTTCTAATGTACTTTTACCCTTACCTCTAAAAGTAAAAGAAGAAAAAGTAACTATACTAGTTGTACTACAAGAAGCAAAAGTTCTATCATAATAATCACACAAGTTATTCAATGTCGATTCAAAAGCTGACTAAAAATCCATTACAATCATATTCAGAATCATCTCCAAGTAAAAAATATTTCTATCAAACTTCTCGCACACGCTAATTTGATACGAGGATCCATAACAGCAGCAATACAATACAACATAGAATGGGGATTAAAATACTTCAAAAATTTTGTATAAGCGGGAACAACAATATGGCTAATGTATTCATCCGAAATCATTTCTTGAAAAGTTTGCATCATCGTAATGATTGAAATAAAAACAATATGGCTAATGTATTCGTCCGAAATCATTTCTTGAAAAGTTTGCATCATCGTAATGATTGAAATAAAAATACTACTAGAAGTAGAATCATAAGATGTTGAAAACTTCACAGTTATGATTTTAAAAGATTCCAAAAATCGTAATAAAGATTGACAAAATGCCATGATTGAGGAGTCATTTGAAAAAAAATTATGTTTTTTGCAAGACAAAAATTGTTAATAATATCTTTGTATGGAGTAACATTTAGTAAATCGAAAGTAGAGTTTCATCGGTGTTTAACATCTTTAGGAAATTTTCTAAAATGCGTTCCCCTAGCTTTACATCATTCTTTAAATTCTTGAAGCATAGGACCACCAAAGCAATAAAATATACACAATTTCTAATTGCAATTATATATGAATCGGCTACTTTCAATGCATCTTGTACACATAAATTTAAAAGTCATATGACACACATCTAACATGAAAATTTTCATTACATGGAGGAGCTAATTGTGTTTTTAAAGTACTAATCGAAGCATTATTATTAGATGCATTATCAAAACTAATAGTAAAATAAATTCACGAATATGATATAAATCACAAACTTACGTGTTGCAATACCTAGTACACTATGGGGATACGGCAAAGCGACAAGTGAGATGATTCTCTTTTGAATCATCCAATCACTATCTATCCAATGACATGTTAAGCTCATTATCGGAATATCGTTACAACATTTCCAACATTCGAAAGTTAACGATACTCCATAAGTTAAAGAATACAATAGTTCAATTAAAGCGTCTCCATTTCGTTGTAAAGTTTAAAACAATCGGACTTTAATGTTTCTAGGAATTCTTCTAAAATGTGGATTTAGTGTATTTTGGTTGAAAGACTACATTCCTACTCTCGGAATTGAAAAATGCAGCTCATCCTTAATAACTAGTGGGGTCATTTTCCGAAGAACAAGTTCGGGATCATAGGGTTGGCTATCTATTTGTCCGGTCCTAGGGTTGATTTTTTGTTGGCCTTGTTGGTCTTGTACTAAATCTTTGTGTATATTTTGAATGTGTCGTTTAATTTTAGTTATTTCCTCACCCTTCTCTCAATTGTAACTTTTGTCACAAGTTTTACAAATCTTATGTTCTACACTCGGGTTATCCTCATCAGGGATATAGTCATAAAATCTATGTCAATCACTTATTTTTTCCCTAGTTTTTCTACTACTAGTGGGTTCGGTTTGTTGTGTTTGTGTGTCAACATTATGCATTTCTTCTTCTATGTCGTATGGAGGGACATGAGATCCTACCATAGAATTCGGTATAAATTCGGGCTCTACATGTGGGACTATTAGAGCCCGACGTGAAGTACCGGTAGAATCTTGTCCACTTTAGCTACAGCCGCTACCTCATGATCTGGACATGGTAATAGTGTATGTGAAAAAAAATGATTTCTAGTGTTTTACTAGTGTGTGAAATAATACAAAACAATCTAGGAGGTATATGTTAAAAAATAAAATCTAAAAAACAATAGGAGGGTTGACAGAGAGAAAAGAAAAAAACCAACAAACAAATATGATACAAAAAATTAGAATTATAACAAAAATCAAGACAATAGGAGGGTTGTAAAATTTTGATCCGTACTTTGCAGATAATCGTATATAGAAATGATAGAAAATAAAAGTAGAAGTAGACGTAGGCGATTGAGAAATGTAGTAGACGTAGTCACGAAGTCCAATAGTCATTAAAAGAGAGCTTCTTTGTTAGAGCAGTTGAAGTAAACGTAGTTAAGAGTTGATTCAACACAATTCGATACCATCTTGGGAGTTTGAAGACCATCCCATTTCTCTCTTTTTTTTCCAGTGGAAATTTGCAGGCAGACAGTTGAGGACTTTAGCGAACGTGCAATCGATCGAAACTTCACTTTTTTGTTGAAAAAAATCAAAAACTTGATTGAATTGACATTAAATTGGGTAGTAGTAGTAGAGAGAGTAAGAGAGTAAGGTGTGGAAATTTTTAAATTGAATTAAGGGGGTATTTATAGGGGGTATTTATAGGGGGGAAAACCCCAAAAATTAAAACAAAAAAAAATCAAAACAAAAAAATAGCCCCAACGGGCTCTGTTTCTGACCGTTCAACTCGCGAGTCGAACGTTTGACCCGTTCGGATCAAACGGGTCCAAACCCACAGGTCGAGCGAGTGAGTTGCGGGCAGGTTTGACCTGGTCAACGGATTTTCAGGTCTGATCGAGCGGTTTGGGTTTACAAATTGGGGGACCCGGATCGACCTGCGGGTTCGACCCGGATCGACCTGCAGGTTCGACCCGGACCCGAACCGCCTAATTATGGACCGAGTTTGAGTGGGCTGGTCGCAGGCCAACCCGGCCCAGTTGCCATCACTATAATAGCCGCACATATTGGACTTCTCATTGAACAATAAAAATAACTATTATCAGCAGGACACATTGTCAAACAATGAAATACTCTTGAGAAATTCATTATTTAAAAAGGTTCATATACATCTATATTTAGGGCTGCAATCAAGCCGAGCCGAGCCGGATATCTTCAGGCTTGAGCTCGGCTCGTTAAGGAATCGTGCTCAGTTTTGAGCTCGAGCTCAGCTCGTGCTCAGTTCGAGCCGAGCTTTGACCGAATTCGAGCCGAATAGCTCGCGAGCTTAGCCTAAAATTAAAAAAACCCAAGCTCGAGCTCGGCTCGTTAAGCTACTTTCGAGCTCGAGCTCGTCTCGAGGGAGCTTTGACCGAGCTCGAGCCGAATAGCTCGCGAATAGCTCGATTCGTTTGCAGTCCTATCTATATTGTACCTTTGTACCAGAGTAAATATTAGACAAATCACTACAAACTACAAATAGAATATTCCCTTCAATCAATATGAGGCTTACAAATATGGATACATAACACATTATTAGAGCATCTGTAGTCGTTAAAAATGAGTATATGGATATTTTGAAAATAGCAAATAGCTCAAACGTTGTAGTCATCTATACTCAAAAAATGGGTTTTTTTGGACGAAACGGAAGATCATATACCGTTTGAAGATCTGCGTTTTTTTTTAATAGTGTGAAGCTGTCCCGTAATTTTTTTTAAAAAAGGTGAAGGACGGCACATGATGTGCCGTCCAACACAAAAACTAAATATGCATGCTTGCTCTCTCTTCCCCAAACGGAAGAACATCTTCCGATTTCCATTTTTTTAATAATTCAACGGGAAATCATTTGCCGTCCACTCATTTCGCAATTAAAAAATTTGTCTCAGACGGCATATCATGTACCGTCCAACACTAAGACGGTAAATCATCTTCCGATTTCTAAAATATGCATAATACCATTTCCGCTGCCAAATATAGACGTATCATGTTCATCCGAAACCCAAAAAATAGGTATTTAGACGACGACTACAGAGGTTTCGTTTTCAAAATATCCATTTTTGGATATATAGCCAACAACTACAGAGGCTGCATCTTACCATGACATTTTACCATCAACATGAGACTTACAAAAAAAGGAAAATTTGATTGCAGCAGGAGCTACAAAAGTAATAAATTGCAGCTGTTTGAGGTGAAAACACAATTAAACTGCTTCAGTCTGTGACAGTTGGGTCCAGCCAAATGGCTGTAGTTCCCCATGCATCAATGGAAAAGGAGTGGAAACGGGCCATATCATCTCACTCTATCCATTATCCACTTAGTCCCATAACATTAAACCAAATACTAGAAACTTATTTCTTGTAGTTGTAACTACATCAAATCAGACAACTGAAGGGAGCCTGCTTCATACTATAATCACTGCTATTACAGTGGATGAAGTTATAGCTTCAACTACATCAAACCAAACAGGCTATACTATCAGGTACAAAAGAGCACTAGTACTTTAGTCTAGACCAGTTTCCTAAATCATAACCAGAAAAGAAATTATGCATAAACATGGTTTCCTTCCTTTTTATTTGGGATTTTTACATATCACCCCCTAAAATTATGTATTACATATCCCCTCCAACATTTCAAACCTTTGGATTTATGTCTTCCAGGTATTTCAGTAACAAACCCAACTTTGTCATTATAGTAGAATCAAGAGGGCATATTCTTCTACATTTTGCAACACAAGCTTTATTTATTGACAAATCCTTACCCAGCCCCAAAATTTTGGGATAAAGGCGTTGTTGTTGTCGTTGTTGTCGTTGTTGTTGACTTGTTGTTATTTATTGAGAAATCCCCATACTACCTCCCCTTCCCATCTTCTTACTCAAGAGTTCTCCCGTTTTATATCTATTTATATTAACATCTCAATATTAATCATTAAGTTGGGTTAAAGTTAGAAGAAGGATATTATAATTACAACGTACAAAATGAGACTATGATCAAGAAGAATTAACATTTCCTTTCTAAACCCAACATTTATCTCCTACCCAAAATCATCACCAACCCCAATTATCCTCCCCCGTCATCTCCCTCACCCCCACTATGCAAATACAATGATTTTGAAGGGGGAAATGAAAACACATCTAATCTTGAAGGAGGATATGTAACATTATTATTTTAACCATTCAATTTTCGTTACTAAGTGTTTTGAAATTTTTATTGTCGCCATCAACCATCTCAGATGCAAATATACCAGATACAAAGAAATAGGTACAATTTTTTTTTCATATTACCAAACAGTTAGTTACACTGGTATGTCACCAAGTGGAGAAATAGACTAAGAATAAGAATAGTTCGCACAGTAAGCTTGAAGCTCCATTAAAAAAGAATTTGAGAAATATTTCCTCTTAGTGTCACCTTTGTTCTATGAGTACTATCCTATTAAGTCACCTTACAATGTGAACACTTCAAAGATGTCTAGAATGAGATATTGAATATGACTGCAACATCCCCAACGGTTGTAACAAATTTTAAATAACATAAAGATAAGAAAGAAATGCAATTAGCATAACTAGCAAGGACGTCAGCACCAAGACACATAAATATCAAGGACGGCAACTCCAGGAAGGTGTTACAACAGGTACCAAAATACATAAATATCACACTTTTAAAGCTTAAAACACCAAAGTTGTTCAGAAAGTTTACCTTGAACAGATGGAAAGTCATCTGCTTCTGGATACGAAAGCTATGCACTTTGTCATGGTCTACTAAATCAAAATATATATCCCTCCCAATCTGTTCTTTCAAATCTACATCTCGAGCCACCTTGTGCATCAAAAGAAATATATTTTGTAAAATAACATTGAGGTTAAGAAGCAAGCTACTTGAACGTCCCAAGAATCTAGGGAAGGCAAATCAATAAAAGACCTTTATTATGGTATAAAGGTGAGCCTCAGCTTTCTCTTTTTTCTTGTGATCCTTTTCTTCTTGTTCCTTCTTCAACCTCATCTGAAGGACAACATACAAGTATGGATTACTGCTTACATATTTAACCATCCAGAACTTAATTAATTTTCAGTGGTCGTCTACTGGTCTCACCCTAAGATGTTCAGCAACGTCTTTCTCGTCCACATCACAGATTATTTTATCTTTATCACTCTCTCGAATATACACGAGCATGTAGGCATTTGAATACTTTGTAAACTTAAACGGAGTGTTATTGAAGCCAGGATTCGTTGGTGGTAACTGTTGTAAATATCAAGAAAATTAATAAAATAGTTGAAATTATTAGTGCTAGAGATATAATTCTGATGTAAGATGTTTTTTTCTGGAAAGTAACAACCTCTTCTTCTCCACCATACTGCTCCTCTAGGGCCTTTTTTGCATCTTCTTTTGTCACCCGCTCATCATCAAACTTAAACCTGTACAATGAACATTCTCACCCATAAATTCTAAAACTTCAAGGAATTACACCAACTAACACATGCATTAATTAGATGCAGATGTGCTTGCACATGTATGCACCTATAAAAACTAATAAGAAAATATTTGCCAGTAAATACACTATAAATGTACCAAGACTTTAAAATAAACTAATACGTGACAAATTAGAGTCCAGCATATATAACGATGACCAGCAGCAAGAGTTTATCTACCAAGGGCAGTTCACAAAGACGATAATGAAACAGAAAGGTAACAACCAAGCAAAGGATTTCATTACAGTCTTATTCATCAAAAACATCCAATTAACTAAGCTGCTAGCACTGAAGTACAAGGAGAATAGTGCAAAGGGCACTGGAAAAAGAGATCAGGAAGAAATTTGTTGTGTGAAGTATATATACACAAGATATGTATTGGCTGCAGCTCAAGGAAGCCTGTCTGAGAAGAAAATAACAGATTAAGCAACAGTAACTCAACTTGAAATTGCACCACTCCAAAGGAATCAGCATGTAAGGCGCCTCAGTGGCAACTATGACTGTGATATAGACAGTATTCCATTAAAAGTTTAAAACCAACAGGAATTGTTCGTATCCAGAAGCAGATGGAAAGTTGTCTGCTTCTGGATAAGAACAGTGGCAGCTATGACAGTGATACCTTGACTTCATTTTATACAATCGATCAGCATGGCATTTAGGTCCATCAAAGTTATGGCATCAGTAAAGCATATCGATCATAAACTTAGCAATGTGACAGTCAATACAGCTTGGACAATCTTTCAAGGAAACAAAGATATGAACATTTAATTTGCACATAATAAAATTAACACATTGCATATACATACCACTGGTCAGAGAGAGTTGGTCGAATATAAGCATAGTAATGTCCACCATGCACCCCACCGCTATGGACAAGAACGCTGTAATCAGATAGAAAACAGTTAATGTTTATCCAATTATTTTAGATTGAAAAGTTTGAAATAAAGGAAACAATAGATTTGGAGGTATGTGTAGAAAGCATAATGGAAGCTCACTATCATCCAAAAGGGAACAACCCATCCATGAGGACCATAGGAATTCAGTGCCATAAGAAGGTTTGTGAGGAAGACTATGCATGTATCTATGCATATACATGCATAAAGATGATGACTGGAACTAAATCAAAGTATACCCACCACTTCATAATTATGTACACGGTCATAACATCAATTATCAAGCAAGTCTCGAGTGTTAAAATCATCCAAATGACCATTCACTTATAACAATTTTATCTAACAAGCCAACTTACAGGCCAGATAGGAAAGATGAAGACTAACTTCATTTTTTCAGAAAGCAGTCACCTATTCTGTGTAACATCAACCATGGCTATAAGCTCTGTAAAGGAGGAAATTGGTTGGTGCAGTACATATTCGACTTAGGCTGCGGATCTGTTATTGGTTAGACAGGTTGACAAATATCAGAGAGAATTTCCACTGCTCACTCACCATTTTTTCTGTTTCAAGTAAGCCAGAAGGGCAAGACAAAAGGTAATGAAGCGCACTCACAGTTTCCGAAAATTCAGTATCTAATTAGTATATTAGACAGAAACTATTTACATCTTTTAGCACTGTTTCACATAAACTGCAGCATGATAATGATACCAGAGATAGCAAAACAGTCTAAATAGATACCACCAGCAATACAAATACATTAAACACTATTTTAAACATTATCCAGTATCGTATTATCTACGATGTGAACAGGTAAACTAAAATCACAGATTGGTATAGGAAAAGTAGGCTATAATTTTATTTTATTTTATTTTAACCCATTTTTTATTTTTTTAAAACCCTCAACTGTGTTTCTGAAGAAGAAAAAACCCCTCAAGTTGGTTTTTTTCTCTTTTAAACACCCGTCTACTTAGTTTCTCACTTTGGTCCATTCATGTCCAAAACCACAATCCCCTCAACTGTGTTTTTTTTTCTTTTAAACACCCGTCTACTTAGTTTCTCACTTTGGTCCATTCATGTCCAAAATCACAATCCCTTATGGTTAAGAGGTGGATGAACCAAAGTAGGAAACAAAGGTGAGGGGTGTCTTTTTACCCAAAATTGGTAAAGGATGTTATTTTAAAATGCATATAGTTGAGGGGGTATTTTTACAATTTAACCGAAAAAGTAACTTGTAGATGCACATTTTTCAATTCTTCCCACAAGATGAAGGCCCAGCAATAATTACCTGTGAAGGGTATAAAGATTGTGCACCCTCCTGTCTGCATCTGGAGAGAGATATCTTCCATTCTCCTTATCAAGGTCTAATTGTAGAGGGAACTCATACCGGTCATTTATCTGCATTTTAGATGTTGAAGAAATATAAAAATCATTTTTTTCCTCCATGTGAGGCCAACTAATTATGCATCATTTGACATGTTAAGTTCTTGTAAAAGTCCTTGCCACTAAGCTAAAACTTCGAAGTTGTAGAAGGATTGAAGGAAATTGCACTTGTATTCTAACACGCCCCCTCAGATAGCCCATTTTTTATGGGCCAAAGAAACGAGATAAATACCCAACAAATTGTGGGCCGAGACCTAGATAATACGTAGTGGCATTTTTTCAAAATCCGCATTTAAATTGCGTAGCCAATGGGATGTGAACATGGGTTGCTCTCATATCATGAGAAAGTCTCAACCATTAAGCTAAAACTTTGAAGTTGTAGCATGGTTGAAGAAAATTGCACTTGTATTCTAACAATTCTCAAATTTACGAAGACCTTCCCTTGCATCATTTAGCCTATGGAGTCGTCTCCCTTCCACTCACTAAATCTCTATTTATCCATTTAAATGATATTCTCAAAGAAAACACTCTCTTGTGAAAGGATTACGTATACAAGACGTTACAAGTTGAATGCAGGTTAAGCATAAGGCTTCAGAAAATGTATTATATATTCCAAAGAATCCAATGGGTTGCTCTCATATCATGAGAAAGTCTCAACCATTAAGCTAAAACTTTGAAGTTGTAGCATGGGTGAAGAAAATTGCACTTGTATTCTAACAATTCTCAAATTTACGAAGACCTTCCCTTGCATCATTTAGCCTATGGAGTCGTCTCCCTTCCACTCACTAAATCTCTATTTATCCATTTAAATGATATTCTCAAAGAAAACACTCTCTTGTGAAAGGATTACGTATACAAGACGTTACAAGTTGAATGCAGGTTAAGCATAAGGCTTCAGAAAATGTATTATATATTCCAAAGAATCCAAACATCTTTAGAAAATTAAGGTCAGGTTTGAAGTCGAACAGTGCTCTAAACTTAACTTGGAAGAGAAACACTACAGAGAATTACGATGGACTACATAGAATTCACTATTTTAGTATGCTCATGTTGGTGACGCGAAAACTTCAGCTTTGGAACTTCGCTCTACTTTGGGAAGCCAAAGTGAATTTTCGCGTTCAACAAACAAATTAGGGATTAAATATGATTGATTGATCAGGTGGTGGATTCGCGGACCTCTCATAGCACCTTTACATCCTCTCTACCAGCAATGAGGATGACCTCAAACTCGTTCATAGTGTGCAAACAAACTGAAAATATAAAGGTGCTAAAGGGAAGTCCCAAGTGCTCGTATTCAAGCTAAAACCTTGCATGTGCTTAAATCAACCTTTGTGAGGGTGAGTTTTAATCGTAGGTTTCTTGTGTTTGTTTAAATTTCTTTTCTTTTTGTGCACCAACAGTTTACCTAGATAGATTTTAAAGTACGGCTCTTTAACTTGCAAGTTCATTAAAAAATGTTGAAGAACATAACCAAAAAAGTAAGATTGACCTAAAGTAATAGTGCAGACTTGGGTCTCAAATTTCTATTCTCCAACTTACTTATTTCTACTCATTTATTACGAAAAGTAAAGATCTTTTTCCCATTTATCACTAACATCTACTCCACCAACCGAAGATTGAAAGGTTATTTCCTTTTATCCTCTAACAAAAATTAGCTGATATCTACAATTCTTCATTAACATTCTGTAACGGATTACAGTTACTATAAGTAGCTATACTCAATTCTTTTCCAAAGCATCCAACAAGTTAGCATGTATTATTTTTCTTTGTTATTTACTCTTCGTGTAATTAAGATTAAACCAGCAATAAACCCTACTGAATCTTTTTTTTTCAATGAGTAGAAAATCGCTACTTCAGGATATCTGAATCTAGGCCTACAAAAACAACATAGCAAATACTGCAGCAATGAAAAAACAGTCAAACGTGGTACGATAACGCAACGTGCAACACAACTTTTTTAAAGCATTAATCAGCACTTACATCCCTAAAGTGAAACATAACTCCATAAGTTACAAGTGTGACATCTACAGAGATTATTGTCAGCACAGTGAAGACATAAAAGAGATAATATTTTGGACTTTTAATTGATACTGACCTTTACCATTGTATCTCTCATGAAATCGTACTCAAAGCGTTTTAGTTGGAGTTGCAAAACAGGTGGGAAGTCAATAAAAAGAACGCCTTTCCTTGCATCCTGCATTAGCAATGAAGTAAAATACTTATAACTAATTTCTCACGCTAAAGCAGCAATATGTGTACATGTTAAGATCATTGGAGTCCGAAACTCATGTATGGAAGATGAAGAAAACATAAGAAATAAGAAAAAGCAAATCGGCTAAAGAGTCATAAAAAGATTTTCCGTAGTTCATACAGATAATCGCTGTGTAGTTCATTCAGCACATTGAATTACATACAGCTAAAACACACAGACTGTGCTGCAGCATGTCAATAATTCTGAGCTTAAAAGAGGGGCACCCAGAATGCTAATAAAGCAATCAATCAAATCAACAAATGCATCCCAGATTCTATTGTGTCACTACCTAAATGAAAAGAGGAATATATAGAGAACTGGAATTTATTACACTTGGTAGGAAACTACCATAAGGTTTAGAAGGCAAGAAGCCACCTCGCACAAAAGCAACTAACCTGAAGACCATAATTTTCTGCCTGGTACTTGTTATCTCCCTCAAGCCGCTCAACTTCGCAGTATTTGTCAAAAGAAGCATAAACATCGCGACACCCTTTCACATCAAGCTGAAGGTCTACAGAAAATGCAAAATTGCATATAGTAAAGATTGATCAAAGCAGTCTGCAGATATACACGGTATTTGGTGATGCATACCATAAAATGACTCCTTTCTGGTAGATTTGTAATCTACATTGATACACTCAATGTAATTCATGTGATGCCCCTCAAATAATTGTTGTATAGTTCCCTCCACAACAGTTCCCTACAGAAAATGTAAGACAAACTGTGTTCAGCAACAAGTAGACCGATTTAATGCTAAACATTCTATTATATTTCGCATACCTTCATCTTATCTTCCAACTTCTCACAAAGAACCCTATTGAGTTCTTGCACATCATGCTGCATAAAAGAATCATATGTATCCCATCCAAACGACTTGGTCAACTCCTTCGTAGCTACACTACTGTCACTGTACTGAAGCTTATAAAACAGGCTTTGAAGAGCTAAGGGAATGCTTCCGGATGGCATATCATTTTCTGTTGTAGGCATATGATACACAGCCTGTATAACTCCAGTTAAATTTCATGTCAAAAATTAATCACGTAAGGAAGAAACCATGAGCAGTTGATCTTTTATAGTATACCTTTCTGAAGTAGGGAATATGGTACAAAGTCTGAAGAAGAGAGTTCATATAACAAGTAGCTCCCTGATTCTTGAGACCAACAAAACCAGTTTCTTTCTTTGAATCATAATTCCAGTAATCAACAACCTTGCGTACTGCAACCTCAGCTTCAATTATACAAGTATCATTCACAATATACCCTCTACTTGGGTTATAGAGCTCACCAAGGGACATAAATGATGTGAAACCCCAGTCACTTTCGCGAATATTAAACTGGTGTTGTGTCTCTGCAAAAGGTAGAACACTGTCATCCTGATCTAATGAATTTCTCAATCAACATTTCTTTCTTAACAGTTGCAGCAACCAACTTATACAAGTCAAACTGGGATATGTATTTTATACAGTTTCCATGCTTATTGTATTGCAAATATGTAGTTGTATTGTATTTCATCATGTATCGTAAGATAAAATGTCAAATTGTTATGTGACTAATAATATTCATAGCCATTAGCTACGGGCAACGTTGGAGCACATATAAATTTTGATGTAAGAAATCAAAATTAGTAAGGCATGATTTGTAAGTATCGCTTACTGAATCTAAATAAACTGGAAACATAAAACATGAAATATATTATGCAATTATACAGCTAATTATGGAACATAATATAAAACATCGATTACCGGCGTCATCTTATGAGACAAACATAAAACAAACAGATTGAATGACTAAACTATCAACTAAAAGTCTAAAATGATGCAAGCAAAAAATATAACCAACCTAACTAAGCAAATTTATAAGCACCCGAAGAAATTAAAGAAGATACAATAAGTTACTGGTAAACACTATAAAACTTAGTAACTGTTCATTGAAAATAATTAAAGAAGTGATATAATCGTCATCCAACCATCTTATCATAAAGCTCATCTATAAAACACAAAAGTCTGTAAAAATCAATAATGTCTCCATGATGGTTAGTTTAGAATCTAGGCTCTCAGTAGATTAGAACATATGTCATCAATTAAAGTAAAAAATCGCACTACTTAACCCTAAAATGAAACCAAAAACTTTAAAAACTTCGATGAAAATTTATAAAGGTATGGGGAGGTAAATAAAAGAAACAAAATATAGAGAATGCATAACGAATATTTTTCAACATTTTAAGGAAGGATCTACATGTTCGAGACTAATAATGTATGGGTTTCAGTTTAAAGGTATAGAGTTTTGGAACATAATATAAAAAATCTTACGTGGAACATAATATAAAATATATTATGCAATTATACACCTAATTATGGAACATAATATAAAACATCGATTACCGGCATCATCTTATGAGACAAACATTAAACAAACAAATTGAATGACTAAACTATCAACTAAAGGTATAAAATGATGCAAGAAATAAATATAACAAACCTAACTAAGCAATTATATAAGCATAAAACCACAAACCGAAGAAATTAAAGAAGGTACAATAAGTTACTAGTAAACACTATCCAACTTAGTAACAAAACAAATTAATGAAGTGATATAATCATCATCCAACCATCTCATCATAAAGCTCATCTATAAAACACAAAAGTCTGTAAAAATCCATAATGTCTCCATGATGGTTAGTTTAGAATCTAGGCTCTCGGTAGATTAGAACATATGTCATCAATTAAAGTAAAAAATCACACTACTCTAAAATGAAACCAAAAACTTTTAAAACTTCGATGAAAATTTTATAAAGGTATGGGGGGCTGAATAAAAGAAACAAAATATAGAGAATGCATAACGAATATTTTTCAACATTCTACAGAAGGATCTACATGTTCGCGACTAGTAATGTATGGGTTTAGGTTTAAAGGTATAGAGTTTTGGCGTGTTTGCAGGGGCTTGTATATGTAAACAGAATAGAGTATTTTGGATATAAACTACTTTTAAATCTGCAACATTTAGCCAAACCAACAGTTTTTTTTTTAACTTCTTTACATACGGACTATAATATAAATATAAAGTATTGAGGTAACTTATCATAAAACATTGTAACCTAAAGGTACAGAAAATATACTCTAGAATAAATTGCCTCATAAGTGAACCCATAAGATACATATATATAGATCACCCACCTATCATATCTAAACGTATGATACTTATAAGATACCCATTATTGTAAGATATTGGTGTACAACTAACATTAGTAACACTATAACTAGCTCCTAACATATCAAAATGCAGTGCATGCAAGAAATCTCGAGCAATTAGTTTGTTATCTAAACCAACTAAAATTTTCACATCACAGCTACACAGTTTAGCATTTTGATGAAATAGCCCATAACATGCAAAACTAACAACTGTATAAACACTCCCAACCCCAACAATGGATCAACTAACAAAACCTTTATGTACAATATACTTTCTAGTTAAGTAACCTTACCTTTAAAAAAACGTATATCCTAATATACAGAATACATAAAATAAGATAAATTCTTTTATAGATAAACCCATAAAATACCTACACAAATCACTCCGCCTATAGTATCAAGCACTAAGAACCTTATACCATACTAATTATTGTATTTATATACAAATATTACTTGTCAGACTATAACAAGCTTTGAAATATATCAAAATGCTATGCATGCCAGAAACCTCCATTAAATAGGCTGCCATCTTATTCAACAACAATCTTCACAAAGATAACAACTATACCTTTGCGTATGGTGTACTTGCTGTTCAACTGATTCACCACCGACAAGCTGAACAGGGCGTACCTACTCCACCCATACTGCAGCGTCGAAGAATCCGCAACGTCCAAATACATCGACAAATGGTCCACATTATTTCCCTTGGGAAATATCAACACTCTCCTACACCCACCCAAAACAACCAAAACCAAAATTAATCCCCCCCCAAACCCTAACCCTAACTTAATCCCCCAAAAACAACCAACCAAATCATCAAAACTCATACCATTTAAACCCTCCGACCACAAACACCTCCGAGTAGTGCTTCCTCTGGTGAAGCCTTGAGAAGTTCTCGATCTTCCACGTGTGCCTCGACGTCGTCGGTGCATCCTCCACCGCCGCCGCCGCCGTCGTCGCTACCTGCTGCTCGCCCTCCGCCGTCGCCGCTGGCTCCGCTTGAACAACTGAACCAAGAAATCAAGAACAAAAAACACTGTGATTTCAAGGGTTTTGAGAATGGGGAAGCACAGTACCTTCCATGGTCTGGACGCCGTCGACGGCGATGTCGGGGTGGGGGACGAGAACATCCTCGTCTTCTTGCTGCACAAAAACGACGGAATTAGAGGTCAGATCAGGCGCTTAAATCGAGTGAGAATTCTCAAATTCGGGAAACCCTAGGGCCGTACGTCGAGGGGTGGGGGGGCCATTATCGTCATTTCGGGTGGTGGATGGAGGGGAGAGGGGGAGCACGGGAGGAGCACGGGCACCACTGTAGAGAGAGTGGAGGGGTTAAGGAAGGGGGGAAGAGAGAGAGCGAGAGAGCGGAGGGGGGGAGGGTTTTATTTATTTTGGGAAGGGGTAAAATGGGGATTATGGAAAATGGGGAAAATTTTGGGGGAGATTTTTGGAGGTGGATTTTGTACCTTGGGAACGGATTAGAGCATTCATTTGCCAATTATCCATAAAATGCATTTTATAACAAACAACGGAGCTGTAGTTATTTACTATTTATGCATATTTTGATTAAAAAAACAATAGTAGATTGCTATATATGAGAGTTTTTTTGATGTAAGCGGATAGAGTCAACCGACTCCAGCCCGATCAAAAAAATATATAGATCACAAGATAATAACTGTACAAGATAAACATGGATGGTTTTACAAGGGGTAAAACAAAATCGACAGCCTAACAAACGCTGAAGCCAAACTAAGGTAATAAAACTAGCGAGAACTAAAGATACAATACAGACAGAGACAACAAATAGAGCAGCTTTGAAGGCGGTCAGGTCGGGACTCAGGAACGTAAGCAACTACAAGAAAGCTCGAGACTCCAAAGCATGGGACAGTGGTAACGCTCTCTGATAGACGGGGAACCAACTCCACTCGCGACTGACAAGGGGAAGGGGGTCGCTCCCGTCTAGGCTGGGGCCAGGGAGACGGCGAGTCAACGTCGGAATTGGGCCAAGTTACAGTTGATATGAGAATTATGCATGTTTTAAACGACGCAAAGTGAATTTGCGTTCCTATATAAAAAAAATTAATCGTCAAACGAAACTTGGAGTTGCGCCCCTCTCCAAAAATACATTCTTTTGTAATTAAAAAAAAAACGAACTTTGGTCGGACGCAATGTCACTTTGCGTCCGAGACCCCCCCAAATCCCGGACGCAAAGTGACTTTGCGTCTGTTCATTTTTATTTTATTTTTTTCCCTTCCGACGCAAAGAGAAGCTCCGTCTAGCATATTAAAAAATTATTAAATCCCTCCGATGCAGCTTCAAACTCTGTCTGATATTATTATATATTAAATTGCTATAATATATCATTTGACGACCGCTGCAAACTCTCAAAATGCTATATGTAAATATGCATTTATGCATTTTCTAACAATTACGACTGTGGATGCTCTTAGAGCATCTCCAATTTTGCCTTTTTAATGCATAATTTGGCAAAAATAACATCTTCCCCTTTCCATTTTGTTATTTTTTACAAAAGTAGCAACAGTGTGCCCTTAAATTTGGTAGCGCAAATGGCAGTTGCAAACTATTGAGGACAGAATATGATCTTTCGTCTGGTATTTTTTAAAATTATTTGATCAGATGAAAGAAGTTCATTCGTCCGATTTTTTTATATAATATTTGTCTGGGCGGAAGAAGAAGTTTCGTCTGTTCAAAATTTGATTTTATTTAATTTATTAAGATTTAATTATTTATTTTAATAAACTTTGGTGTCGCACATATTTTTTATACCAAAAATTTTAAAAACATCGGACATGATATGGATAAAAATAGAGCCCAATCGGGAACATTCAAATCGGCCACTAATCTTAAAGCTCTCAAGGGTAAAACGATAAAGTTCACCATAAAATGGATATGTAAAAAGGAGTTGGGCCTCTTTCAAACCCAGATACCCCAAAACAGATTTGTCATACTGGATTGTCATAGCGACCCAGCATGAAAGGAGTTCATAATTATCTAAAAAAATGATTTAAACTCCTAATTATCGATAAAAGACTGTTTATAACAATATCTCTGCACCAAGAGAAGAATCATAACTCTCTCTTTTCATGAAAAAAAGAAGTAACTAACCTTATCAAAACACCGAGAAGTTGAGATAAATCAATATCTTGGAATTGGTCCCCAAAGTGATTATAAATACCCCATGACCTCCACAAGAATCAGTTAATCATTATTTGACTACTAAAAACTGTCATATATTTCTGAGCTGACTTGAGCGTCGAAGGCTTTGTCGCCGAGGCCAACCCCAATGTTTCAGACTTTTGCAGGTCTATCGGGATCGATCACCGTTGCTGCTAATTTTTGTGTGTGAGCAAACAGATGATTTGTGGATTCTTTTGAAAACAAATAAGGCAAACTTGTTGACTTTTGACAGGCATTTGTCTGCTTCTTGCTGCTTTCGTTGACCTGCAAAAAGTTCGATATGCCGGGATAGATCCTGGCGACGAACCCTCCGACGCTCAAGTCAATAATCAGGAAGATTATGAAAGAGCTATTTTTGGAAAAAATATTGATTACTTTTTTTATGGTAGGGGGAGAGAGGTATTTATAGTCGCTTTTAGAGACAGTTAAGAGATAATGATTTAACTTTATGTTCCGATGTTCTTGGATAAGATGTAGAGTTTTAATCATTTTATGATAAGAGATTTAGTTCAAACTGCCTCATAAGGATAATCATGAATTTGAATTACTCTCTAGACATATCTGGGCTAGTCTGTAGCGGGCTGCCACCCATACCCAATAGGACAGATTCGTTTTTGGGTTATTGGGCTTTGAAAAAAGACCCAATTCTCATTTCAGGCCCATTTATGGTGGAAATTACTGTTTTACCCTTGAGAGCTTTGAGATTCGTGACTGATTTGAACGATCCCAATTTAATCCTATTTTTAGCCATATCACGAGCCCCCCTCTCCCGAAGATTGACTTTAACAGCCTTTGGGGAGTAGTTTTCTCGTATTAATGGCGTACGAGATTTTATCGGAGCTCTTGGAAGCTGTAGAATCGCACTCGGGGCTTAACAACACTCAATTGAGTCTGTACAGTACTCGGATTTGTTTGTGGGAATTCTAGTATCTTCTAATGATTTTTCCAATTTTTTAACCATTTTTTGAATCACTTATTCAACTTGTGAAGCGACGATCAATTTTCAAAAAATATCAATTAATTATTCTAATTAATAATTATTTTTTCCAGGAGCTCGAAAATATTTTTACCAAATTTATAATTATTTTTTAGGATTTTTATCATTTTTTGCAATTTTTAAATAATTAATTTGATTTAATAAATTTTTACCAAATTTATAATTTGATTTAATAATTAAAATAGAAGAATTAATCAAATGACTATCGATGTGGCACAATCTGGAGCGTCGATCACGTTTCAGCGCATTTTTCTAAATGATCAGACGGCTAATCAAATGGTTATTGACATGGCGCAATATGGAGCGTCGATCACGCTCCGGCGCGTTTTTCTGAATGATCAGACGGCTAATCAAATGGTTATCGACGTGGCGCGATCTGGAGCGTCGATCACGTTCCAGCTCAATTTTCTGTATGATCAGATGGTTGGAGATGGTTGACTGGTCAGCTCTTCAACGCCCAAATGGAGGTCGGTGGCATGAGCGCTCGGTGCCAGCACCGAACCTCAGCGACACCTAGACAGGTTGACACGTGACGTGTTTGACGTCGGTGTCAAGAATGTTCGGCGCCACTTGCCGAACCTCGTCGACACCTCTATATGCTGACACGTGGCAAGTTTGACGTCGATGTCAAGAACGCTCGGCGCCACTTGCCGAAGTCGAGAGAGGCTACGGGAAGGCGACACGTAGAAATTTTGACCGTTAACCGTTGACTAGTCAATGCCATTTCTCAAATTACGATTTTGGTGTCAAGAATGCTCAGCGCCACTTGCCGAACCTCATCGACACCTCGGCATGCTGACACGTGGCAAGTTTGACACCGGTGTCAAGAATGCTCAGCACCACTTCCCGAAGTTGAGAGAGACTTCGAGAAGGCAACAAGTGGAGATTTTGACCGTTGACTAGTCAATGTCATTTCTCCAATTACGATTTCGATGTCAAGAACGCTCAACGCCACTTGTCGAAGTTGAGAGAGGCTTCGGGAAGGCGACACATGGAGATTTTGACCATTGACCGCTGACTAGTCAATGCCATTTCTCCAATTACGACATCGGTATCAGGAACGCTCGGCGCCACTTGCCGTAGTCGAGAGAGGCTTCGAGGAGGCGGCTCGTGGAGATTTTGACCGTTGACCGCTGACTAGTCAATGCCATTTGTCCAATTACGACGTCGGTGTCAAGAACGCTCGGCGCCACTTGCTGAGGTCTAGGGAGGCTTCAAGAAGGTGACTCGTGGAGATTTTAACCATTGACTAGTCAACACCATTTCTCCAATTACGACTTCGGTGTCAAGAACGATTGGCGCCACTTGCCGAAGTCAAGAGAGGCTTTGAGGAGGCGACTCGTGGAGATTTTGACCGTTGAATGTTGACTAGTCAACGCCATTTCTCCAATTACGATGTCAGTGTCAAGAACGCTCGGCGCCACTTGCCAAAGTCGAGAAAGGCTTCGAGGAGGCGACTCGTGGAGATTTTGACTGTTGACCGTTGACTGTTGACCAGTCAAGTGTCTTTTGGATCCCCCATTCTTATTGTCATTTTACGCTAAATGGGCCAGGCCTTTGCAATTTTTGGGGGCCTTTTAACCTTGGGGAGTGTGCCAACTACCCCCCTCTCTATAAAACTTCACCCCCCTCCCATTCTCCTATTCTCAAAGTTTTTACTCAGGCAATTTTCACTTTCTAACAGGAGCTTCTGGCGAAGATTTTCTATTTCCGATGATCTTTTTCGACTGTAGCTGTCAAATCAAGGTAATTCTTAGATAATTTAATTTACTTTTAGAGAATCTCTAGCGTCACTTCGGCGCAAGAGATCTCCCCCATCGTAGCCATTGAGCATAACTTTAGTCAAGCTCCTACAGTCGACAAGGGTAAGACCGTAGTAGGGACTTCTTCAATGGTGGTGGAGACCATCGTTGAGAGAGAACGAAGAATGGGGGAGTGAGGCAGGCTGCCCAGGCTCCTCACAGGGCTTCATCGAGTTCGAGAACTTCCGGATGATCTAGTCGAACGTATTGTGTATGGTCGGGGCCGGTACTTTTAAGGAAGAACGCGGCTCGGGAGACATCAGAGGCCGACGATACCATCTCCATACTCAGTGAAAAGGATTTAAAATTAATTCGAGAGTGGTTTTTAATCCCAAGTGAATTCGACCTGATGTAGCCTGGGCCCGGGGTGAGGGCCAATTCGCCGATACAGGTGGATATGTGTTTTTGGCCCATCGATGCCTTCTTAGTCGCTGCTCGACTACCGCTCCATCCTTTTGCTGCCGAAGTGTTGAGAATCAGCCCAGTCCAGTATATGCCAAACGTGTAGAGGCTTATCAGCGGGTTCATCCTCCATTGTCAAGCAGCGAACATCGAGCCACGGCTGAATGTGTTGCGGACTGTGTACCAGACCATCAGCAGCACAAGACAAAGTTCAGATTCTATCTATCTTCCGAGGCATGGGGTAAGGCTTGTGAGCTGTCCGGACTCGATCAAGAAATGGAGGGACAAGTTCTTTCTGATCTGAAGTCGAGAGCCATGGAATATTCTGACTGCTTAGGTCGAAGAGGTTTCGTAGTGGGCGAAGGAGAGCCCCATTCTTAGCCCCGGAGAAATAGAGATGGTCCAGACACTCCTTGATCGGCCGAAGCTCTATTGGAAGGACTTGACAGAGAATGCGCTTTTCAGGGGGGTCCCAGCCTGATAAACCCCAATTCGCTTTTGTTCTTTTAGTTTAGCACCCCCCCCCCCCTTTTTTTGACATAGTCAAATCTTCGTTTGTCTTTATCCTCGACGAATTTCTTTCTTTACAGAATCGATGGATTTCGACGATATTCTTTCGGAGCGTAGAGTTCTAAGTAGCAAGCCCCCTCGCCAGAAGGAAGAGGAAGAGGACGGCCACGAAGATTTCTTCGCCGAAGGAGAAGATAGCTGCTGCCACCGTGGTGCACCCCTCAAAAGAGGTCACGGTGGTTTCGCAGCCTGCGACTTCTGCAGCTTCGTCAGCCTCTGTTGGTGCGGGGGTCTTCCCCCTATCAGCAGCTTTGGCCTTGGAGGTCCCCCCTACTTGTAACACCCTGTGTTACACACACACACACACACACACAATTAGGAGATTTCCCTATAGAAATTCTATAGGAGGTATTATATGAATTATTTGATGGGGGCCCACGGTTTGAGAGGCGGAATTGCAGCTCTTCTGCTTCCGCTAACGTCTGCTGACATCAGCGTGGGGCCCGCCAGTGAAAGAGACAGCAAAAGTGTTGTATGGCTCAGCTGAGCTGGCGTGTGGGGCCCGTTTAGGGGCCTGCGCGTGGCCGCCTGTGTGCTTGGCTGATGTCAGAACACAGGGAGAGATGGGAATTGTTTGTCCCATATCGGGATGACTTGTGATTAATTGTATATATATATATATATAATTGTCTGGGATTAGAATTCACCAACAAGCTATAGCACCTTTTATGAGTCAGCATGTGGTGGGCAGTTGTTTGCTAAAATCGTTGATCGAGGCCGGTGCGTTACAAATGGTATCAAAGCCGACTTTCGACACCGAGTGTGGGTACAGAATGGTGGTTATGCCTGGGATGGAGCTAGCATATGTACGGGTAAGTATGCCAGAGAGGAAGCAAGGTTGGGTCAGGTCGCCCAGTAAATCCATTGAGGTGGGCTAGGGGACTGGACAACTCGCAGAATTAGGGTAGCTAGCAGAATCAGGGCACGCCACTCCACATCAGCTAGAAAGGAGAATCCTGCGCTATGTTGCAAGTCCCGGCTTCAGCGAGGATGCTGAATTCTTAAAGGGGGGTGTCTATAACACCCCGTGTTAAGAATATATATATATATATACATATATATATATATATATATATATATATATATATATATATATATATATATATATATATATATACACCTCTTGATTGAGGTTCGACATTGGATTTGGATTTGGATTTGCTTTGAGATTTTCTAATTTTAACAATTTTAAATTTTTAAATTTTTTTTAATTTGTTGTAATTTTTATAATTTTTTGATTTTTTGAATTATTTCTTAAATTTTTAAATTTTTATTTTTTTGATTTTTTAGTTGTTAAGTTTTTTATATTTTTTTACTTATTTTATTTTATTTTCTTAATTTTTTGAATAGGAGAGAGAGAGGGAGAGAGAGAGAGAAAAATAATTAAATAAATAAATGAGTTGTTTTCGGTGGGGGAATTTGAATGAGTTTTGAGGGAAAACTTTGTATGTGTGTGTGTCGGGGGTGGGGGATGTGTTTTATGAAGTTAGATATGGGCATTTGATTTTTGGAGGATTGAAGGAAAGCCACATGATAGCTTTCTTTGTGTTTTATTGTGTATGCATGTATATATATAGCCTTTGATTTTGGGGGGATTGAAGGAAAGCCACATGATAGCCTTTGATTTGGGGGGGGGGGGGGGGGGGGGGGGGGGGGGGGGGGGGGGGGGGGGGTTGAAGGAAAGCCACATGATATTTCTTTGTGTTTTACAAAAAATTTAAAAAATTTAAAATTTAAAATTGTTAAAATCTCAAAGCAAATCCAAATCCAAATCCAATGTCGAACCTCAATCAAGAAGTCGTCGTCGATGTCTGATTCGCTGCTAATTCCGTATCGGTGACTCCCCTCCACCAAATTGAGTATGAATATCAAGCGACTCCGTATCGGCAACTCCCCTCCACCGAATCAAGAGCCTCTATATGCGATGCGACGACTCTAATTTCATCTCATTAACCGAATTCTCATTCTAATTTTTAATTTTGTATGTGTAGGGGATTACTCAGTTTTTTGCTGACTCGAATTTTGTGTGTACATGGGATCTAAGTTCAGAGAGATATAATTGTTTTATTTTTGGGTTAAAATTTTTTTAGTTTGGTGATTTTTTTGATGAGTTTTTTTTTATTGGTTTTGATTTAAGGTGTATGCAAGTGAGAGATGGATTATTTGGTGGCCTCAATTTGGGATTCCAAACCATAGCATAACAGGTAAGCTGGCCAAAAACCGAAAATAACTTGGCAAATATGCAACATTAATTTCTTTACTACAAGAGAAAATACTATCGTGAAGTGTTCCTTCACTGGTTATTAGAAACCATGGATAACATAACATATAAGAACTTTTAGTGTATGTTTGGATATATAGGATTGGGATGACTGGAGTGTACCAGTGAAGGGTGCAAACTCTCCACTCAAGAAAGACAGATAAAGTAATTTGTTATTTATCCATTTTGATTTTTTTTAATAAAGGTGCAATGAGGAGACAAGGTGAAGATAAAAGAAATGATTAGCTTGGATTAGATTTTTGAGAACTTCATGTATTTCATTTTGGTTGAAATAATAATAAGAGGTATTTCAATTGCAAGCTGAGTCTCAGACAAACAAATGTTTAGATTATTGGTATTGTAGATACCTTCACACATGCATTTGCATTACCATTGTATTTAGACATGCCCATAGTGGTTATGTGATTAGAGTAAACTCTATTAAACCTATATGATAATGTCCTTGCATAACTATTACAAGCATCTAAAAGTGATATTGAAGTTAAAAAAAACTTTATGCAGTGTTTCTAACAAACTATATGCATTCTAGGTAAGTTCAAGCTAATGATCAAGAAGGCGATGGTTAAGCTTAAAAGTAGATATACTGCTTTCTCATATAATATGTTTGTTACTTCAATTAATTTGCTGGATCTCCAAAACTATGTTATATAATCAAACCAGGTGCACCGTTTCGAAGACGTGCCATAGGCACGTGGCAAACCTAGTATGTATATATATATATATATGGAAGTCTTCCGTTGTGCACCACCTATGGTGCACACGGCGTGTGCACTTGGCCTTCCCGTCTTCGTATCGACGATCCTAACTGTTCACATTGATCTACACATCTAATTTAGTCTAAATCTGTAAAATCAAATTATATGAAATTCATTTGCCCATCCATTGAAGTGTTACAAAATTGTATGCCTAAAAATCAATGTTTTTTTATAGTCACATGATGGATGGGCAAATGAATTTCAAATGATTTGCTTTTTACATATTTAGACTAATTTAGATGTGTAGATCAATGTGAACGGTTCGGATCGTCAATACGAAGGTGGGAAGGCCGAGTGCACACGGAGGGGTGGTGCACAATGGCAGATTTTCCTCTCTCTCTCCCCCCTCCCCCCCCCCCCCCCCCCCCCCCCCCCCCCCCTCTCTCTCTCTCTCTCTATATATATATATATATATATAATTAGAAGAGTGCAATATAGAAATTCTATAGGGGGTATTATATGAATAATTTGATTGGGGGCCCACGGTTTGAGAGGCGGAATTGTAGCTCTACTCCAAATTTTTTATTGTGAGTGTATGTCATTGTGAGATTTTGGAGTTGAAACATAATTAAGCTTACTAATCTTAATCATGATTATGTTGCATAGGCATTGACCATTTTACATATTACTGTTCAAGTTTGAGGCTTTTGAATTGTGATTAACATTTGAGTAAATGTTTTATTAGACCTATCTTAATGCTCGTTCTAATCTTGACACTATAATTAGCAAGTTCTTTGAGGTAAATGTTGGAAGGTTCAAGTGTTCTGTGTGATGTTTTGTGGGTAATTAGTTTCAGTTTTTATTAGCTGGTTTACTTGAGGACAAGCAAAAACTAAGCTTGGGGGTATTTGATAAATCTCTTAATGTTCATATTTTGGACCATAAATATGAATGCAATTAGCACTTAATTTCTCTATCTCTGGTAATTTATACTTCTTTTCTTCTTTTATAGGAAAACAACGCACAAGCAGCCAATTGATTGGATTCAAGGCTTACTCATGACTAATCTTGTCAAATTGTCGTATAGAGGAGGAAGCACCAGCAAACACTAATTGTGCATCAGAGCAATTTCTTTCAATCAAGCAAAAGCAGCATCATGTATGATGGAAAGCTGTTCTTAACAAATATCAAAAGTGAATCGATCTTCTTTGTTGAATCTCCAGAGTTGATCAGTTACAAGAATGTGTTTTTCACAGAATGAGAGATTGAGGAAAATTCAATTGGTGCTCTAACTCCTCTTTGAGTCACCAGCTATCCCCTAACGACTCCATGCATATCCTATACCTCTATTGTTCATCAGAGAATATATGAAATATGCAGATTTAGTTCTAATTTTCTTTCACCTTCACTGTGCATAAATTGAATCAGTTGTGTATGTTCAGGTTGCTACAGTACTACCTGCAAAACCTTCAGTACAGTGATCACTCCTTCACTCTTTATTCCCTTTTTTTTATCTCCTATCAAGTGTATCTCCACATCAAATGGTCAATAAATGATGATTGAACTTCACAGTTTCACAAAATTGATCAAATTGCAAATCAAAAAAGGCAAATTTTGTGGAGCTTTGGAAGGAAAGAAATGCTAGACTTTGTGGAAGATTTGCAAGCTTCAAAATGGAAATTTTCCATCTATAGAAGATTACAAGAATTACAATTCAGTTACACAATTAAAGCACATGTGCTACAGTAGCTTGCTTCACTTTTGATCAAACTACAGCTGATGCCTAGACCCTCTTTGATGTTTATCTTCACCCCAACCACTTAATCACTCAGTATCAGCTATTGATCAATTAGTTGATCAATCAACCCAGTAATAATCAAGTATTAGCCAAGTCTCAGCTAAGTATCAATAATCACAGATAGCAGCTACAATATCAGCTATCACTACTGAGTCCCTAACAATTTGATTCTCACAACCTAAATTGAAGCTATTTATTTGGTTGAGAATATGTAATCAGATTTTGCTGTTTATAGAAGGTGATCCTTTCCCCATATTAAGGAGAATGCAACCAAATCAATTCGGAGAAGATTGAGCAATTTTATTGAGGAAATCTGCAGAATAGCAAAAACAGAACAACACAGAGAAAAGGATTTCAGTCGATTCTCAGAGCCAAAACAGAAATCACAACCGAATACTACTAAATCTGATTCGGTTGTGATTTGCTGGATCGGGATTGCTGTTTATGGAATGGGATTATTTTTGTTGACTTCATCCTCTCCCCATATTAAGGATAAATGTAACCAATTAAATTCTGAGATTTGAATGAAGATTGAGAGAGATTAAGGAGGAGATCTACAGAATAGCAACTATAAAAACAAAAGCAACACATGAAGAAAGGGGTGTGCAGACTTGAGGAAGTGGGAGAGTAATTCAAAAACACATTGTAACTCAGAAGAAGAGAACGACTACAGGTTAATTCTGGGAGTAATCTGCAGATCAATAAGGGGAGAGAGAGCAGCTGTACTTAGCAAGGGATCGGGCACAACATCAATTCCTACGGTGTTACTTCTCTGTTCATGTCTTCCTCTTTTATTATAGTCATGTCTTCCAATTTCTTTGTGAACAAATCTATGATTATGTGTAACTAAGTTTTTGTTAGGGCTTAATGGAAGCCCTGGTCTTGTGTTCTTAAACCTCTATTAGTGCCACTGCTATTTTCTTTTGTGATGCTTATTAATTAAACCCTGCTTTAAAGTTTTACTTTCGATATTTGTTGTGTTATGATTGATCACCATATACATCATGTATTTTGAGTTTGTTACATGGGTAGATTTAGATGACCAAGTCTTGTGCTCATGGCTAGTAACTCAAGAACTAATTTAGGTTCTAGGGTTTAATTGACATAGAAGACTAGAATAGATACCATGTTCTAAGTTTTTATGTATCTGTCGATTTCCATTGTTTTATGCTCTCTTAAAGTGCAACTTAGTAGATACCATGCTAAATACTTTAAGAAAGAAAAGAATTAGAGTAGACATGTAACACCCCGAATTTCAAATAAGGACAAACTCGGGATTTCACAGGATCTTTACTTCACTTCGTACAATTTTACAAGGAATTTAAAAACTTTTCATTCACAATACATCAGAGTTTCTTTACACTTGGTTTACACAGCGGAAGAATGAAATTTACAATAAAACATTTACAACATCTTTAAAATAAAACAGCATCGGCATATCCACTTTATAGCTCCATGAATGGTTCTTTACCTGCATGTCAATCTGTGGGCACGTCAGTTATTTACAACTGACGAAATGTTATACACGGCTATCCTCTCTATGCCGGAAATAGTATAACGATCTCATACTTTAACAAATCACAAAAAGATTGAATGAACAAATAAAGTGTCAAAAGTGATTATTCTAAATATAAGTGTATGTCATGTCTTAATGCCTAATGCACACAATTCTACACTAGGATGACACTAATGCACACTTGTTCGGATTCTATGCATCCCATACTACATAGGTCCGAGGGCAAGCGCCTACGTTCTCCACAATAAAGGGTTCGATCCCTCGCCATGAAAACTACCCGGTAGCAAAACAAAGTTCAGACTATTCCACGAATGTGAATCCCAGCCTTGGAGTCCACCAACAGCTGTTATAACAGATTCCACATCGTACGAACCGCCCCGTATGTGACCCTCCAGCCCAGTATATATATATATACATTGGAGACGGTAAACACAAAAATCCATCCGTCCGACTACTCAAGATCCCGGAGTCCACCGCTGACCCGTCCTCATAGTCCCGGACTAAAATATAATAATCCGTCTCCCACAAGGCAACCTCAGTCCACCAACTGGGTCTATAGTCTCGGAGTCCACCAACAACTATATAGAGCACCCCACTTACGTTTCCCTAAGTTTACTACATCTTCACTTATGTGCCTAAATTTTCTTAAGTTCAAGACATGAATAATTTCCATTCAAAGGATTAGTTTTACCTCCTACCGGACTTAATCAACAAATACGAGATAACTCCTTAGCCATATCTCCAAATCATTTCTCAAATCCTTTCTTTCAATAATGCCGGTACTGAGGTCTTACTAACTCTAAATCATAAACTTTCATGTACAAGAAACATGGGTATTCACACCCTTTCTGAATCATGTCTTAAACTTATATGATTTCATCTTTCAATTCATTTCACAAAAATAATCAAATCTTGTCATCATCCATGATCTAGTCATTTATTCAAGATCTTTATAGAACAAAAGTAATTCCTTTCATATATACAATTTCTATCATAACCCAAGTTCTTGCAATGTCTCATTTAGCATTATATATGAATCTCTTATCATATATATTTCATTCACAAATCAACAACAATAATTCTTCACTCACATTTTCATTTGTAATTCCAAACTCATGTAATAATTCCAATAATCAAGTACAAGAACAATTAATTTCACATACCATATTTCTTTTATCCTTCTAAAATAGTATCATACCTTAATAATAAATCTTAAAACTTTACTTACTTTTTATTTCAATCTTTCTTTTTAAAGTCATAAAAATCTTAGAACTAACTTTAGTAAGTTCTAAATCATTTATAGGAATAATGGTATTTCTTTCCAAAATTTTAACTTGCTTTTAAAATTCATTAAAACATCAAAAAAAAATAAAAGGGCACCCCTGAGCATCGAACCCGTGACTATACCCAGTCGGCACCCGAGACCACCCGCTAGCCACTAACCCATGTGGACTTGGCTGTCACATGTTCAAACAAAATCCCATATGTATCGACTTTCGGCACTAGACTCACATCAAAGTCTTAAAAAGAAAATCATATTCTTAAAATAATTAACTTAAGAACAACATTTCAAAATGTCTCTTTTACTTCTCAATCATACATAGAAAATATTTTAAGCAATTTCAATAAAGCATTCATTACATTTATACCATTTGTAACACCGTATGACATCTTATTAAAACTTATGCCATTAATTAAAACTAGTATCATACACGTGCACACGTGCACGTGGGAAATAGTGAAGGATAATGAAAAGGGTAAGAAGAAAATAATTTCCAAACCGATCCACTTTCGAAAACAGGTCAACTTTCGAAAATATTTACCCAAGTTAGTCCATAAGTAAAAAGAAAATAATTTTCAGACTGATCCACTTTCGGAAATATTTACCAAACAGGTCCAATTTTGAAAATATTTACCAAAGTAACCCGACCCGTGCAACAGAGCGGTTTTATCAGAACATTGGCAATATTTATCCTCAAAGATTGGCATGACCAACATAGCTAATATTATAATTCAGTCATATACAGTAATCTTTATAAACCCATCTTATTAATTCTAAAGTTTGGCAATATAATTCAGTCATATAATTTCCAATATACAACTCATCTTTTTGAGCTCGTCATAAACCCATGATTCTTATTACAACATTAGAGATGGTGTGAATTACAAATATAATATTTTTAACTACAAGGGAAAAATCTCATAATTTTCAAGCAATTATATATCTTTAACATTTGTAAATTAACATGCATATTGTTCATAGTGATAACTCATTATTTTATTTTCTTATTTCCAACTAACACGATGACAATTAATTTCTTAATCGTATCAAAATTTTCCACAATTCATGACACACACAAGCATGGATTTGTTCTACATTTATCATATCAATTTTATCTATACTATTCATTTAACATATTAGCATGTACATTCTAAAAAAATTTAGAAAGTAGGAGAACACCCACCTTTTGTTTGAAGGTTGAAAACTACAAATGAATAGCTCCTTCTTGCTCCTAGCAACTCCTAGTCCTCTTCTCCTCCTAGCAAATGCTCCAAGCACAATAACTCTCTTTCTTTTTCTTACACTCTTTTCTTTCTCTCTTGCTTCTCTTTTCTTTTCTTTCTCTTATTTTTCTCTCTTTCTTTCTTCTATTTTCTATTGCTTGATTTGCTTTTTGGTGTCAAGAATGAGAAGAGAAATGGTGGCTATTTATAGGATTTTGCTAGGGACTATATTGCAAAATCTCCCACCTAATAAATTACAAAAATTAATTTTCAACCTCTTCATTTTCTCAACTCCTAAAAACTCCCATCTTTTCATCTCCCCACCTTTTCAAAATTTAACTCTCATCCTTTCCCCTTCAAAACTCCTAAACCGGCCCACTCTTCCCATCCAAAACCGGTCATGTCATCAAGGTATTTAACGTTACCAACACAGCATATAGTGTAGGCCTTTAATTCATACAATTATCTTTCACTTACAAATCCTCCTATACAAAAATCACTTATAACAATGCCATAGCCCAATAGCCCAATGTTGCATATCTTTCGTGGGCCCCCTCACTTCAAAACCGGACAGAACTTATCACACTATACACAAACTCATTCATCATATCTGCACACATATTTAACCATACATTATTACTAGTTTCCCATTTATATAAGTCAAATATATATATACACTATACACTACATAATATATACATGCTACTACCATTATATTAGTTCTTTAAATTACGGAGTGTTACACACTCCGAAATTTATTTTGAAAAGAAATATACCAAAATATGTCCGCCGAAAACACGTGTATCGCACGTAAAATATCAAAATGCGAAAATTAATTTTATTGATGAAAAATTATTAAATATAATCGAAAACAATATAAGAAAAATATATTTACTAATTTTTTGTATTTCATGATGAAATCGCAACACGTAGAAAGCACGTGCATTATACGTGCAGAAAGTCGAAAAATACATTTTAATCAAAATAAGGGGAAAATAAATTTTCATTTTATAAAATAGATTTAAATACATAAAAATAAATAATTTAAACCTATAGAAAAACATTGTACGTAGTGGTGGAAACACGTGCATCAAAAACACGTAAAAAGCACGTAAATCCTGGGGATTAAATATTATATTTTAGTTGACTAAAATCAATACGAAAAATGTATAAATAGTACGAATCCAAAATATGTAGTGAAATACATTACAAAATATACGTGCATAACACCCAGGGGCAAAATTGTAATTTCAATTTTGCGGGGTGTTACAAGACACCCATGCCTAATTCATTTCTTAGGGAAATCAATAACTTAAAGAGTAGATACCATGCCTTTAAATTGACAAAAATGAGCAATCCAAAATAATTCGTAGCAGTATAGAAGTTTTGGTTTAGAATACATGACTAGTGGTGGAAATCAAAGCCCCAACTCCTTTGATAAATATTCTGCACTCAGTAGTCAACTTAACATCCTCCTCATTCGAATCATATAAAAAAATAACAAACAAAACAAATAAAGAAAACATCTTTACATTTGCTTAGCGAGTTGTTTACTACAATCTCTGTGGGATCGACCCTTGCTATCACTACGCTTCTGTCAATGATTCGTACACTTACGAGGTTTAAATTTATGTTCAGATCAATTATTAATTTAAACAAGTCGGACTCATCAACAGAGTAATGCCAGGAGCACTTCCTGCCCCGAGGTGAGTACGCACAAGGAAGGTCCTTCCACGAGTTGGCACTACGCTCACCTCCCATCTTGAGGCACCCTAGGGATGCACAAAGCAGAGTGACCGGCTCGTCGAGCGGAGCATCTGTTGGGGCGACACTTAGGCACTCAGGTGCCGAAGACGCTACTCGGTTCGCCGGTTTGGATACTTCTGCGGAGGTGAGGCTACAGCAACACGGCGCTCGCTGACCCCGGTTATCTCTTAATAGAAGTGTCCCAATCCCTAGGAAGGGTTAGGGTTGACTTTGTAATTTTGTAGTCTTTGTTTACATGAGTCTTGTATCTCGATGTAAAGATGAGTTGTTGGTCTATAATCAGACTTGTACCTCAAAATTTTGAAATAATATGCTTCGAGCTTCTTGTAAGGTTGTGTTTTGCTAGCGTTGTGCAAGTGTATCAACAGTTGTAGGAGAAATTTCGAATGGTGACTCACTTCGTACTCGCTTATATGCTAGTAGTTAATACGGAGTCGAAGCAAGTGTTGGACTCCGAACTTGTCGTTTAGAGAATATCAACAGATGTGGGAGCAATTCCGAAGGGTGAACCACTTCGTACTCGCTTATGAGCAAGTAGTCAAAGCGGAATCGAACCAAGTGTTGGACTCTGAGATTGTCGTTTAGAGAATATCAATAGCCGTGGAAGCAATTCCAAATGGTGAACCACTTCGTACTTGCTTATAAGCAAGTGGTTAAAGCAGAATCGAACCAAGTGTTGGACTCCGAGCTTGTCATTTTTAGGGAGTTCTGCCCACCTCAAAGTAAACCAACTAGATTATTTTAGAGAAAGAATTCCCAGGAAGTAACTTGCCTTTATTAAAGATGACTTAAGTGGCTGCTTCTGAGTTGCTAGCCACTCTTACATTTTGAAATAAAATTTAACAAGATGGATAAAAACACCAAATAGAAACTGCTTGACTCAGGAGTTGCTTGAAGTTGCTTGGAGCGGTGTTAAAACACCATCTTGGTACTTCATCAAGTGGTCAGCATTCTAAGTCCTCGGCACTCTCCTGCCCTCCGGGTCTTCGAGTAGATACGCGCCAGGGTGGATAACTTTGGAGACCCTATGCGGACCCTCCCAGTTGGGCGCTAGCTTGCCCTTCTTGCTTGGACAAGAGATTGATAGCTTATGGAGCACTAGATCTCCTTCTTTAAGATTGGCGGGATGAACCTTCTTATTGTAAGACTGTGTTATCCTTCGTCGGTAGCTCTTTTGTCAGATGGAGGATCTTTTCCGGATCTCATCAATGAGGTCCAAGTTGTTGCGAAGCTGGTTCGCATTCTGCTCTTCATTGTAGGCGATCAAACAGGGCGAAGGAAGGCCTACCTCTAGGGGAATGATGGCTTCGAAGCCATAAGTTAGATTGAAGGGGGACTCTCCCGTCGGGGTCCTCTTTGTGGTGCGATAGCTCCACAACACGTAGGGAAGCTGTTCGACCCATAATCCCTTGGCGGATTTATCGAGTCTCTTCTTTAAGCCGAAGAGTATTTGTCGATTCTTGTTCTCCGCTTGGCCATTGGACTGGGGGTGGGATATTGAGGAGAACCACTACTAGATGCCGAGGTCGATGCAGAAATTGCGAAAGTTGCCCCTGCGAATTGGATTCCGTTGTCGGTTACGAGGATACGAGGTACACCGAACCGATAAATAATGTTCTTCCAAAAGAAATTCTGGACCTCGTTCCTTGTAATCATGGCGAGGGGCTCGACCTCGATCCACTTGGAAAAATAATCTATTGCGATGACGAGGAACTTTAGTTGGCCTGGGGCTGGTGGGAACGGTCCGAGCAAGTCCATTCCCCACATTTTAAAAGGGATCAGACTGGCTAGGGTGGAGAGCTAGGCTTGTGGCAGAAGACAGATTGGAGAATTTTTTTGGCATGGCCGCACTGGCGAACGTATTGTTCAGAGTCGTTAAGAAGTGTGAGCTAGAAGTAGCCATAATTTAAAATTTTAATGGCTAGGGATCTCGCTCCCAAGTGCGCGCCACACATTCCTTCGTGAGCCTCCTTCAGGGCATAGTGTGCTTCTTCGGGGGAGAGACATTTTAGGCAGGGGTCTGCCGTCTATCTGAGTATATGAGAGTTTGTACATGACTTCTTCGATGAGTGTGTACCGCTCGGCTCTGGCCCTGACTTTTCTATCCTCTCTGGGGTCAGCTGGAAGAACTTCGTCTCTAAGGTATTCTAGTAGGGGTTTCAGCCAATTCTCCCCAAGTGTTAGGGGCAAGGCTTCCATTGGTTCCGGGCTGTCTTCCTTGATACTGGGTCTGAGGAGGATCTCTATCAAGACTGTCCGCTCCAAACCTTGGAGGGAAGAGGAGGCGAGCTTCGAGAGGGCATCCGCCTGTGCATTTTCCTCTCGGGGGACCCGTTGGAGTTGAGCATCTTCAAATAAAGCCAGTAGCCCTTCACTTTTGCCAAGTACTTGGCCATACGCTCGTCTCTTGCTTCGTACTCCCCAGACACTTGGTTCACGACTAGCTGTGAATCACTGAAGACCTTGATACGTTTGGCCCCTGCTTTGCGAGCCATACAGAGTCCTTCTATAAGGGCCTCGTATTTATCCTCGTTGTTCGATGTGAAGAAGCTTATACGGAGGGAGTATTGCAGAACAAAATCATCTGGACCGGTCAAGATGACCCCAGCCCCGCTTCCGTTGGCGCACGAGGACCCATCAACATAGAAGATCCAGAACGGGGGTTCCTCAGCCAACTCACAGTGGTCAGGAATGGTGCTCTTCATAATGAACTCCGCTAGGGCTTGCACCTTGATAGCGGTTCGGGGTTGGTAGCTGATGTCGTGCTGGCTCAGCTCTATGGAACATTTCATTAGACGTCCCGATGTCTCGGGCTTGTGGAGAACCTGCTTCAGCGGCTGGTCTATAATATTACAGATTTTTAAATAATGTTTTTAAGATTAATAAATGAATTAAAATGATTTTTGGTGACTTAATAAATATTTTTCTGAAAATTTATCTTTTTACACGTGCAAAACGTGTGCAAATGTTTTCTTGGAAAGTTCAAAAATCAAAAATTATTTTAAGGAAACTCATTATTTATTATTAAATTATTACTTGTGAATTTTATGGATTTTTACAGATATTTATTGGACTTATTTGCAAATATTACAAAAAGATGGACTTTTGTGCAAAATTACCACTTGGAGTGAAAACTCCATATTTTTGGATTTTTGGACTTAGCATGATGCCTAGTCAACTCAGAGGTAGAGAGTTTACTTTTTGTTTTAACAAATTTGGTTTATTTTACAAGTTTTGATGAAAAATGGTCTTTTTGCAAAATTGCCACTTGGAGGGGCAAAAGTGCAAAATTTGTTTTCTGGGTTTTTCAGACAGTGTCAGTTGACTATTAGGTTATTTTTTTTTGTTTTTTAAAACTCAATTAAGTTGGTATTATTTGATTTCCAAGTATAAAGATTTATATATATAAAGATATATTTAAAAGAGGTATTTTGCAAATCTATTTACAAAACCCTAAAACCTATTTTTCTGCCCTATTTAAGAGTGGGGTGCAGCCGTCTCTTGCTGTGCCACACAAGGATTTTTATCATTGCTATTTTCTTGGAGTTTTCAAGCGAGGATTCTTGGTTTTCTTGCGAAGGAAGATTTCTCTTATTCTTTATTTCTCTTCGGTTGATTCTTCATAGATATGAGTGACATATTTATTTTGTATTGTTCCATGTATGTTGTATGTGATGATTTAACTATTAGAAAGCATGTTAGGAGTTTGTATGAAGATATAATATATTTGAGGAGTATGTGAATTCAAAATTGAATCTTTACTTGAAATTATGCCTTTGATGAATTAAAACCCTAATTGATGAATTGAGATTGTTAAAGAACCTAATATAAATCATGAGTAGATGACTTTCTTTCAAATTCCTACTGATTTGGTTGGATATAATGAGTGGTATGTTGTATAATGTACAATTTGAACATTTTTTTTTGATGATACGGATAGAGTCAAAAGACTCCAGCCAGCAATTAATAATAAATTACGATCAAATAGTTACAAGAGAGGTTTTACAAGCGGTAAAACGATGCAAAAGCTAAAAGATATACAGATGCCGGGGGCAAAAAGGCCATCCCCTAACAGAAACCATGCTACATAAATAAAACAAACATACACACAGAACTGAACATGCAGCATCCTCAGAAGAAGGAGCAAACACCACCAGCGGTGTAGCAGAAGACAGCACCGGAGCTCCGGCGAGTCTAGTGGGGATCATCTCAGACTAAAAATTGAACAAACTCCAAAATGGGGGATGAAGCCATAAGCCAGGATTACAGGGAATGAAACGGAGTGCCCTGACGCCCCCAAGAGGACTACGACCTCCCACTCCGGCTCGCTACCTCAAGGCACAATGAGCTGTCACTAGTAAGAAGTGGAGTCACGGAGCACCGCTCACTCACAAAGTAGGGGAAGGTGTGACTCAAAACTGCAGAAGCTGAGGATCGGACATAGATGCTGCTATCCTAGCCAGAATACGAGCGCTCACCTGATTCTGCAAATTACAATAGACCTTTTTATTGTATTTCCGCTTGACGGTGGGAGGGATCACCTTCACCAATGGGGGCAAATCTGCATCAGGGTTTGACTTGCTAGGAACATCTTGGATGATGCGATAAGATGGAAAGAGTAGACTGGAATCAACTAAAGAGGCTATAGGGATGGGTTTAGAAAGGTAGGGAAAGCGGGAGAAAGAAAAGTTAACAAGAGACGGCGAAAGCTTGGGGGGAAGAGATTGCAGGTTGTGCAATACCTCCATTAGGAGGTGATTGATCCAAGTTTGAACCCCTAAAACTTGATACAACGAAAAGATGCATCTCGGAAAATGAAAAGAGAATGTCGAATGTTTGGGAGAAGAAAACATCATAGAACAAGGATAATTATAATAAATTAAAGGAACCTTAGAAGGAAGAATCGCCTTGATAGTATGCATCTGAGGGCCTGAAATGCGTCGATGCATAGCGTGCCCAAACATACTTCGAGACCAAGAACGACAAGGGACAAAGGATTTAAATAAACCTTCGTGATTAAACAAATTCAAACTCAGTGAAGGCGCCACTGAAGAACATGGGCCACGAACCTTGTAATGACCCAACCGAGGGAAGGGGACCAGTTGCGAAAACACCTTACGATCCCTAAAAAGGTCAGCAATATTAGGATGCCGAAGATTTGAACATAGTTAGGACCTTTTGCTTATATATATATATATATATATATATATATATATATATATATATATATATATATATATATATATATATATATATATATATATATATATATATATATATATATATATATATATATATATGCACTGTTGATGAAATTTAAAGAATGAACTTGATTAATAGTTGTTACACTTGATTATACTTGTGAGTAAACTATTGTGAGTAATTGTATATGGATCAAATGGATCATAAGGGGGGTTATTGAATTAAAAAGATCGAGTTTTGAAGTGAACAGGGTTATTGATTTTTGGGTCTGTGATGCACACAGCCGAAATTGGTTTTGTGTTGTTTGGTGAAGTTTTGAGAAGTTTTCAATTGGATATGATTAGTTTTAGTATTGAGATTAAATCTTCGTTATTTCCAATTGATGGGTTTTTGATGTTTTCTTAATGCACAAACATGCACACACATACTTATATTTATATCCTATTTCATTGTTTGAAGAAATTGGGTTTTCTTGTGTTTTGTGGAGTTTTGATTTAATCTTGGTTATTTTAATACTGAAATAATTCTAAACATCTTACTACTCTTATTGGTGGAGTTTTGAAGTTTAAACTGATGCTTAAGTCCGTATTTTGAATATATATGTATATATGTTGACTGATTTGAAAGTTTTTGTGAAAATTCCTATTTTGAGATCTTGGTGTGTTTTAATGTGTCTTGATGACTCCTACATGTCATACTAGACATATTCAAACATCTCAGGAATTTAGTATTTACAAGTTTGTGCTTTTATGAAGTAAAATGATGTATCGGTTAAACATGCACAGATTCTTAAACTGCAGTCTGTAGGTTCGACAGTCGACCGAACAATGTCGACAGTCGACTGTCGATGCCCTGACTGAAGCATTTTTCTTGAGTTTCAGATTTTCTGCGGGACAGTCGACTGACTACCTTATGTAGTTGACTGTCACTGCTCTGATTGATGTTTTCTTGAGTTTTTGATTTTACACGGGACAGTCGACTGACTACCTTATGCAGTCGACTGTCACTGTGAATGATGTTTTCTTGAGGTTTGAATTTTACGCGGGATAGTCGACCGACTACCTTATGCAGTCGACTGCCACTGCTCTGATTGATGTTTTCTTAAGTTTTCTGATGCTTCTTTTGAACGATTGTGCCTTCAATATTATATGGTTTAAATGATGTTTTCGCTACAGATTACAATATTTTACAGAGAAATTATATTTTATTTATAATGGATTTTTAAATGTATTCCTTTGACCTTATCAAATGAGTTATCCGTGTTTTCAAAAGAATTGATGTTTTGCGATGTTTAAAGACCTAAAAATATGGTTTTCTGGTATTTAATGGATTTAATCTTTTATTTAAATTCTGGAATTTTATGAGTGCATTAAATGAATTTGGTTTTTGTTGATTTAAGAAGTTTTCTTCATATAAACGTTTTGATGATGGATTTGTGAGTTTTATTGAATGTTTTGTGTTGATGTTCGTTTTGTGAATCTCTAGGAGTTGAATGGGAGTCCTGTGAACTGGCAAATGAGATTTGTTGATTTAGACCAGTTGGGTCTTGGGGTTGTTGTTGTGAATTTAAGTACGACGGGATACACTAACTCTATAGATGAGGATTTTTGTGTTTTAATAATAATCAACTTAAGGACAGGCACTAGTGGAGATGTGATGGAACTTGGGAAATGTAAGTATATGCTCTTGGTCTGTTAGTCCAACAGATGCGTTCCAGGACTGTTTGTTGTTCTATCTCGAGAGGACATTTGTATGTTCGCATGTCGAGGGTCTGCAGGCCTATTCACGGAGCATGCAGGGTGCATTCGCATATCGAGGGTCGGCGGGCCTATTCATGAGATGTACCCAGTGTATCTGCACGTCGGGGGCCTCAGAAGCCTATTCGTGGGGTACACGGTTGGGAGGTGATTATCCAGTTTTAGAGCTATTCTTACATGATGCTTACGCATCGAGGACTATGATGCCTATTCGCGGAGTGTTCTGGATCTTGTTTCCATCACCATAGTAGGATTAGTTGCATAACAAGGGATTTAACCCTATAAAGTGGAGATCGTTAAGGGCTTGCACCGGACCTATGTATTGTGGAATGCATATAATCTGACAAGTATGTATTGGAGAGTCAGCATATAGCATTGTTGTTTCTTGACTTGATTTTATGCATGTATTTTCTGTTTTCTACACTTGACACTTAGTCTAGTTTCACTTGTTGTTTTCATACTCTACTATTTACTATCTTATATCCCTTGATGTTTTCATGCTTTACGTATTGTTATTCCTTATTTTATTTATTCTTGCTGTTAATACATATTGTTTATGACTCTATGCTTTATATTTTATTTATGTTGTTTTTTTTATGTCACTCACACCGTTATGGCTGACCCCTGTAGTTTTGGGGTTAGGGTTATCTCTAGCCTCATGTTTTACCGGTAGGTGCTTATAGCTTGGGATTGGGATGCTTGTGGTAGATTGATGTTATGGCTCATGTAAAAATTGTAAAAGAAAGTGTTGTAAAAGAAAAGTTTGTAATTCAAGGTGTTTTGTATTCGCTGTATTTTGTAAACAAGTGATGTAATAAAAGTTGAAATAAAAATTATCTGTGTTTTTTGGCTATGTTTACTATTGTAATTGAAGTTGATGCTGAGAATTGTACCACGTATTTCTGAGATATCATATTGGAAATTCGGGGCGCTACATGGTCGGTGAGAACGACCACCGAGTGGGACAGAAAATAGGGGCGAAGTTTCCTTACCGCCATGATCAACGCGTATGCCATCTTTTCTACCTTTGGGTGCGGAGTTCTGCGTCCCTAAGGACCTTACTCACGTAGTAGATGGGACATTGCATCTTATCCTCCTCTCTTACCAGGACGACACTAAGGGTCTGCTCCGAAGTTGCCAGGTATATGTAGAGGGTTTCGCCAGACTTCGGCTTGCTCAAGAGTGGGGGGTTTACCATGTAAGCCTTCAGCTGATCGAAAGACTCTTGCTATTGTTGCCCCCACTTAAAGCCTTTCCCTCCTCTCAGGGATTTGAAGAACGGGAGGCATTTCTCCCCTGACTTGGAGAGAAAACGCCCTATAGCTATGAGGCATCCCGTGAGCCTCTAAACTTCTTTAACATTGGAGGGAGGAGCCATATTGAGTATGGCTTTGATTTTCTCAGGATTTGCTTCTATGCCCCTCTGGCTCACCATGAATCCAAGAAATTTTCCGGACGAGATGCCGAAGGCGCACTTGCTCGGATTCAATCTCATGTTGTGCATTCTCAACACCCCAAAGGCTTCCTGGAGGTCAAGGACATGCTCCTGCCCGCTAATGCTTTTGACCAACATGTCATCCACATATACTTCCATGTTACGGCCTATCTGGTCTCGGAAGACCTTGTTAACAAAGTGTTGGTACATTGCTCTGGCGTTCTTCAGCCCAAAGGGCATTACCTGGTAGCAGTACGGCCTTGGTCGGTCACAAACGAGGTCTTCGGAATGTCAGAAGGGAACATCCGGATCTGGTTATACCCCAAGAAGGCATCCATGAAGCTGAGGAGCTCGTGGCCGGAGGTCGCGTCGATTAGAGCATCGATGCTCGGGAGGGGGAATGGGTCCTTCGGACACGCTCTGTTAAGGTCAGTGAAGTCGATGCATATTCTCCAGCTCCCGTTGGCCTTTTTGACCATTACCACATTGGATAGCCATTCAGGGTAATTCACCTCCTGGATGAACCGAGCGTTCAAGAGCTTCTCGACCCCTTCTTTAATGGCTTGCTGGCACTCGGGAGCAAATTTACGTCGCTTCTGCTGGATAGGTTTAACTCCCAGAGCAATGCTGAGGTGATGCATCAGAAGCTCTTCTGAGATTCCGGGCATATTAGCCGCAGTCCAAGCGAAAAGATCGCGGTTCTCCCTTATACAATGGGAGATGTCTTCTTTGATTGAGGGGGAAAGGGCATTGCTGATCTGAAATGTCTTGGTGGCATCTCCTTCTGAGAAGGCAACTTCTTCCAGCTCGCCCACTGGCTCGGAGATGTGTGGGAGTTCGAGGGCTTCAAGGGAGAGGACCGGCCCTCCCATCGAGGTCATGTAACATTTACGAGCTGCCTCCTGGCTCCCTCTTACTTCTCCCACTCCTGCCGAGGTGGGGAAATTCAATTTCATATGATAGGTCGATGGTATGGCCTGGAGGGCGGCCAAACCTGGTCGACCCAAGATGACGTTGTAAGCGGCCTTGATGTCCACCACCATGAAGTCCATCGGCTCGGTCCGGATGTCTGGGGTTTTGCCAGTGGTCACATCAAGGGTTATTACTCCTTCGATCGTCACCGGCACCCCGGTGAATCCATGAAGAGTGTAACCAGCTGGCTTGAGCCGATCTCTTGACAGCTGAAGGCCTTAGAACGCCTCCAAGAAAAGAATATTGACTGAACTGTCGTTGTCCACTAGGATCCGGCGTACGTCAAAATTGGCCATCCTCCTCCTAAGGGCCTTGGGGTTCCTGTTACGTTTTCTGATAGGGACTTGGACGTTTGGCTGGGTTTCCGCTGCTGCCGCTGACCTGCACAAAGTTCTAAACACTTGGGTTGATCCCGGTGACGAACCCTCCGACGCTCTTATCAGTACTCAGAAAAGAAAAGAAAAAGCTTTAGGTTGGCAAAGAGTGACACCTTATAACGGTAGGAGAAGGGGGGTATTTATAGTCGTCGTGGGGATCTGTTTCGATATAAGAACGAATCTCTACTCCCCGGTGTGGCTAGATAGAAGTGGTTAGAACCACCTCCTAGGGATAAGGACGAATGAAGATTCCTCCATATCCTTTTGAACTGGCTCGTAACGGGTTGGGACCCGTATCCAGTTGAGCGGATCCGTTCGTGCGTTATTGGGCCTTGGAGAAGAGACCTGGTTCCCATCTCGGACCCAATGTATGTGAAATTACCGTTTTGCCCCTGTAAATTTTACGATTCGTGCCCGATTTGAACGTTCCCGATTTAATCCCATTTTTAGCCAACCATCAAAGCCGACCATCCCCAATCTCCAAACCCATTCTCGACCGAAACCCCACCAGCGTCGACCTCCTCTTCCCCCTTCCATCACCATAACCTCACTGCTACCACCTCCAGAAAACCCCCACCGCTCCGCCTCTGAAACCCTTACCAAATCCTGACCCTCTTCCCCTCGACTGTAGCAGCCAAAATCAAAACCCTCACTGCCGATCAACCTGCAGTAATCACCACCGCTCGACGCTCCCTGACGCGCCGCCAGCCCTCGCCAGATCCAGTCACCAGTCATTCCAATAGTGGATTCATCTTTGATTGTCGCAACTGTTATTCGAACTCTAGGTATACTCTTTCCACTTTTCAAATATTTGTGTTATACTGCCTTATCTCTAATATATTATTTGATATTCTGTCATCCACAAATATTGAGATTGAGTGTTCCACTTGCCTAATTAGAGTACAAATCAACATCGCATCGTTTACTTGCTAAGAACGCTTAGGGATTTAATTATTGATTGTTAGAAGAGAATTATTAATTGGGCTTGTTAAACTTAATTCAATTCTTGAAAATCCATCAAACCGATTGATTGTTTAAAATTCCAACTTTGATCCGCACTACATGTTGGTAAAATTAATCCTTTAAGATTTTTGGAAATTCTCTATTTAGGATTATGTTTTACATCATTTTGGTATCAGAGCGAAGGTTCTTAAAACCCTAGTTCTTGCCTCAATTATGCATCAATTTTTGCATTCATTTAGGATCGTGTAGTCTTTTAATTTTCTTTTATTTTAGATAATTTCAGATTTATTATTTAAATTAAAAAAACCCTAGTTTTCCACTTTTGGTGAATGCGTCCTCGCAGCACCATCCCAGATCCTGAAGAGCCTTTCTTATCTCTCTCAAATCACTCAATTAGGAACCTTAGACCTCCCCAACCTGAAATGGACAACTCTGATATTTCTACTACCTTAGCTGCCATTTAAGCAACTCTTGCCAATATCAATCAGAGGCTTGAGAAAGTGGAATTAAATCAAACTGTTGCCCGTGAGCTTCATTCTAATTGTTGGATCCCTCAAGGAAATGTTCGTGACGATCGACGTCAAGAACGTGACCCTGACAAACAATATAAGAAGCACATTAAGGCTGATGTGCCCCATTTTGAAGGCCATATGGAACTCCAAACTTATCTTGATTGGATCCGTACGATGGACCACTACTTTGTGTGGTTTGACATGAGCGAAGCCATGAAAGTTAAACTTGCCACAATGAAATTGACTGGGAAAGCTCAACAACAATGGACTAATCTTGAACACGCTCGCAGAGGCCGGGACCTGGTACCCATAGCCACTAGGGAAGCCATGAAAGAGAAGCTCACTGAGAGATATGTACCGTTATCGTTCCACACCCGATTGCTAGATTCGTGGAACCAACTCTATCAAGGAAGCAAATCCACCAAAGACTATATAGATAAGTTTGATGATTTCCTTATTCGGTGCAATGCCTTAGGTAAAGAGAGCGAAGAACAAATTCTCTCTAGGTTCAGGGCTGGATTACGAGCTAATTCATAGAAATATGGACTTATTAGTGGCAGCTTATGCCCTAGTCCTCGATATGGATTCCCTTAAAGCTAGTTCTAATTATTGATCCAGCGATTCGAGAGATCATTCCCCTAGAATTACCCTTCCTGGTCCCTCTAGACCTGAGCACTCTTCTCCTCAATACCCCAACAAGTCTTACCCAAGCAATCCTACATAAAATTCATATCCACTTAGAAATGATAACACGGGTAAGAATACTGAAAGAGACTATTCTAAGATTGATCCTCTCACTAAGTGCTATAAATGTAAGGGATACGGCCATGTTGCTAGCAACTGTCCCAGCCCCAGCAGGATCAATATAGTAGAGGGTACCGCTGTCATTGCTGATGAGCCCGACAATGAGTTCACCTATGAACCTAATGTAAGTGATGACTTTGATGAAAAGGGGGATGACCAGTCTCTCAATTGTATTCAGTCTATTCAGTTACCTCCATTGAATGTACTTGAGTCACCCATCCTTTCCCAAGTCACTTGGCAACCCATAGATTTTATCCCTGTGTTCGAACATTACAGAGTCACAGAGTCTGCATCCACATTTTCATTATGCATTCACGACTTGCAAAGAGAAATTTCTAAGGAAATTAATGAGAATAATTTTAACTACACGTTAACAACAGATACAAGAAGGAAATTTAAAACTCTTGATGTTGGTGATGAATTAATGGTTCAGATTCGTCTGGAAGGGTTTCCAGCTGCGTCCGTTAAGAACTTGAACATACGTGCTGCAGGCCCATTTAAGATTCTACATGCAATCAATGATAATACCTATGTCATTGACTTTCCTGAAGATTTTGGCATAAGTAAGACATTCAATATTGAGGATCTAGTACTCTATGAAGGCTCAAAATTCAATCCTAGAAATTTTCTTATAGATGAGCCTACCCTAAAGCCTAATAGTGAGATTCCCACATTTACCCCTCTACCTGATACTATTCACCCACTGACAGAAGAATTGAATAATATTTTAGATGATCAGATAATCTCTACAAGAGATGGTGGTATGTACAAGTATTTGGTAAGGTGGAAGAACAAGCCGAAGTCGGATGACACTTACAGTGATCGTGAGGGGCTCCCGCAACTGGATCCAGATCTTTTGGAGAACCATGAATGGATCACTAGTTTTGACTCAGCTGGGTCGAGCTCTCTCCCACCCAGAGAGAATGATGAGGACATCCATTCTATTTAGTTTAGTATTTTATTTCAGTACCATATTTGTTTTTGGCAATTATAGCCATATGTAATCTTTTTTTATGCATTAGAATATTTATGAGATTTTAGAATATTTTGATATTTGTATCAAGATTTGTTTGAGCCTATATATAGGTTTTGAGATTAATGAGAAGTTATGCTATTCTTGATTAAAAAATTATTGTGTTGAAGTTTTGCCCTTCATCTCTCTTTTTGTGTGATACAATTGAGATCCAATTATTAGGGTTTGTGATAAATCCTAATAAACTTTTAAGGTTTGTGATAAACTCTAAAACTAACTCAAAGCCCTAAATCCAATACAAACTCCTAACCTTAATTTCCTACATTTAAAAAAAACAACCCTAACCCTACTGCAGCCCCGCCGCCTACCCCCCCCCCCCCCTCTCCTTCATTTCGTCTTCCTCCTTCCCTCTCCCGAAACCCAACACCAACCCCTATGTCCCGCTCACTTCGACGCCAAAAATCCACCGCCATCGCCCTCGCCACCATACCCTCTCTCACATCCACCATCAAAGCCGACCATCCCCAAATCTCCAAACTCATTCCCGACCGAAATGCCACTAGCGTTGAACTCCTCTTCCCCCTTCCATCACCACAGCCTCACTGCTACCACCTCCAGAAAACCCCCACTGGTCCGCCTTCGAAACCCCACCAAATCCTGACCATCTTCCCCTCGACTGCAGCAGCCAAAATCAAAACCCTCGCTACCGATCAACCGCCAGCAATCACCGCCGCTCGACGCCTTCCAGTCGCGCCACTCGACGCCCCCTAACGCGCCGCCAGCCCTCGCCAGATCTTGCCACCAGTCATTCCAACAGTGGCTTCATCTTCGATTGTCGCAACTGTTCTTCGAACTTACTCTTTCCACTTTTCAAATATTTGTGTTATACTGCCTTATCATCTCTGATATGGCTAAAAATGGGGTTAAATCGGAACCGTCCAGATTGGGCACGAATCTTGATGCTCGGGGGTAAAAAGGTAATTTCACATACAAGTGGATCCAAAACGGGTATTGGGTCTCCTTCTCACAGAACCCGCAACCCGCGAACGCATCCGCTTTAACTGGGCACGGGTCCCGACCCGATACAAGCCCAGTTCACCAAGAGGAGAATCAGGGCCATTGATTTGACTAAATCAAATCAACAGACCTGATTGGCTCCCACCAGGGAATCAGGGGCTAATTTCCCAGAACAGAATAGGAGGATTTTCCTCCTGGCTGTTAGGCAGGAAATCAGGCCCCTAACTGTTCCAAAGGCGACTATAAATATCACCCCTCTACCACCATGACCAGGTTAATCACTTTTTCACCACCTTAAGCTCTTTCTTAATCTCTTCTGATTACTGAAAAGAGCGTCGGAGGGTGCGTCGCCAGAATCAACCCCGGTGTTTCGCACTTCCTTGCAGGTTGCACCAGGAGCAAGAAGGCTGAGTCAACTGTTCAGGTTTTTCTCGGACTCACAAATTCTATCTGTTTACCCCTACACCGAAATCAGCGGTAACAGATTGGCGCCGTCTGTGGGAACAACCACACGAACAGCCTCAGCTACTTCCTCGTAGTCCTCTGCAGCCATGCCTCCGAAGAAGGTCAGATCTAGAGGGTCGAACCGTGTGGCCAACACCGCTGACCCTACGGAGGAAGCCCCTGTCAATCCTATTCCACAGTCCGATCTTCCTCCACCGGCCCAGCAGGTCCCACCTCCTCATCCCAAGCAGCAACCCAACAATGGCCCTTCCGGCCATAATGCTCGGAAACAGAAGCAGCCCCTCAATCCGGAGCATGTTTCGGCCCATAATGGGTCATCGGACTCAATGGCTTCTCATCATCCCGACCTCCGCATCACACTCCTGAACCGCCAGAAGGACGACGACCTCCGCACCCACCTTGACGAGAGGCAGGCCCGAGAGGGAGCCTCCCGCCAGCGTCAGGGTGAGCGGTCCCCTCGTCGTCGAGACGGCAGAAGGTCCCCGGACCGCAGAGGCCGAGCGGCGTCCCCCGAGTGCCGAAGGAGGAGGCCGCATTCCCCCGGGGATCGGCGTCATCCGAGGGACCGAGAGGTGCCTATCAGTCGGGCCGAATTCCTCCAATTTCAGGAGACCGTTCTGCAGGCCCTCAACCTTCGGCAGAACGTCCAGAATGCTCAGAGGGCTCCGACGCCCCCGAGGGACCCCAGTCCTCGCCGCCGAACCCGAAGTCCTTCCCCGGCTCCCAGCCGCCAGCGGCAGCAATATAGTCCTCGCCGATCCCAGGATTACCGACGCCAGAGTCCGCTCTCCCCCTCCTACGAAGAGGAGTCCGGGGGGTCATACGATTACCAGCGAAGGGACGACGCCCTCATCCGCCGTATCCACGAGGTGGAAAGGCGTATCGGCCGCATGGACAGGGAGGAGGAGTCCCGAGTAGGAACCTTCCGTCCCAGCCGACCTCCCTTCTCACGGTCGATCATGGAGGCCCACATACCGAGGAGTTTCAAACCACCACAGTTTGAAACATACTCAGGGGGATCCGACCCGGTCGATCACGTCGAAAGCTTCAAGACCCTGATGCTGATCCATCAAGCTTCCGACGCGGTGCTCTGCAGGACCTTCCCTGCCACCCTCAGGGGGTCGGCTCGGGAATGGTATTCCAGGCTCGCCCCTTCCTCCATCTTCTCGTTCGAGCAGTTTGAAACACTGTTCATTACTCACTTCGTGAGTAGCAGGCGAGCCGAGAAGACAAGTCTCTCCCTGCTGAACCTGCGGCAGGAAAGGGAAGAGAAGCTGCGGGACTATGTGAAGAGATTCACCGCAGAGGTCAGGTCTATCGCCTCCTTAGACCAGTCCGTGGCCACCGTGGCGTTCCAGTCGAACGTCCTCAACGCCAACCTCCAATCGTCCCTAGCCAAGAAGCCCCCGCACGACTTCGCCGACCTCCTCCTGAGGTGCGAGAAGTACATCCGAGCAGAGGAGGCTGAAGCCCTTCCGAGCTTCGGAGGGCCCTCTGCAGGGTCGAAGAGGAAGGCGACGGGGGAAGAAGGGTCCAAGAAAGCTCAGAAGGACAATGGCGGTCAGCGCCGCCCTCCCCCCAGGTTCGAGAAGTTCACTCCCCTCACCACTAATGTCTCTACTATCCTAATGGAGGTGGAGAAGGAGGGGGTCATCCCTCCAGCTCCGAGGATGCACACCCCGGCGAAGAGGAGGAACAAAGATAAGTGGTGTCGTTACCACCGAGACCACGGCCACGACACGAATGATTGCCGGGCTTTGAGGGATGAGGTTGAAGCCCTCATCCGGAGGGGGCAGTTGGCCAAGTTCGGGAAGACTAACGACCGGACGGATCGCAGCTCTCCTCCGCCTCGGGGGGCTAACAAGCGCTCCGAGCGGCGTGAGGAGACACCCGAGTTCGAGGAGGAACGGGTTCTGCACCTGATCCACGGAGGTCCCATGGGGGGCTCCTCTAATTCCTCCCGGAAGGCCTTCGTCCGAGAGGTCAACTCGGTCCACAGTGCCCCTCCCCCAAAAGGTCTCGGCGTCCCTGTGTCTTTCTCAGATGCCGACCTCGAAGGGGTCCGAACCCCACACAGTGATGCCCTCGTCATCGACCTCCGCATGGCCAACTTCAAGGTGCAGAGGATTTTAGTAGACAACGGGAGTTCGGTCAATATCCTCTTCCTCTCGGCCTTCCGAGGCCTGCAGCTTTCCCGGGACCGTCTCAAGCCGGCCGGTTACACACTCCAAGGGTTCACAGGGGTCCCGGTAACCGTCGAGGGGGTGATAACCCTAGACGTTACTGCGGGAAGCACCCCTACTACCCGGACCGAGCCGATGAACTTCATGGTCGTCGACGTCCCGGCAGCGTATAATGTCATTCTAGGCCGTCCCGGCCTGGCCGCCCTGGAAGCTGTCCCCTCGGCGTATCATTTGAAAATGAAGTTCCCCACTCGGTCGGGAGTAGGGGAGGTCAAGGGAAGCCAAGAAACAGCCCGGAAGTGCTACATGACTTCCACCGGGGGACCAGTGCTCTCGCTCGAGACACTAGAAATCCCCGAGCCAAAAGCTCGGCCAACGTCCGAGCCGGCGGACGAGTTAGAAGAAGTGCTCTTCTCGGACGAGGACCCGAGCCGGAAATTCCTCATCAGCAAGTCCTTGCCGACCGCACTGTGCTCGGACCTGATTCAATGCATCCGGGATAACCGCGACTTGTTCGCTGGGTCGGCCGCGGACATGCCCGGCATTTCCAAGGAGCTGCTCGTCCATTGTCTAAGTGTCGAACCGGGGTGCAAACCGGTTCAGCAGAAGAGGCGAAAGTTCGCTCCCGAGCGACAGCAGGCCATCAAGGAAGAAGTGGATAAACTGCTGAAGGCCAAGTTCATACAGGAGGTAAATTACCCCGAGTGGCTGTCGAATGTTGTAATGGTCAAGAAGTCCAATGGCTCGTGGAGGATATGCATTGACTTCACCGGCCTGAACAAGGCGTGTCCGAAGGACCCATTCCCTCTCCCGAACATCGACACCCTTATTGACGCCACCTCGGGCCATGAGCTCCTCAGCTTCATGGACGCCTTCTCAGGGTACAATCAAATCCGAATGTTCCCTCCGGACATTCCGAAGACCTCCTTCGTCACCGACCAAGGCCTCTACTGCTACCGGGTAATGCCGTTCGGCTTGAAGAACGCAGGCGCCACCTACCAGCGCCTCGTCAATAAGGTCTTCCAGAGCCAGATCGGCCGAAACATGGAGGTGTACGTTGATGACATGCTCGTCAAGAGCATCCACGGCACCGATCATGTAGCTGACCTCCAGGAGGCCTTCGGCGTGTTAAGAAAGCACAGCATGCGGCTGAACCCGAACAAGTGTGCGTTCGGGGTCTCCTCGGGAAAATTCCTCGGCTTCATGGTAAGCCAACGAGGAATCGAAGCTAACCCCGAGAAGATTAAGGCCATATTAGACATGGCCCCGCCTCGGAACATCAAGGAGGTGCAGAAGCTCACCGGTCGGCTCGCTGCTATCGGTCGGTTCCTCTCGAAGTCGGGGGAAAAGTGCCTCCCCTTCTTCAAAGCACTCAGGGGGGCTAAGGGTTTTGAATGGGGCCAGCCACAACAGGAGTCGTTCGACCAACCGAAGGCATACTTGGTGAACCCCCCTCTGCTCAGTAAACCGGTCCCGGGCGAGACCCTCTTCGTCTACTTGGCTGCTTCCGAGCAGACCCTAAGTGCTGTCCTGGTAAGAGAGGAGGACCGGTCCTAAAGGCCCATCTACTACGTGAGCAAGGTGCTTCGGGACGCCGAGCTTCGCTATCCGAAGATTGAGAAAATGGCCTACGCCCTAGTCACAGCGGCGAGGAAGCTTCGGCCGTACTTTCAATCCCACTCGATCGTCGTCCTCACCGACCAACCCCTAAAGCAGATCCTCTACAAGCCCGAGACCTCGGGCCGACTGATGAAGTGGTCCATAGAGCTGAGTCAGCATGACATATCTTATCAGCCTCGGACGGCAATTAAGGCGCAGGCCCTCGCCGACTTCATCGTGGAGTCCACTATCCCCGAGGTCGGCCACGTCCTGAATGGACCCCCCATTTGGACAGTCTTTGTGGACGGATCGTCCTGTAACGAAGGAAGCGGTGCCGGCATCATACTGAACGGCCCAGACAACTTCTTCCTCCAGTACGCGATCCGTATGAACTTCAAGGCCTCGAACAACGAGGCGGAGTACGAAGCACTCATCGCTGGTCTCGGACTTGCACGAAGTGCTGGGGCGCAGCGCCTCCGAATCCACAGCGACTCCCAGCTCGTCGTGAACCAAGTCTTAGGCGAGTACGAAGCTCGAGATGAGCGGATGGCAAAGTACCTTGCTAGGGTTCGGGATCTCATGGACCGGTTCGAGGAGGCGCTCATCCAGCGGGTCCCTCGGGAAGAAAACTCACAGGCCGATGCCCTCTCCAAATTGGCCTCGTCCTCACTTCAAGGTCTCGAACAGACCGTGCTGATCGAAGTCCTCTCTAAGCCGAGCATCGAAGACGAGACGCCTGCCTCGACGGAGTCGTTGCCAGTCATGTTACAAGACAATTGGATGAAGCCATTGGTAGAATTCTTAAGGGATGGAGTTCTGCCTTCGGATCCCAAAGAGGCTTGCCGAGTCAGGACCCGGGCCGAGCGGTATGTCTTGATCGAGGGTATCCTATACAAACGCTCTTTCTCTCAAATAGACGGCTGACCGTACCTAAGGTGCCTCTCTCCGGATCAGGCCGAATATGCCCTACAAGAACTCCACGAAGGCATCGGAGGGGCGCACTCGGGGTTTAGGTCCTTGGCCCGAAAAGCTTTGAATTATGGGTACTTCTGGCCGACCCTCCTTCAAGATGCCGAACGACACGCTCGGCAATGCAGCTCCTGTCAGAGACACTCTAGCATCCGACGCCTCCCTCAGGCCAACCTCGCCTCCCTATCAAGTCCCATTCCCTTCGCAATGTGGGGCATGGACTTACTAGGGCCCTTCCCTCCGGCTCCGAGTCAGTTCAGGTTCTTGGTCGTAGCCATTGACTACTTCTCGAAGTGGGTCGAGGCCGAGCCTCTCGCTACTATAACCGAGAACAAAGTGGTACAGTTCTTCTGGAAGAGCATCATATGCAGGTTCGGCGTCCCCCGTGTCCTCGTAACGGACAACGAGACTCAGTTCACAGGCGCAGCGTTCCGAGCTCTATGCGACGACCTGGCCATTCAGCAGCACTTCTCGTCCGTCTCCCACCCTCAGTCGAACGGACAGGCAGAAAATGCTAACCGGCAGATCCTCGCAGGCATCAAGAAAAGGCTCGACAAAAGTTCCAAGGGTTTATGGGTCGACCAACTCCCCAACGTCCTATGGAACTACCGCACGAGCAAGCGGACCCCCACAGGCGAGTCCCCTTTCAACCTCACCTATGGGTCCGAGGCCGTGATACCTCTTGAGGTTGGAATACCTTCCCCTCGGCTCACAGCCTATGACGAAGCACAGAATGCTAGGGACCTCAGAGCAGACTTGGACTTGATAGACGAGCTGAGGGAAAGGGCGTCGATTCGGCAGCAGAGTTACCGAAGAAGAGTTGAACTAGCGTACAACAAAAAGGTCCGACCCGCCAACCTTAAGCAAGGAGATTGGGTCTTGAGGAAGCTAGCTATATCCTTCCCCAGTCAGAAGAGCAAGCTGGCTCCGAACTGGGAAGGGCCGTACAGGATCACAAAGGTGGTTCGACCCGGAACATATCGCCTCGAAGACCTAGAGGGCAGAGAGCTTCCGAGGACCTGGAATGCCGACCACCTCCTGAAATACCAAGAAAGCGCTCCGGCGCCACTCTAAGTATCATGGAGTATCGAGCCATTCCAGTCCTCCGACTTGTAACCCATTTTTCATAAATTGTACTATGTAAAACGGTTCGCCGTTAATTATCAATAAAGAAAGCTCTATTGTGTTTGTGAATTCGCATGTTTTTCTCCCCTCTTATCACCTGCTTTTTAAATTGTGATTCCAACCAATGGTTCGGAGTCCACGTTCGGCTCGACCTCGTTCCGAACTGCTCCCACAACCGTTGAACTACAACGATGGTTCGGAGTCCAACATTCGGCTCGACTTTACCCCCTCGGCTCGTCTCCGGACGAACCAGGGGTAGATCGCCGTTCGGAATTGCTCCCACAACCGTTGAACTACACCGATGGTTCGGAGTCCAACACTCGGCTCGACTTTACCCCCTCGGCTCGTCTCCGGACGAACCAGGGGTAGGTCACCGTTCGGAATTGCTCCCACAACCGTTGAACTACACCGATGGTTCGGAGTCCAACACTCGGCTCGACTTTACCCCCTCGGCCCGTCTCCGGACGAACCAGGGGTAGATCGCCGTTCGGAATTGCTCCCACAACCGTTGAACTACACCGATGGTTCGGAGTCCAACACTCGGCTCGACTTTACCCCCTCGGCTCGTCTCCGGACGAACCAGGGGTAGATCGCCGTTCGGAATTGCTCCCACAACCGTTGAACTACACCGATGGTTCGGAGTCCAACACTCGGCTCGACTTTACCTCCTCGGTTCGTCTCCGGACGAACCAGGGGTAGATCGCCGTTCGGAATTGCTCCCACAACCGTCGAGCTATAAAAATGGTCCCGGGGTCCAGCACTTGGCTCCCAGTCCGTTCAAGCTTCTCCATAAGATCAATGCCGAAGACCGAAGCCCCACGTCTCCGGTCGGCCACCGAGCAAGTGCCTTCCCGAGCTTGCAAATGGAGAAAACTCACTTTCTCCTCAACTTTCGTGCATGATCTCGATCAGACGGCTCAGATCTAGCCACCTGCGCTAAACGACAAGATAGTGTTTTCTTGGGAACTGAGCCACCTCGAGATTCGTGCCAGCACCCAACGGCTCAGATCTTGCCACCGACGCTAAACGACAAGATAGCACTTTCTAAGGGACAGAGCTGCCTAGGAACTCGTGCCGTACCTTGTCAGCGTCGCTAAACGACAAAACACTGTACTCATGGGAACCCGTTCGGTTCAAATACTCTCGCCGACGGAACTAACACACTCGGTTCAAGGACCTCGGCACGACCAACACAGTTATAAGCAAGACAAACATGCAGAGCAATGAAAGATATTTTATCAAACAATCAGACCTTAGTACAAAACACATGGTTACAAAGTGTTTGGAAACAAAATACACGACGCCGACTTACTACACTTAGCCCTCATATGGAAAAATCTTCACTGGACTGTTCGGCCGACTGTTCGTCCTCCTCGGCTGGTAGCTCCCCTGCACCATTTCGGAGCTTCGCTACCACAGTCTGCAAGTGTCGAATCTCCGAGAGCAAATCATCCCGCTCGGCCATAATCTTCGACTGGCTGTGCCGAATACACTTGACCCGAAGAGCGTTGCTGAACGCGGTTTGCGAGTCCTCGTCCTCTTCTGCAGGGTTCAGCTCGGCAATCCTATTCTCCAGACGCTGGATCTCGGCTTCCCGAAGGTCGAAGACGGACAAAAGGTGAGCCCGCTCACCTTCAGCTCGGCGTAACTCCAGCTCGACGCTCCTAGGACTCAGAGCCGCCGTCCCAGAAGAGGCTTCGGATTCAGAGTCATCATCTGAGCCGTACAGATCAGCATATGAATCGGACGCCTCGAGCTGAAAAAAGGGGAAAACAAATAACAAAGTTTCAATACACTGTCGAAGTCCAACACTTGAAAATTTTCCAAAAAGATTCGCATTCAGACATAATAGTGTTACAGACGGCCGAACCGACCCTACAATTAGGTTTTTACAACAACCAACAAAAATGGAAAATGACATGATTAGGGCCTCTTCGGAAGGGGAATGCTTCGGTTTAGGGAAACACGAGGACGACGAGGCCTGCCCTCCGAGCTCGACCCTAAACCAACGAAGCGCAACCCCCCTTCGCTGCTGGTCCTAACCACGGCACCGGCCGAAGCCCCGCTCGACGAAACGGCCGCACTACTCTGAGCGTCAGCTGGACTCCGTCTGACCGAGGGCAAGCGTGTCGCAAGTTCGTAAAATGTAATCCCTCTCTCGCTCTCTTCGCGGGTACACGATGTGCTCCGGACATTGGCTCTATCGGGCAAGGGCTTGAGCGACGCGACCTCCTCCTCCAGTTCGATGATTCTATCCCTCAAGGCATCGTCCTTCGCCAACTTCTTCGGTCGAGGGGCCCTCGATGAGCCCGAGGCGTTGGCACTGTCGGTCGCAAGCCGTCGGTAATGGGTGACCTCGATCCCCCTATCTATCGTGATCCTTCTGAGCCTATCGACTTCGGCCAATAGCCTCTTGCGCTCGGTCGACGCTTTCTCCAGCTCGGAAGTCAGCTTCTCTCCCTCCGCCGAGCGTTCTTTCTCCGCTAACTCCAAGTATTGGACCTCAGCCAAAGGTCGTCATTCTTCTGCTCGGCGGCAGTGAGCTCTCTACGGAGCCTCACGACTTCGCCTTCGGGACAAGGAGCTGGGGGGTACTTCCGTAGTTGCCACAGCTCGCGACAGTACCTCCGCAGAGCTGCCTTCGTCTCCTCCAGCCTGCCGAGCAGGAGAAATCGATTCTGCCGGCTCTAAAAGAGCTCGCCCTTCGTTTTTGCCAGCTCCCTCCGAAGGTATACAACCTCCGTGATCGGACCGAACTTCACCTGAAAAGTGGAGATAAATCCGATGGGACAATACACGGAAACATCTACAACTAGTCACACACAAATCCGAAGCTCAACACTTGGACAAATTTTGGCCAAACAAAATGTTTTTCATTCAAAACCGAAGAGAAGGTTTTACAAAAGCGGTGGCCAGTCCGCAATGAGGCTTACAAAAAGAAACAAAACAACAAAAGACTAAAAAAGACAACCGAGTCAGGGGTCGACCTTTTTGCCGTTCGGGTCCGTCGACCCCCCGGTCTTGTCCTCGCCATCGCCCTCGCCTCCGCCTTCGCTCCAACTCTCCTCCTCGGAGTCGTCCTCCTCCTCGGCCTCGGCCTCGGTCTCCCCAGGGCCTTCGACGACTTCCGTCTCTCCCTCGGGATCCAGTAGCCCCTCGGGAACCCCCTCCTCCCCTTCCATGGGGTCGTAAAAGTGGTAGATGGATGTGTCGAAGCCCGGGTTCTTGGCGGCTACATGTTGCAAGGCTCGACCGTAGGCATCCTCCATGTTCTGGAGCATGTGCTGCGCGGCCTCCTCCTGCACGGCCTTCTTCACCTTCTTCACCTTTTTCAGGTGTTTGGCCTTGATCTTCTCGGCCCTCTTCCGAGCCGTCTCCGCTTCCGACCGAGCTTTGGCCAGCTCCTCCATCAGCTCGGCAACCTCTTTCTCCGCTCCCGACCGAGCGTTGGCCAGCTCCTCCTTCAGCTCGGCTGCCTCCTTCTCAAGCTTGGCCGCCGTGTCCTTCGACAGCTGAATGGCGTCGGCCAGCTGCTTCTCCAGACCCCCCACTGCAGCAGCCCTCTTCATCGAGAGAAGCTGCTCGGCATCAAGCTGCTGAGCGACCTTGACGCGCTCCGCCCTCTCCCGCTCCTTGTTCGCCAACTCCTCGACCAGGAAGTTGAAGTGGCAGAGAGTCTGAAAGAGAACAACACGTTAAAACCCGAACCCAAGAACTTAGAAAAATTCTAAGGAAGAAATTTGGATGAAGGAGGGCTCGGCCCACTTACCGACATAGTATTCCGAGCAATCTGCATCACGGCGTCCCCTGCCATCCCGGCCTTCAGGGTCGCTCGATCCTTCGGGGTCGGTAGGTGCCTCACCGCCTCCATGCAGATGTTCCCGTCGCCCAAGAAGCCGTCGACGTTCATCACCTGCCAGTCGGGGACGAAGATCTGCTTATGACGCTCGGTCAAGATCTTCTCCGCATCGGCAGTGAGGGGCAGAACTTGGAGGGACAACGCCTCCTTCGCACCGAACACACCGCTCGATGAGCCGGGAGTATCTCCCTTCGAGATCGGTGTCGGCACATCCGAGGTCGGAGGGTCGAGGACCGGCGCATCCGAGGTCGGAGGGTCGAGGACCGGCGTATTCGAGGTCGGAGGGTCGAGGACCATGACTTCCCCCTCCGCGAGGACCATGACCTTCGGCTGGTCGGCAACCTTCGCCACCGAAGGCTTCTTCGTGGCTCAGCTGTCCTGAGGCGCCGCCGAAGGCCTCTTCTTCTTCGCCTCCTGCTCTGACCTGCCCTTCGCCACCAAAGCTTTGTAATCCAGCTTCATCGTACCTGCACAAGCCGAATGAAGAAACTTAGAAAAATTTTCATGGACTTTAAAACAAAGAATATAAATACCAGAAGCATACTAGGGTCGATCGGACTGAGACCCACTCGGAACAGTTCCTCCTCGGTAATATCTTTCCAGCTTAGCGCTGGCAGGGCGAGGAGCTTCCTCTGGACCTCCGCCTCCTCATCACTCAGCAGCGCCTCCCTCTTGGTCCGCTTGGGCAGACCCTCCTTCGCCCAAACCGTCGGTATCACCCACGGCGCAGGGGCTCGGATGAGGAAGTACTTCTCCTTCCAATGTTTGATCGAGTCCGAATTCTCGATCAGCTTCACGCCCGTCCGGGGCGAAAGAAAGAACCTTTGTTCGTCTCGCCTCGGCTGACAAGGTCGGTAGAGGCTCCGGAAGAGGAACATAGTCGGCTTGCCGCCGACCTCTTGGCATCGGAGAACGAATGCCGTGACGTGCCTCCATGTGTTCGGCATCAGCTGGGCGGGGCTCAACCCGTACCATGTCAACACATCCACAACGAACGGGTGGAGGGGAAACCGAAGTCCGGCAATTAGGGAGTCGACCGGAAAGACGCACACGTCCGACGAGGACTTTGTGTTGGCTCGGAAACCCGGCCCAGGGAGGAGCAGTCCGTAGTCGGCGGGGATCTGGAAACCCTCTCGGATCAGACGAAGATCGGTCTCGGTAAGAGACGAGATCCTATGGTCCACCTCGGACAGCTCCCTCAGCTCGTTCTCCTCCACCAGCTTAGCCGTACCTTGGGTGACTCTCTCCAAGGTATCCTCGGCATAGTCCCGGACGCCTCCCACACTCGACAGAGTAATAGGCTGCCGACCGAACGCTCCCGCCGTCTTAGGCGTTTCCACGATCGTGACCACGGCCTTGCCCTCCCGGGACACCGTCGCCACCTCCTTAGGTAGCTCGGCCACTTCGCCCACTCTGTCCGGACGAACGACATTCTGATCGCTCGGCTCCACTACCGCCTTCCTTTTATCCCCTCGGCCAACGGCTTGCTCCGAGGCGGGGGTCTCATCCGAGATCTTAACCATTTTTTCTAAGAGAGAAGGGAAAGAGACTGACCTTGAAGTGATATGTACGGTCGGAAAGTTCACCGGAAGCAAGGAACGCTACCGCAACAGCTAGCACCGCCACCAGAGAGCTGAAAACTTCGAAGCAAAGTGAAAACTGAAGAGAGAGTGTAAAAGTAAAAAAATGAGACTTGGTCTAGGGGGGGGGGTGAAGATTTATAGTAAAAAGGAACGTCCCTTGGACTTCCAAACGAAAGTTCGCGACTTTTGGGCTGCTCTCGAAACGTCGCGAAGGCCCATCACCACTGCCTTCCTCACCAAGTCAGATAGTTCGGCGCAATGGGATCGGAATCCGAGCAAGTGCCTTCCCGAGCCTGCAAATGGGGAAAACGTACTTTCATCCAACGGCTCGGGTTGCACCACATCGCTCGGACGACTGGACCCTCGGACGCCCCACCTATGTCTAAAGGAACCAGAAAAAGTTTTGATTCAAAGCTTTAAGGCACTGCCCTCGGCGAGCACCCCCCGGGCCCTATTCTCGGTTGGTATCCCGCCGACCCACGGGCCTGGTCAAAAACAGATCGGCACTCCCCCCGTCTCTAACTCCTCCGGGTTGACATTCATCAGAAGCCATCAGCCCGGAAGGAAGACAGAGATGGGAGGGGGCCCATCAACACTCAGAAATCAGGAGAAGCGCACCATTCTGAGCTAGTTGGTTGCAACTGGAAGGCTCGGCTTGTCAGAGGACTCTGGCAACAGCGCCTTCACAGTTGCAAACAACAAGCTCAGATGGTCCGGAAGTCGAATTCGGACATGGATGATCACCTCTCCCACCATGATCTCTGCCGACCCTGACACCCGCTGCGGAGCAAACAGGGTAGGCAGAAGATCTTGGTGGAAGAACGACCACCCGTCCTTCCGAAGTAGCTCACACCCCGGGTCCGGACTACGGTCGTCGCCACACTGCCTTATTCCCTCCCGCTCCTGACATCCCCTTCGGAGCAGTGAGGAACGGGAAAAGAACAAGACAACAGGACGACCACCCGTCCTTCCGAAGCAACTCATCCCTCGGGTCCGGTCTATGGTCGTCACCACTACTGCCTCGTCCCCCCTCGCTCCTGACATCCACTTTGGGGCCGTCAGGAACGAGAGAAGAAGAAGGCAAAAGAGCAACCACCCCTTCGGACCTCGAAAGAGAAGTTACCCCAGACAGATATCTCCGAGGTCTGAAACTCTATGTTGATTGCGATTGAAATGACAAAGGAAAGTGGAGTACTTATAGCCTAACCTCCAAGACCTACCCTTTATGACCCTCGGAATTTGAAATGCCACGCATTAATTGAAGGAGTTATCCTTAATGAACTTGGGAAAATGGAACGCCGCGCGAACCCCGAAGCACCATTAATGCCCTTGGGAACAGGATCGTCTCGAGACAGAGTACGCCACATCGCTCGACCTGCCGAGACCGCCTGTCTCCGGACGGATCCCGAGCAAGTGCCTCTCCGAGCTCGCAAACGGAGAAAGCACACTTTCTCCTCAACTTTCGCGCCTGATCTCAATCAGACGGCCCAGATCTCGCCGAGGACACTAAACGACAAGATAGTGTTTTCTTGAGAAATGTGCCCGTCTCGAGATGCGCATCGTCATCCAACGGCTCAGACTGCGCCACATCGCTCGTCCTGCCGAGACCCCCTGTCTCCGGACGGATTCCAAGCAAGTGCCTTTCCGAGCTCGCAAACGGAGAAAACACACTTTCTCCTCAACTTTCGCGCCTGATCTCAATCAGACGGCCCAGATCTCGCCGAGGACACTAAACGACAAGATAGTGTTTTTTTAGGAAATGCGCCCGTCTCGAGATACGCATCGTCACCCAACGGCTCAGATTGTGCCACCTCGCTCGGCCTGCAGAAACCCCTCGTCTTCGGTCGGCAGCCGAGCAAGTGCCATTCCGAGCTCGTAAACGGAGAAAAAAGACACCGAGCTACTACGACCGTTGGATCTCTCAGAAATTCGTGCTTCTAATGATGAACAGTCCAGGCTGCGCCACGTGCACTAAAAGACAAGATAGCAATTTCTTGGGAAACGCGCCACCATCCGATGGCTCAGATTGCGCCACGTCGCTCGGCATGCCGAACCCCCCTAGTCTCCGGTCGGCAGCCGAGCAGGTGCCATTCTGAGCTCGCAAACGGAGGAAAAATCTGCCAAGCGATGGAGACTGCCAGATCCCTCAGAAAATCACGCTCGACGATGATCAGAAGTCCAGATTGCGCCACGTCATTAATCGGTATTTAAATCGTTTTTTATTTATTTAAATCGTTCTATTTATTTAAAAATTGCAAAAAAATTGCTAAAAATTCGGGAAAATTAGCTAAAAATTCTGGAAAATAATTGGAAATTTGGGGACACATTTCCGAACCCCTGAACGAACAATTATTGCCTAGAATGTACTGTTAAGGCCGCTGAGCGATTAGTAAACACGTCGCAAAATTAAATAAATAGTCCGAAAAAATAGATAAAAACCATCAAATACCCGACATGACCAGAGAACAGCAAGCGGCATCAGAAAATTACCTCACTACCCCCTTCGAGATTCTGAATCCTCCATATGGACTCCGATACAACTCCGCTAGCCACCAAAACAGTCAAACTACTCCTCAAAGGCTGATCACACTCAGTCTTTAGGAGTGGGGGGCTCGTGATATGGCTAAAAATGGGGTTAAATCCGAATCATCCAGATTGGGCACGAATCTTGATGCTCGGGGGTAAAAAGGTAATTTCACATACAAGTGGATCCAAAACGGGTATTGGGTCTCCTTCTCACAGAACCAGCAACCCGCGAACGCATCCACTTTAACTGGGCACGGGTCCCGACCCGATACAAGCCCAGTTCACCAAGAGGAGAATCAGGGCCATTGATTTGACTAAATCAAATCAACAGGCCTGATTGGCTCCCACCAGGGAATCAGGGGCTAATTTCCCAGAACAGAATAGGAGGATTTTCCTCCTGGCTGTTAGGCAGGAAATCAGGCCCCTGACCGTTCCAAAGGCGACTATAAATATCACCCCTCTACCACCATGACCAGGTTAATCACTTTTTCACCACCTTAAGCTTTTTCTTAATCTCTTCTGATTACTGACAAGAGCGTCGGAGGGTGCGTCGCCGGAATCAACCCCGGTGTTTCGCACTTCCTTGCAGGTTGCACCAGGAGCAAGAAGGCTGAGTCAACTGTTCAGGTTTTTCTCGGACTCACAAATTCTATCTGTTTACCCCCACACCGAAATTAGCGGTAACAATCTCTATTATATTATTTGATATTCTGTCGTCCACAAATATTGAGATTGAGTGTTTCACTTGCCTAATTAGAGTACAAATCAATATCGCATCGTTTACTTGCTAAGAACGCTTAGGGATTTAATTATTGATTGTTAGAAAGAATTATTAATTGGGCTTGTTAAACTTAATTCAATTCTTGAAAATCCATCAAACCGATTAATTGTTTAAAATTCTAACTTTGATCCGCACTACATGTTGATAAAATTAATCCTTTAAGATTCTTGGAAATTCTCTATTTAGGATTACGTTTTACATCACAAAGTCATCCCTCCGGTCGGATCTAGTCGACCCTCGGGACTCTCTTTCATAAGTGGCGGTTTGGCGAGGGCTAGGTGTACGATGGTCATGACTCGGGGCGTGTGGAGTACTACTCGTGGCATTATTAAGAGCTCAGAGGATATATTCTTTGAAGTTCTAGAACTCGGCCGGAGTGACTGGTGCTCCTCCAGCACGGTGGCCCCCGGTGCGACTTGGCTTATTGGAGTACGACTTCTCCGTCGACGATGTGGAGGGGACTCTCTTCGCCTCCTCAGGGAGGGGGTTCTTCTAGGCCTTGGCCTGCGGGGAGACCGAACTCTAGTGGCCCTTTGGTGCTCGGGTTGAGGGACTTCCTCAAGGGCTCGCCTTTCATTCAAGCAAGTTCGGAGGTCGACCCCCTACTGACGATTAACGATTACTTGACGGAGATCTGTCCCGGAAGGGCTTTGAGATGCCATAGAGTCAGTTGAAGGATTGTGAACTGAGATGTGGTCGTGGTGGGAGTGTTGTCCCTGACGGCTTCGACGGGAGCCCCCCTGGACCTGGGAGGAGGCTGTTCAGGCTGCGGCTGCTGAACTTGTTGGTCGAGTTAAAGAGGAAGATCTTGGGGTTGTGGAGGAGGAGGAAGAGGGGTGGCCCTTCGGCTGGACTCCGTTGCCTTCTCTTTTCCTTTCAGAGGCATGCTTAGAGACTACCTTCACCAGCGATATGTGACTGGATTGTTTTTTCTGGTTCCCACAGACGGCGCCAATCTGTTGTTGCTAATTTTTGTGTGGGAGCAAACAGATGATTTGTGGATTCTTCTAGAAACCTATAAGGCAAACATGTTGACTTCTGACTGACGTTTGACTGTTTCTTGCTGCTGCCGTTGACCTGCAAAAAGTTCGATACACCGGGATGGATTCTGGCGACGAACCCTCTGACGCTCATGTGAATAATTAGGAAGATTATGAAAGAGCAATTTTTGGAAAAAATATTGATTACCTTTTTTATGGTGGGGCAGAGGGGTATTTATAGTCGCCTTTAGAGACAGTTTAGAGATAATCATTTATCTCTATGTCCCGGTATTTTTGGATAAGATGTAGAGTTTAAATCGTTTCATGATAAGGGATTTAGTTTAAACCGCCTCTTAAGGATAATCATGAATTTGAATTACTCTTTAAACATCCTGGGCTGGTCTGTGGCAGGCTGCCACCCATACCCAATAGGACAGATCCATTTTTGGGTTATTGGGCTTTGAAGAAAGACCCAGTTCCCATTTCAGACCCATTTGTGGTGGAAATTATTGTTTTACCCTTGAGAGATTTGAGATTCGTGCCTAATTTGAACGGTTCTAATTTAATCATACTTTTGGCCATATCAATCACAACTGTTCATATCAGATCCAAGCGTTCAAATGAGTTAGATTTCAGAGTCGATATCAATTTGTAGCAGTCAACATCGGCAAAAACTAAAAGGTCATGTTTTTTTATTGTTTCTAAAAAAAGTCATATCATCTGTTTTCTCCCATACATAAAATAGCAGCAACAGATTGGTGTTGTCTGTGTGAAACATAAAAAACTCCGACAAAACTTCGCCGATAAAAAACTAATTTTTCCAGGCATCCTTCTAAAGATGAAGAATGCAGCGGTCACTAATCGTTCAGCCAACAATCCTCCTCCTCCCCGTCGAACGTGGCAACAACTCCTTCAAGAGGAGCAACAACCCCCTAAAATAGGGAAATAACCTCCTCAGTGGCAACCTCTACCTCTTCCTCAACAGGTTGATCACCCGACAGTGTAACCCCCTTTCATCGGGGATGCATTGGAAGGCTCTCATGATGATCCACCAAGCATCATGCGTGAATACCCCTGCTGACCACATTGAGAGTTTTAAAACTCTCATATGATCCACCAAGCCTCTAATGCCCTCCTCTGTATGACATTTCCAGCAAATTTCAAGGGACCAGCAATGGAGTGGTACTCCCGCCTCTCTCTATGCATCATCTTCTTGTTTGATCAGTTTGAGGAACTTTTTCTCACCCACTTCGCAACCAGCCGAAAGACTGCGAAGATTAAGGCCTCCTTGCTCGAATTAAAGCAAAGAGAGGGAGAACCACTCAAGGATTTTGTCAAAAGATTCACCACTGAATCACGCATCATCCCTTCCCTCGACTCATCTATTGAACTCGTTGTCTTCGAACACAATGTGAGACACGAATCTCTCAAAGTATCCCACACAAAGAAGCCTCATCGGGATTTCTCCGCCCTCCTCCAAAGAAATACATCCGGGCTGAAGATGCTCTAGAAGCTCTCCGTCCTCGGGTTCCAGGGGAGTCTTCCTTTTAGAACAAGCGTAAGAGTACGATGAAGAGGGACCCAAAAAGGTTCGGAAGGATATTGCATATCAGCGTTGCCCATCGACAGAACCACGCTTTGAGAATTACACTCCACTCAATGCAAACATATCCATCGTCCTCATGGAGGTTGACATAGAAGGGCAACTACGGCCTCCTTCTAAGATGAACTCCTCAGCCAGGAGGAGGGATGGGAACAAGTGGTGTGCATTTCACAGACACCATGGGCACACCACTGATAATTGCAAAGCACAATGAGAAGAACTTTGGGGCCTCATCCGACAAGGTTATCTCTCCAAATTCACCCAAAGGAGCGATGTTAGGCCTCCTCATGCTCGGCGGGCTAACAAGCGCCAAGAGAAACCTTCCGAGTCCCAAGACTTGGAACCAAGAGCAATTCTTCACTCCATCCACATGGGACCAATGGGAGGGGAGTTGAACTCCTCATGTAAAGCCTTCATTAGGGAAGTAAACTTGATGCATAACATTCCCTCCGCTAAAGGCTTAGGAGTCCTGGTGACTTTCTCAAACCAGGATCTTGAGGGCGTCCGAACACTTCATTGTGACGTGCTAGTCATCAACCTAGATATGGCAAATGATAAGGTGCACCGCATAATGGTCGACAACGGAAGCTCGGTGACATATTCTTTCTATATGCATTCTAAAAGCTTAAGCTCTCCCGAGACCACCTCAAGCCCGCAGGATACACTCTACATGGCTTCTCCAGAGTCCCCGTTCAAATAGATGAAATAGTCACACTAGATGTAACTACATGTAAGGTCCCATCCTCTTGAATGAAGCCATGGACTTTATGGTCGTTGACATGAAGGCTGCCTACAACGCCATCCTCAGCCATCCTGGCCTCGTAGCTTTCCACGTTGTACTTTCAGCTTTCCACATGAAAACTAAATTCTCCACATCATCCAAGGTAGGGAAAGTAAAATAAGGCAAGAAGCAGCTCGATCATGTTACACTGCAACGGTGGGGGGCTCGGTCCTGCCCCTCAACGTTGTGGAGTTTCCCCCAGAGAAAGGCCGCTACACCTCTGAGCCAGTTGACGACCTCGAAGAGACCCCTCGCTTCAAACAGGATATGACCAAGAGCTTGCGTGTAAGTAAGAGACTCTCCCCCCAACTCAAATAACCAATTGTCAAACATATCAGGGAGAACAAGGACCGTACAAAGTATCCAAAAGTTGTCCTTCCAGGTGCCTACCAACTTGAAAACTTGGTGGGAAGAAGATAGAAAACTCGGAACACTTAGCACCTCATGAAGTTCAGCGAGAGTGCTTAATACTCTCCTCCAGGTCCCCTTAGTTCAAACATGTAATAACGGTCGATACTTATAACGTTCACAACATGTAATAAAGGTTGGAGATTGAAGAAATCATGTCGTTTAAAACTTTTAATAAAGGCGTGCAACTATAGCAGCCGACTACATTTTTTAAATAAAAAGTTCAGCATTTTCTTTCGAAAATTATTGTACTACTCTCCCAATCAAAACAACGAGTCAGGTGCTCAGCTCCTCCTATGAGATACACCAACAATTGATCCTCTACAGACAATGAAATCGGTGCTCAGCTCCTCCTACCTAACTACACCGGAGACTCATTGGCTTCTGGAAAAAAACTCCCTCGACATCGAGTCCAGAGTCTAACTAGTCCTCTCACTTGGATAAACGAGGGTACAACTTGTGTGGAGTACATGTTCTTGGGCCAAAATCTCTCCACCTACTTGCTAAGCAAGCAAGGTGAAAGGTATGACTCACCTTGTAACCTGCTCCCAAAATAAGCTGGCACTTAAAACGTGTTCGGAGTCCATAAACATGACTCACATGCCGCTCTAGCAATATGCACATAAGTAGGTTCAAAGTACGACTCGTTTCAATCTGCTCACACAACGCATTACCCCAAGAACCAACTTATTTGGAGTCCATAATCGCGGCTGAAACTCACTCCAAGCAAACTTATGATCAAGTAAAGTTTGGGGTTTGATTCGCCGCCGAGGTGACTCTTCTCATACTCATTATCTTCCCCAAGTAAGGTTGTGAACTAAACCTTCTATAATACCCATGGATTAAAATAGTCACATGTCGGATTTGTAAAGTGAGTGATGAATGTTTATATAGAATTGCCAAGGATCCAAGAGTACCTACTAAGCTATAGCACTTTTGGTGAGGTTGCACCATGTGACATGCTCGTAGGCGTGTACGTAGCTGAGCTGGCCCGGGGAGTTACAAATGGTATTAGAGCCAACTTTCGACACCGATGGTGGTGCCTTAATGGATGTACACACTGATAGGATCAGGGACAATATGTTGGCAGTAAGGCCAGGAGTATGATGGAAGGTTTAGGGTAGTGACATCCATGTGGACTTTATCGGCTAGAAAGGAGGTCCTGGATTGGATGCGGGTCCCAACTTAGCGAGGACGCTAAGTCCAAATGAGGGGTGACACATAGTCTCATATTCGATTTGTAAAGTGGGTGATGAAAGTTTATATAGAATTGCCAATGATCCAAGAGTACCTACTAAGCTATGGCACTTTTGGTGAGGTTGTGCCTTGTGGTGGGGCCGTGGTTAGGTTATGTGTGCGTAGGCATACAGGCTGCTGAGCAGCTCCGGGGCGTTACACCCTCAGCAATGCTTGACAAAAACTCCCTCAATAAGCTGGGTTACGGGACTGGCTCCCCCTATAGCTACTCCTCTAACTCGGCAAAATGAGGGTACAACCCGTTCGGAGTCCATACCCTCCAAGTCGTAGTTTCTCTATCTACTTACCTACAGTTAGATAGTAGCTTGACTCGCATGATAGTATGCTCCCATAACTTGCTGGTCAGAGTCCATGACTATGGCTTGTATGTCGCTTAAGTAATTTGCATGAAAGTAGATTCAAAGCTAGACTTTTCATTCGATATGCGCCTACAACTCGCTACCCCCGGAGTCAACTTGTTTGAATTCCTCAACCGTGGCTTAAAACCATTCCAAGCAAACTTGTAAGCAAGTCAAGTTTGGAGTCCAAGCCGCCACTCGAGATGACCCCTCAACTCGTTACCTCCCTCAAACAACGATTACGAGTCTAACCCCTCTTCTAAGCCACCACTCTCACAACTGGCTCAAAATAAGTTTCCTTAACAAGTCAAGTTATGGGTCCAACCTCTTTAAAGCTATTCCTCCAAGCTTCTGGAATAAGGAAGCAACGAGTTTAGGATCCAACTCTTCCCCAGAGCACTGTAATACTTTTCTCCACCGCAGGATCAGAGTTCATCTCTTCTTTAGAGTTACTCTCAAAGCTCTCCAACTCCAAGAAACAAGTTAGAAGTCCACCTCCCCTCCCCTCTAGAGCTTCTACTGCACATCGCTAACTCTCAAATAGCAAGCTCAAAGTCCAATGCTTCAGCTAGGGCTACCCCTACAACTTTTTAACTAGAAAGCACTAAGTTCGAAGTCTAGCTCGTCACTAGATGTAACACCCCGAATTCCAAATACAACTGAATTCGAGATTCCACAGGATCTTTACGCTTCTTTCGTACAATTTTACAAGGAATTTAAAACTTTTCACTTTACATCAGAGTTACATGGAATCTTTACACTTTACATTTTGCAGTAGAAGCAAATTTACAATATTTATATAAAAGTACATCAACATTTGAATAATCTCTAAGCATCATTTCTCCTTTAATCTTTATCGGACCACTTCCCTGCATACAAAACTATTGGTACGTCAGTTTATTCAACTAACGGAAATTATACACGGCCATCCTCTCTATGCCGGAAACAGTATAACGATTCTCATTTCTTAACAAAATCACAAACTTGTTCACAAAACAGAGCTAAAGGGACTATCTTATTGATGTCGTGTCATGCTGTGCACTTAGTCCTTAATGCAGTTGTTATGTTATATGACACTAATGCGCACTTGTTTGGATTCTATGCATCCCATACGACATAGGTCCGAGGGCAAGCCCTTAATCGTACTTCATCTTATAGGGTTCAATCCCTCGCCATGACTTAAACTACTATGGTAACTACGGTAAGTATCCTAGATGTCTTATGATCTACGAGCCCATGCCCAGGCAGTCTGGAGGGGAATCCCACGCACTGACATGATGCATCAAGCAGGCAGACTATGGATAATTCAGCCTTCGCCATGGAACAATGGCACCACCCGTAGCCACCAAAACACCCCACAAGCGTCGCCACCGGGACGATAATTCTGGAGTAGTGCTCACGCCATGTCATGACGCATCAAGCAGGAAGTCTGTGAATCACTCTCACACCGCCAATCCGATGACCCTCATACTCGTGTTTTTCTCATACTTTCATCACATCTTCGCTATGTATCTAGTCCTTAGTTCGTTAGAATCATGAACAAAATCAATTATCTAGAGTTAGTCTTTTCACTATACCGGTCTTAATTCTTTATTCAACATGACCCAAATCTTGGTCTTTTCATTTTCAATTTCATTTCAATTCATTTCTTTCCAATGCCAGTATGAGGCTTAGCTACACTCTAGTTCTCAATTTCAATTCACAATTTCACAAGAATTGAGCCTTTCAAACTCATAAGTTCATTTTTCATGATTACATCAGATTTTCCTTTTCTTGTTCATAGCATTCATAATCGTAAAACCTTTCATAAATTCAACAGAATAATTTACTTCACTTCATACGCGATTTCATGCAAAGGTAAATAAAATTCACTTTTCTAATCCATCACATACAATCTCCATTATCAAAATCTTTTTCAAGCAATACATATATGTGTTTATTTTTGTCACGGGACGGAAATTAAAATCTGAGGCGTCAGAATAATCTGGACAGTCGGCTCAAAACATAGCCAGTCAACTGTTCAGCTAAAGAAAATATTCAAGAAAATGCTCGGGGTAGTCGACTGCTAACACGATCAGTCGGCTGTTCCGAAAAGATTTAAAATTCAAAAAAGGATCAGGATAGTCGACTGTTACTCAGACCAGTCGGCTGTTCTGCAGGGTTTTAAACTCAGAAAGTTTTGATATTCAGGTCAGTCGACTACTTATGCCTATTCGGTCGACTGGTCAGCAATAAAAATGGAAGTACGAAAACGTTTCTTCTTCCCTTTCGATTGGTACACAACATTTCAGTTTAACTAAAATATGTTCATTTATCAACACTAACATGCAACTTTATTTGACTACCATCATTACATGCATGGTTTACAATTTAATGTAGAGATTCTCACAACTCGTGTTTTTCACACAACCACGATTTCTAACAACATATTTTTTTTCTTCTTACTCATTGTTTTTCTACAGAGATGAATATTAAGTCCAAATTAGCATACTAGATTAAAATCAAAATAACATAACATTAATCATATCATTCCATTAAGTTCACTCATTTGTTTCTTGCAATCGCACTTGTGTTTCATTTTCATTCAAATCGTAGTATTAACAAAAGCAATAATTTCACTTGTTTATTCATGCATAATTAGTACAAAACTTAATATGGTGTGTTTCATTCTCTCAGACCAGTCGACTGTTCGACTTGATCGGTCAACTGTACGGCTAGTTTTCCAATTTCTCAAAATGTCTTTAGTTCTTTTCCATTCATTCAAGTTTTCATATGATGTATATAGCATGGGAGATTTCATTATAACAATCATTCAATCAATCTATCTTTACACACACATAATGCCAATTCAATCTCAATCCTAGCATGATTTCTATTCTAGAAGTCATGAGAAACACCCACCTTTTTGAAGAAACAAAGAGAAATCCCTAAATCCCTTAGAGCTTCCTAGATTGCGATGCACGCCTCCTCCTCCTTGCTCCTTGCCAAAACCGAAGCTTCAAGTTGGGGTTGAATAGCCGGCCTCCAAGGGAATACTCACACTAGAAACTACTCAATCTTTTTCTCTCTCTAATCTTTTCTCTCTTTAACAAATTTTTCTATTGTACTAAGATGAGAAAAAACTATGTGGTATTTATACTCAATTTTTGGTGGATTGAATGGCCAGGATTAGATCAACTAGTTAGAGATTAAGGGCTAGGATGAATTAGGGAGTTGTAGCAACTACCCATGATGAGATAACTACCTCCACACTACTCCCATGTCTCCCTCTCTCTCAAAACCAGCCCACTAAAGGGTGTGCAATGCACACTATATTGCATGCACGTGCTACCCTAGTATCCCTCATTAAAAGTTTGTACAATTTTAACAAATTAAATTGTTCACATTTTGTCTCTTCATGACAAGTGTGGCCATTTAATTAATTTATTAAATTGGTGGGCTTAGGTTGTGGGCCAAACAACAAAATAGTAATAAATTAGAGTGGGCTAAAACAATTAATTAGTGTTTTAGGCTTTTTAGAAAGTTAAGCTTTTTAGGAAAATAAAGGAATGGAAAAATAATTGTTCATACTATCAAAAGAGATTTTGTATATAAAAATAAATAAATAATATACATATGAAATTTTCACGTGCACAACACGTGAAAGTCAATATTTTATTAAAAGAAAAATTTAGGGTATTACACTAGAGTCGCTCTCCCAACTTATGGACTTGTAGCAATGAGCCGCAACACCAAGAGAGCAAGAGTTGAAAAAAAAAATGCTTGGAAAATCCATATAAACCCTCTAGCATAAGCACTTAGCCCATCGGGAGCGAAGCTTCTCTTCATAGCTCCTCAGTGGCCTCCCCTTCACAGCTCCTTTTAGGCCAAACTCCCCTTCATAGCTCCTCTAGGGCTATGCACTAAACTAATGTAATGCCACGAATACAAAAATATGGTAATTCGTAGCTCAACAGGATCTAAACTTCACTTCGTACAATTTTAAAAGGAATTTTGAAACTTTTATTACATCATTGTTCTTTTACATCAATAACGCAGTAGAAAATAAATGAAGTACAACATGATAAATATAAAATTTCAACAACTTGAACATGTAACTAATCATCAGCATCAAATTCATCTCTATATCTTCTTGTAAGATCCAAGTCCTGCATATGAAACTGTGGGCACGTTAGTTGCTTACAATCGAAGCAATGTTACAAACAGCGATCCTCTCTATGCTGTATTATAACGAAATATCTTACTTCAACAAATCACAAACTTGAATGCATATGAAAGTGTGAAGAGTGAATACCCTAGATATGTTAGTGTATGACATGACTTAATGCCTAATGCAGGTGTTATACTACAATGACACTAATGCATACTTGCTCGGATTCTATGCATTCCATACTACATAGGTCCGAGGGCAAGTACCTACGTACTCCACATTAAAGGGTTTAATCCCTCGCCATGATAACTACCCAGTAATAAAACAAAGTTTAGACATTCCACGAGTACGGATTCCAGTCCCGGAGATCCACCGCCCGACTATACAGAATTCTCAGCGTGCGAACATCCCGCAAGTGTCCCTCTAGCCCTGGTATACACATATACACTGGAGTACGGCCTACTATCCGCCCGACTATTATGATCCCGGAATCCACCGTCCGATCAATCATAATCCCGGATTTAATTAAGGCTCTCCTCCATTGCAAGCAACCACAGCCTCGAAATCCACGGCCCAACTGGGTCTATAGTTCCGGAATCCACCGACCGACTATATAGAGGCCCTCCACTTACGTTTGCCCAAGTTTATTACATCTTCAGTTAGTGCCTAATTCTTAAGTTTGAACATGAATAAATAATACTACCTAGAGGTAGTTTACCCTCCTGTCGGTCTTACACAAAATACTAACGACACCCTTATTGACCACTTCTCAAAAATCAATTATTCATTAATATTACTTTTTTCGGTACCTGGGTATCACTAAGCCTCTAGAATCAACATCTTTCCATGTTCAACAACTTGGGGTACTCATCCCCTTATAATTCATATTCTCAAATTTCATGTATTCATAATTTATTCAAATTCTTTCATTTATTCTTATTCATTCATTAATAGCTACAATCTCAACCTATTCATTTTCACAGAAACTTTTCATATTCATCCAAAACTCTCTTGAATCAAGTTAATTAAGATTAAGACTAATCACTTTAAAATTTATCTTTGAAAATCAATCTCATCATCTTCCTTTGATTTATTTTGAACTAATCTTAACATCTTAATCCTATATATATGTCTTTCTTAAGTTCACACTTCATCTACTCATGAATATGAACTTTACTTTCCCAAAATATAACTTAAAATAACGAGAATATATTTTCAATCAAGTCGTTTAAGTAACATTGCAAAACAGTAAATTCAAAGTTAGAAAACTGCATTTCATGCTATTTGTAAAAATCATAAAAAATTGTATACTTCATGAGACTTAGCGTTCTTTATATCAAACTGAAGGTATACAAGTCTACTTTCATTTTGTAGTTATAAGTTTTCTCAAAATACCATATCTATAACCCTGAATTCTTCAAAATATATAGTGGGGTCGAGATACTGAAATACTGCTACAGTACAGTCTTGTAAAATTCATATAAAATCCAATCTTTATGAAAATTTAAGTTCTTGGACTTTTCAGAAAGGTTAACGTGTCTACTATAATTTTTTAGTTCTGACTTTTCTCAAATTATTTCATTTACAATGCTGAATTAATCATAAACCGAAAGGTGTGCAGAATTCCTACAACCAGCCAACTACTAACCAGTTTTGAGTTTAGAATTTATTAAAATAGTAAACGAACTCCAAATCTTATGAAATTTTAAAGAGATGCTACTGACATATACAAGATGCTCCCCAAAAAGTTTTAGTTCCAAATTCTAACTATTTTATTAGATACGATTTTCTGAAGTGTAAACAAAATTTAAAACAGTAACTTTCTTTGCATAAATTAGCAACTTTGTGTACAAATCTATATTCATATCATTTAGTCTAATCATGATGTACTACCATGCAATCAAACAATATCAATTCAACTTATCTTCATGAAAATCTTTCAATTAGCATGCATCTTCATTCTAAATATCATCATTTCAATTTAATCACTGCTCATATGCAGATCAAGTTTATCTATCAATTCACCTACACATACATGATACTATAAATTAGAAAGCTCAAGAAGACACCCACCTCAATGAAGGTTCTAAGGTAGAAGAAGACTCCTACAAGTTGCTCCTAGCTTCAAGAATGCGACTTTCTTCTCTCCTTCATCCAAGTAAGAACTAAAACAATTCTCTCTTTCTTTTCCTCTCTTTCTTATTTTTATCTTTTGTTTCTTTTGATCTTTGGTGCAAGATTATGAAGGAAAGGGGGTGGTATTTATAGGGTTTGAGAAGGCTCTTCTACTACTCAAATTAAGTATTCTAATTCATAACCCACATAACCCCCTTCACTAATTGCCCACTCACCATTACTCTCACAAACTCCCAACTCTTCCAATTCTTATGCATGGCTAACTCTTTTTGTAACTTTTGGGTTGCACTACGTGCACGTGCAACCTACAAGGACACACTCTCATTTGTTACTTGTTATTTATTTATTTGTACATGTTGTTTACATGACAAGTGTACAACTAATTGTAGGATTTTTCTTAGTGGGCTTCCTCTTGTGGGCTTGGTCTATTTTTATTTATTTAATTTATTTTAATGGGCTTAAAGTTTTCTATTAGGCCTATGGGTTGTAATAGGCAACAAAAATAAATGAAAGGAAATCGTGCATAACTTTTAAATAAAATTGAGAACGAAAATAATGAGATGAAATTACACGTGCGTTGCATGTGTAAAAATAAGAAATGTATTTTTATTTAAAAAAATTAATACGGGATGTTACAAATAACCTCATGAACGACTATTCTGTAGAGTCCGGTGATACCCTTCATCCTGCTCGCCTCCCCAGCTCGCTTCTTGAGCGGTCATCTTCACTAACAGCGAATTCGGAGCTCAACTCGTCTAGCAGTACTCCCCAAACTCACCTACCAAATGGTTCTTCCCTAGAGCTCGATGATGCCCTTCATCTTGCTCGCATCTTGAGCGGCCTGCTTATTCTACAATTATCTTTGGAGCTCAACTCGTCCCTAAAGCTGCTCCCTAAACTCGCCACCAAAATAGCTCTCCCCTAGAGTCTGTCAATCCTCTCCCGCTCGCCCCCGAGCGGCCTTCTTCTTCCACAGGTGAGTTCGGAGCTCAAATAATCCCTAGTGATTCTTCATAAACTCGCCTCCTAAATGGCTCTCTCATAGAGCCTAGCAATATTCTCTCGCTTGCCTCCCAAGCTGCCTTCTTCTTCCACAAGCGAGTTCAGAGCTCAACTCATCCCTAGAGCTACTCCCTAAACTCGCATCCCAAACAACTCTTCCCAAGAGTCTTGTGAAGCTCCTTCTCATAGCTCATCTGTGGTGAATCTCCTCTTCTTATCCCACCGGGAGTGAAGCTCCACTTCTTAGCTCCCCCAGGGTGAAACTCCTTTTCATAGATCTCTGACGCCAAAGCTCTTCTCAACTTCCTGTAGACAAAGATATTGAAAGCCTATTTTGACCTTAAAGACGGATGATTTCTCAACCGACTTATGAATTGAGCTTGTAGGTCTTCGAGTTACCTTCGAGACGTGGGGTGATACGCTCCAATCTGACCTCTATAGCACAGGAAAAGTTCATTATTCTACAGCTGCATACAGATCTCTCAAAAAAGCACACCAAGTGAGGAGAAGCTTCTACAAGCTAAGGAGATAGCCTAGTTGTTGGGGTACTCAACTCTTAACTCTAAGGTCATGAGTTTACCCCCTGGCAATCCCATACTCAGTGCAATATTGTTTTGTAGCAAAGCAAAAGCACGTGTGTCGCACGTGCTGAGGTGGAGAAAGGGGGAAAGGGGAAAAAGTTGAAAAGTTGACCCTGATTGGGTTAACACACCATGTGGTGCCACAACATCGCACCATGTCAGCCCCACCAACCCCTTATTCGATGTCACACCAAGTAATTGCGGATCCGAGTAGCATGAAGGAATTGATGCACGTGGACCGTTGGATCGTCCTGATTTATGCGCTCATCTTGATCAACGACTCAGATCTCCTCAAGATTGTACCCAGTGCTTCACACCGGGTATGGGTGCCACTGGGTAGCCTAGTCCGCGATCCTGACCACCTGATTTCCTCAACGCTTGAGCTCGCCATGATTGACAACCCACGTTGCGCCACATTAGCAGGTATGAGTTAATTAAAAAAAAAATATATAATTCCTTTTTAATATTTAAAAATTCTAAAAAAAATAATTAAATTTCGAATTAATTAATTAAACAATTCTAAAAATATTTATTAATTCAAAAAAAGTTAAAATATTCCAATTAAAGTAATTATAAATTTAGAATAATTAATTAAAAATCATATATTAATTATAAAAATCGGGAAATTGAATGAAAATTCAGAAAAATAATTAAAATTGGGGAAAAATATGAAAATAAAAAAATCCTGAAAATTCTAAAAATAATTATGGGTATTTTTAGAAACTTAGAATAACATCGTTACACACCGAACAAGATTTAAACGTCCCCGAAAATTTTGATAAGTTCGGTAAACCCTTAAAAGTGGGCGAACTACTCTGCAATGGTTGTGAAACTCGGTCTTCGGGAGTGGTGGGCTTGTGATATGGGTGAAAAAAGGCCAAACCGGGACCATTCAAATCAGGCACAAAACTTAAAGCCCTTATGGTAAAAATAGTAAATTTCACCATAAACGGATGTGTAAAGGGAGTTTGGCCTTTTTCAAGCCCAGCTAACCAAAACGAATTTGTCATATTGGGTTGCCATTGTGGACCAACATGAAAAGAGTTCATAATTATCTAAAAGGATGATTTAAACTCCTAATTATCCATAAGAGACGCTTTATAACCTTATCTCTTCACCAAGAGAAGAGTCATAACTCTATCTTTTCATAAAGATGAAAGTAACAAACCATATCAAAACACCGGGAAGTAAAGATAAATCAATATCTTGAAATTGGTCTCCAAAGCGACTATAAATATTCATTACCTCCAGAGGAACCAGGTAATCAGTATTTGGCTACTAAAAACTCTCTTATATTTCTGAGGTTTTTGACTTGAGCATCGAAGGGTCTGTCGTCGGGACCAACCCCGGCGTTTGAAACTTTTGCAAGTTAATCAGGAGAGATCACAACTAGCACTGTCACATTTATCCGATACACGGACCCGGAACCGACATTGGACCGAAACTGACCCGATCTATACAGGTCGGGGTTCGGGTTCGGGTCCTAAAATAAGATCCGATGTACTTTCGAGTCTGGGTTCGGGCCCGCTCAAAATAGAACCGACCCGGATCCGGACCTGGACCCGTTAAAAAAAACCTTAAAAAATATGAAATTTGAATAATAGTGTTATAGGGATACACATAAATAGTAAATATTGAATATAGATGTGTAAATATAATATTTATTCATGTGCTTAAGTGTAATTTTTTTTGAAACCGTAGGATATCGGGGGCAAAATATTTACGCGCAAATATTTATTCCCTACTACCGGATCCGACGGGTAGACTTTTTTAAATAGGACCCCGACTCTAACCCCGACCCGGTTCTTGCAAGTCCGAGTTCGGGTCTGGGTCCAATTTTTTGACCCGTGAGGTATCGTGTCCGGGTCCGAGTAGTGGAGGACCCGACCCGATAGGACCCGATACCAGCTCTGATCACAACCGTTCATTTCAGATCCAAGCGTTCACATGAGTTAGATTTCAGAGTTGAGATTAGTTTGCAGCAATCAACATCGGCAAAAACTAAAAGTTCATGTTTTTTATTGTTTCTAAAAAAGAATTCACATCATCTGTTTGCTCCCACACAGAAATTAGCAGTAACAGGACGGAAGTTCTCAGTTTTTTCTTCCATAATCCGAGCTCAAAGAAGAGATAAGAGGGTTCTATGGAAAATGTGGTTAGAAATCCATAATAGAGTTTGACCACAACGAGAGAATTTATTATCTTCATGCATAAGGATAATAGGTTACCTAGTATACAATATTTCAAAATCATCACAAACCTCCCATTTTATTTTCTATTTCAATTTCTCGATTATTTTAGTATGATTTCTTAACATCTTACATCCCTCTCTTTTTCTTATCAAAAAGCCAAAATATGGAAATTGACGACTACAACTCTATCTCCAAATTGTCATTTACCAAATTTGGCATTTGACGACTACATATGCTCTAATGGAGATGGGATTGTTCTCTTCACCTAGGAAGATTGGGATTGATTGATCATTGGAATGTATACTTTTGCACGAATGTAGCTTCGTTCGTCGAGTAGGTAACCAAAAATGAAAGAAATACCTTTTCTGTTGTGGTGTTGTGCGACATTCATCGCCCAAGTCGGATGGAATGAACGTTGGCAATGGACTAGCTACGATCTACATTTCAATAAGATGTTGTGGTTTTTGTGTTACCTAAATAAATTATTTTGCGTGCTTCTCTGGAATGACAAGTTTTTTTAATCAACAATGATGTGGGAAAATGCTTTGATCTGGAATTTTATTGGCAATCTTCCTCTGTCTCCATGACTAGATCGTTCCTTACGAAAATATCTCTCAATAGGGATGAAAATTGTCCTAGTTTCTAATGTCTTTTACATAATTTCTTCTAATCGACCATGATATAATTATTGTTGTCCTAATTTCTAATGTACATCAGTTATATTTCTTCTCATCGATCATGAGAGAGATTTTATTTTGCTTATTGAACCATGGGTTTTCAATAGATCACTGTGACCCTGTCTTTTTTATCCAATCTGTCGCACTACCCCTTGCCATTGTCAAGTTGCAAGGTGGTGTTTTGGGCATGCATGTAGGGCCTACGTTGGCGCCCTAGTTAGAGGAGTTGATCATAGATGTTATTGTCGTTGGCTGCATAGTTGTTAAGTTGGATGTGTATATAGGGGACTACGACTGTGAGGTCGGTTTGCTAGTGTTGTCATGGAAGTGGATATATGTATCAACACATCCATGTCTCTTTCTCCAGTTGTAGGAATGTGGGTTAAAGGGGCCGACGGTTGCTCACAACCATATTGGACAAAGAGTGATTTGGTTAGCGTGGAAAGTTCACAATAAGGGTTTGCTTTGTTTGGAAACATTTAAGTTGGGGAATGGGAAGGAATGGAATGAAAATGAATGGAGAGGAATGGAAAGAAAGGGAAAGGGATGAATTAACTTTATAAGTTGTGTGTGTTTGGCAACTAGTGAAATGAAATTGACTTTTTTTTGTTTCCATTCCCTAGTCTTGTTTGACAAACAATGGAATATTATGGATTACGGCATTTTGAAAAACCTTTTGATAACATTTGTACATGGACATACTTCTGACATTTTGCATTTTAGGTTGAGTAATGAATAAAATTGTTTTCCTGGAGAGAAAAAATATACCTCTGACACTCTCAAAAAATGAAGATTTATTAATTCTAAAATCACCCACTCTAACCAAAATTAATTAGTTTACTTTATTTTTTATTTTTTTATTTTTTTGTAATTTAATTCTTTTCACTTTTGATATTTGAATTTAAAAAAGAATCGGGTAAAAAATATATTATCAACGGGATCAAGAACATTGGGTAATTTACACCGAAAGAGGGATCTTAGTTCGGTACTAAAAGTTGGCGAGGTGAATTGCCGAAACTGAAAGCGGAAAAAAAAAAACAACAACTATTCTCTGATTAAAAAGTTCGGTGGTTTCTGAAATTTAACGTTTATTTTATGTGAAGTTCTTTTAACATAGTTGGTCTTATATTTATTTATTTATTTAAGTTGAAGAAAAATTAGTTGTTTCCATTCCTTTACCCAGCTTTCCGAGGGGGTGGAGCTGGAATAGAATTCGGCTCAAATCTTTCCCTAGGGAATGATATTTAATTGTTTCCTTTATTTTCTTTTTCAAAACAAACAGGCCGTGGAATAGGATAAGATGGGTCTATCCACAGTATTCCATTCCTTTTCCTAGTTTTTTGGGTTTCCAAACGCGCCCTAAATGAAAGCGGTGGAGGGATCAATGAATGAGCTAGTGAGTGGATCGAAGACTACCATCGATTTGATAAAATATTACTTGTCATTGCATAGCGGTTGATGGTATATCTCCTTCGATCATTATTGCCACTATGGCAGTGAAAAGCTAGATAAGGAGCCACTTTATCAAATCATGGAGGAAATATGTATGTAGAGAATCCGTATGTTTCTAAATGGGTAAGGCCTAGGGTTGATTATTGGCTGCCACTATGCCGGTGAAGAGATAGATAAGGGGCCACTTTATCAAATTATGGAGGGAATATGTATGTAGAGATTAAGGCTGGCAATTGACTTGAATCCGACCCGAGCCCGAGTAGGTCCGACCCGATTTTAGTAGAATACGGGCCTAAATTTATTGAAAATTTTCGGACCCGGGCTCAACAATTGAGCCCGAATTAATTTTCGGGCCGGATTCGGGCTTGTATAGGTCCGATCCGAACCCGACCCATATTTAACAAATCAGTAAAATCACCCCCACTCCTCATAACCACAATCGATGGCTAGGATTTGTCACTCACACAAAATCAACCGCCGTTCAATTTCCCAACATAAAAATAAAAAACACAAAAACTGTCAATACTTCTTAAAATCAACTCCTCTCTCGGATTAGAAAAAAATTCGGACTCGGACTCGGATTTGTGTAAGTCCGGCCCAAGCCCGGCCCGTTGACAGCCTTAGTAGAGATTCCGTATAAGGTTTCTAAATGGGTGAGGCCTAATGTTGGAATCAAGTCAGATTCGGGTTGTGCATAACCAAACTCACATCCAACCAAAAATGTAAAAGTCATTGCCGTAACCCAGGCTAGGTCTATATTGTGGACATTGATGACCAACCTGTACGCCTTAGCGGGCCGACTCAATCGGATTTTTATAGACCAATATGATCAACTTGTACGCCTTAGCGGGCCGACATAATCGGAATTTTATAGGCCAATGCAGTCATGCCTTAGCGGACTACGTGAACCATGTGTACATTAGCCTAACATAAACATAGAAGTTTTGCTTTATCAAAGGAATAAATAAAATAAAAATCAAGTCCACTGCTAGTCATATAACAATGTCTTAACAAGTTAAATTTCCAAATAATCTATCTTCTCCAATTCTACAATTAACTATTTTTCAAGTTTTTTTATATGTCTTTAGAATATGCTTGAGTGCATAAGACATGTAAGAGATTTATATGATACATATCGCAGGCAAGAAAACATGTTCTATATAGTCCTCATTCCAGATCTCGACCTTCTTACTTAATGTTGTACCCAGCTTGAAGGACTTGTGTATCGTATGCGTCGTATCCCTTTTTTGCGGGGGAGCTTATAAGCTTCAGGCTATTGTGAAACCACTTCCAACCCTAGGCCTACTATTGGAAAAAGATTTGCACAAAAGGTGGTTCAAAGAATGAACCTAGGGGTGGCAACCGACTGGGTTTCGGTCAGACTTATGTAAATTCAGATCCGGGTCTATTTAAATATCATGAGTCCAAGCCTAGCCCATATATTAATCGGACTTGAATATATAAGCGCAAGCTCGGATATAAGATAACTTGGTCAGGCTTAGACTCTTCATAACACATATATACTATTTTTTATTTGAGGTAATTATATATATCTATATAATAAAATACAAAGGAGGCTATCAAGTGGCTCTCTTTCAATCCCCCCAAAATCAAAGGTCCAGATCTAACCCCGCAAAACACATTCCCCCCCCCCCCCCCCTCCAAAGTTTCCCCCCAAAACTTAAATTCATATCCCCCAAAACAACTTCTTTATTTATTTAATTATATATATAAATAAATATATATATATATATATATATATATATATATACAACACACACACACACACACACACACACACACTCTTATGGAAACATGGATTTTTATTTACAACTAATTATTGTCATACTATTTAAACTTGAGTTACATAATTGTTGATTTACTGTTTACAAAGCTTTTCATATGTTGTATCGTTCTAAAGACGTGCCATAGGCACGTGCCCACGGGCAAATATATATATATATATAGAGAGAGAGAGAGAGAGAGAGAGAGAGAGAGAGAGAGAGAGGGAGGTAAGGAAAATTTTAATTTCACGATTTAATTAGCATTTAGAATGGATAATAGTCGTGAAGTATACATAGGGTATATGGGCCTACGGCTTAATATATCATATCCGAACCGGGCCCATTTAATTTATTGGCTCAAAATATAAGCCCAAGCCCAATTAATTATATCATTATTTAGGCTCTAGCCCAATTAATTATATCATTATTTAGGCTCAAGCCCGTTCCAAAGTGGACCAGACTCATCAAACTCGGGTCAGACTTGTACCAATTGCCACCCCTAATTGAACATATTGTGTATCTCTCAGTTAACTTGCTAGTAAATATGACATTAATTTTATCACGTGCAGATCCTACCTATGATCCTACCTATATATATATATATATATATATATATATATATATATATATAGTCTAATATGAGATGGTGAGCTCAACATCTTATCGTGAGCTGAAGTTATCAGCCGTCCGACCACGTTTGATCGCGATCAAACGGCTCAGAACAAATCCCGCTTATCTTGGATTTGTTGAGGGGCAAAAGGGGCAAAATCGAAACCCCTATCTCTCTTTCTTTCTCGACGAGCTCGCGACCTCCTCTCCCTCCTGCTCTGTCTCTTTCTTCGTCGAGCAAAACCCTACTTCGACGTCTCTCTCTCCCGCTCTATCTCTCTCTCTCTTCGTCGAAGAAGAGCTGTTAGGGTTTCGATTGCCAAAACCCTACTGCCGATTTCTCTCTCTCTCTCTCTTCGACGTGAAACCCAAAATCGCGGCTTAGGGTTTCGATTTGTTGTGAACCCTACCTCCTTCCTGAGCAATTCGAAAAGAAACCCTAGCCCCGAAATCGAAATCCTAGATCTCAAATACTGGAAATATGTATGCTCACCATCTCATTTCTATGATCCCTAACCTCAAATTAGAAAACCCAAATTGAAAACCCAAACTCATGAGATCTGTCTTCAATTTGGGGGCATTTTTTGGATATCGAAACCCCTTATCGCGGGGGGTTTGGCTGATGCTTGACGCCCTCTGTCCTTGACTGCCATTACATGCTCAGATTTCAGAGGGAAGTGTTTGATTCTCATACAAGCTTTTATGATTTCTGTTCAATTTTTTGCATTTTCTTTTGGTTGTGTGTAGGCAATGATGAGTCACATTTTGATATAAGTTGGTTATTTATTTTTGGGGATCGAAATTATTGTTTTGAAGCATATTTGGTTGTGTGCCATGATAATTATGCAAAGTTGAATATAGTTCGGGGAATGAGCGGGAGAGAAGATGGGAAAGAAATGAATGAATGTTGTGGAATCCCCAATGCCCTCAACACTTAGCTTACATTTAAGTGATTTGAGTCCAGCCTAATTCATCTAATTTTTGGGCAGTCATGACACACAATGATTGAATGTATCACTATATTTTTGTAATGGTTGGATGCGTATGATTTGGATACTCATTTAAGCTTTTTGGGGTTTGATTCTCTCCTTTGGTGTGCTGGTGTAGGCAGCGATGCGAAACACTTTCTGATCTAAATAATTTTTTCAACTTGTTGTATTTATGCTTGATTATTTATCCGTCATATTCTAGTTGACACGACACCCCAATGCAGCCCTACTGAGAATAGTGTGTTATGAGCCTACTGGTTTTTTTACTCTCTATATATATAGGAGTAAGTCTATTATGAGATGGTGAGAAGAGGCCCTTATCGTGTGCAAAAGTTCTCAGCCGTAGGATCTCTTATCGATGGCTGGGATATATTCCGCCCAAATACTGAGATTTGCGTGTTGGAGAACATTTACGGGATTTCACTACACATTCAACCCTTTCTTCCCGACATCCCGACGTCTCTTTCGATATTTTGTGTTCTGAGCCTACTATAATTTTTAAATAAAAATTTTGTTGTTTCCAGGCTGATTGAGCTCTGTTTAATTTTGATTTCAGGTTCATTTCTTATTGCCATATGTTGGCGTTTACGAGTGATGCATTGAAAACTCGGATGGATAGAAAAGTGATGCATGAATACCTCATACAGGAAGTGTTTCAATCTCAATTTGAATGCTTTTAATTTTCTAGCTCCTTCCTTTTGTTGTGTGTTGGTCTAGGCAATGATGACAAGCACTATTTTACAAGCATTCATGCATGAAGTCATCACTTATATGTTGACATGATTCATAAAAAATCAAGTCATCACTTATATGTTAGCGTTTAAGAGTGATGCATAGAAACGACAGAGAAATGAGCATGAGAGAGGAATGAACGTGAGACGGGTTACAAAATCCACAAAATGCCCCCAAATTGAAGATGGATCTCATGAGTTTGGGTTTTCGATTTGGGTTTTCTGATTTGAGACTAGGGATGAGAGAAACGAGAGAGAAATGAGAGTGAAAGAGTAATGAGCGTGAGATGTCAGATCTTTTTCTCACGATAAGAGCTCCTTCTCACCATCTCATAACAGACTCACTCTATATATGTTTAAAGTAGCTGTGCTGATTGAGGTCATTTTATGTTGTGCTGATTGAGATCTGTTGTGCTGATTGAGCTTTGTTTATGTCCGTTTTATACTCTGTTTGAGCTCTGTTTATACCGAGCTCTGCTGTGGAGAAAGCTGTGATGATTGAGCTTTGTTTATGTTTTTTATGAGAGTTTGAACAAACACTTATGCTTAATTTAAACAAATAGTTAAATATAAGTGTGTTCCGAGCCTACGACTACTTCATTTTAATGATTTTGTTGAATAGTACTACTTGGTAGTTTGTAGTAGTATTTCAGATCATGAATACATCTTTAATTATGTTTCTCTAATTTTTTCAGGAGTAGCAGCAGCAGAAGCACATGTTTGTTCACATTCAGCTCACAGCAGCGGCTTTTAGCAGCAGCAGCAGCAGCTTTCAGCAGCAGCAGCAGCAGCTCTTTTTTATGTTTTTTATGTTGTTTATGTTGTATACTGTAAAAGCTTATTTTCTTTCAATTGGAGGAGCTGAATGTATAATAAAGTAAAGAAAGAAATATTTTAATGAATTATCTGGGATGTTACTGCTTTTAAATTTACAGTGTAGAACATTATTTTGTCTACCTATTCTCTGTTTGAGAACAATAATAATGCCAATGAAGATCCTTTGTTTTTTCTTTTTCAATAGCTCTGTTGGTTAATTGTACTCTGTGGTAATCAAAACCCTGGTTTATGACTGTTTTCCTTGTCCTTGAAGGTTAGACCTTAGCCTAGATTATTTTCATTCAGTTGTCTATGTATATTATTGTCTCTCTAAATATTCATGTGGAAATTGATGGGGAAAGAACTGCGTTGGGAAGGACGAGATGAGATTTTTGCAACTGCATCACAAAGATATTATTGGAAGCTTTTATTTGTTTATTTGGAAAGAACAGCCTTGGCTAGCCCAAGTCTAGTATTGCAAAAGCTAGTAAACAGATTGCTACAATAGAAAAAAACTTCAATGCTAACTTGCATATTCATGTACTTTAGCCATATCTTTCCAGTTATAACTGAAGATCTGAACTGTATATGGTTATGTGAAATGTAGATTGGTGGGATTGGTATGAGTATTGCTTTGACTGTGTTCTCCTTTTTAGTATTTTTCATAACAATGCAATGTTGTGCGGAATACAAACTAACCAACAATCAAACGAGAGAAACAGCGAGAAAAACAGAAAAGCAAGCAACACAAGAACACAAGATTTAATGTGGTTCGGCAAAACTCATGCCTACATCCACGGGGCGGTTGGGGTTTCTCCTTACTTCAAATAATCACCAATGGGCGAAAACAAACCCTTACAAATGATGACGGCTACAAAACCGAATAGGGGTCCTCTAACTTTCGTCACAGATTACAAAACCCTAACAAGTGTATTTATAAGAAAACTACTGGGCCATTTCGAATTGGGCCTTTTCTAGTTCAAAATCCCGTACACAGTCGACTGGTCATCTAAACAGTCGACTGGTCTTGTTCAGGGCAGTCGACTGGGCAGTCGACTGCTGCTGCTGTATCCCAAGCCTTTGAAACTTCTCTGGACAGTCGCCTGATCCTCCAATTCAGTCGACTGATATACTGTAACTTTCATTTGCTGCAGATACTCCAAAACAGTCTGAACCAGAATCGAGCCATTATCCTACAATCTCCACCTTGGCGAGATCTTCCAAGTATCCAACAATCTCCACCTTGGTGAGATTTTCCAAGTAGCCCAAGCAATCTCCCATAAATACTCCAAAACAACTGCTCATCACCAAATGCAACAAAAACCAAACTCCACCTTAGTATGATATCACATACTAAACAAACCAATAGCAAAGCACTATCCCAACCGCCCATGCCAAATTATCAAACATGCAAAATATTAGCCAGGTTCATGCAATGCTTGAACTTGGCTGCCCCAACAACTTTGGTCAACATATCAGCAGGATTATCAGCTGTTCCAATCTTCACCAAATGAATATCACCATCCTTTATCAAATCACGCACAAAATGATAACGGACATCAATATGTTTGGTCCTCGAATGATGAACTTGGTTCTTCGCTAAATGAATAGCACTCTGACTGTCACAGTGTACCTCCACCTTCTCTCGATGAATTCCCAAGCTCTTCAAAAGTCCATGTATCCAAATGGCTTCCTTCATGGCCTCAGCAACCGCCATGTATTCAGCCTCAGTAGTAGACAACGCTACAGTGGACTGCAAATTGGACCTCCAACTTATAGGTGCTCTAGCCATAGTAAACAAATAGCCTGTAGTAGACCGCCTCTTATCTAGATCACCTGCATAGTCCGAATCAACATAACCCACCAATAACCTGCTAATATTGTCATCCCTTTCAAACTTCAAACCCACATCTGTGGTGCCACTTATGTACCTCAAAATCCATTTAGCTGCTTGCCAATGCTCTTTGCCTGGATCATGCATATATCGACTAACCATACTCACCGCCTGAGAGATGTCTGGTCGAGTACACACCATGGCATACATCAAACTGCCAACCACACTAGTGTAAGGTACATTTGCCATATACTGTCTCTCTTCATATGTACTTGGAGACTGAGAAGCACTAATTCTGAAATGAGGAGCTAAGGGTGTACTGACTGGTTTAGTTTTCTCATCTATACCAAACCGTTTCAGCACCTTCAAAAGATATTGCTTCTGTGTCAAACTTACTATGCCCTTTGCCCTGTCTCTAGCTATCTCCATCCCAAGTATCTTCTTGGCTTCACCAAGATCCTTCATCTCGAATTCAGAACTCAGCTGATTCTTCAAATTTTGAATCTCCTTAGCATTTTTAGAGGTAATCAACATATCATCCACATATAATAACAGATATATGAAAGAACCATTCTGCAACTTCCTGAAGTAGACACAATGATCATACTCACTTCTGGAATATCCCTGCACTTTCATAAACTGATCAAACCTCAAATACCACTGCCTTGGAGATTGCTTCGACCCATAAAGAGACTTCTTCAACCTGCAAACACAATTTTAATTCCCAGCTGTCTTAAACCCATCTGGCTGCAACATATAAATTTCTTCATCTAGATCCCCATGTAAGAACGCAGTCTTCACATCCATCTGTGTCAATTCAAGATCAAACTGTGCTACCAATGCCAACAAAATCCGAATAGAAGGATGCTTCACAACTGGAGAGAACACTTCGTTATAGTCAATTCCTTCCTGTTGAGCATACCCCTTTGCAACTAGTCTAGCCTTGAACCGAACACTGCCTTTTGGACCTTCTTTCTTCGTATACACCCACTTGCAACCAATTGCTTTCTTCCCCTTTGGTAGTTGCACTAGATCCCAAGTCTTATTCTTATGAAGAGAGTTCATCTCTTCATCCATAGCAACTTTCCAATCTGCATTTTCTGAACTTCTAGTGGCTTCTTTGAAGTTGGAGGGAACTTCATCATCCACAATGGGAAGAGCAAATGCAACTGTATCTGTAAAGCGAGACGGTCGTTTGATATCTCTTCTTTGCCTTCTTACTGCAATTGATTCTTCCTGCTGGATAGGAACTTCTTCATCATCCTCAGTATCAACCACATCATCATCATTTTGGGCAGGATTTTCAACTGAAAGCTTTTCTAACTCCACCTGTTGGAGAACTCTCCCATTCTGCTGCTGCTGTCGATCATCAGTCGACTGATACTGTACACCAGTCGACTGTCCCGAGCTTCTGCTGCTCACCTGTTGGAGAACTTTCCCGCTATTCTGCTGCTCACCAGTCGACTGTTCTCGACCACCAGTCGACTGTCCCGAGCCTATCATGCTGGTCTCATCAAAGGTCACATCCCTGCTGATTACTAACTTTTTCTGTTCTGGACACCACAACCTGTAACCTTTGACACCAGTACTAAAACCAACAAATATAGCCTTTTTGGCTCTTGCATCAAGTTTAGTTTCAGTTACATGAAAATAAGCAGGACAACCAAATATATGCAAAAAACTATAATCAGATGCAGGTTTACCACTCCATACCTCAATAGGCGTTTTGCCTTCAAGTGCTGCTGATGGTAAACGGTTGACAATGTGGCTTGCATATATAACAGCTTCTGCCCAAAATGTCTTCTTCAATCCAGACTGTGCTAGCATACATCTCACCTTCTCAAGTAAGGTTCTGTTCATCCTTTCTGCAACCCCATTTTGCTGTGGAGTCTTCCTAACTGTGAAGTGCCTCTGGATCCCTTCATCTTCACACAATTTCAGAAACGGATCGTTCTTGTATTCCCCTCCATTATCTGACCTCAGAACCTTAATCTTCCTACCAGTCTGATTTTCAACTTTCTTCTTCTTCCAACTTGTGAACAATGTCAAAACTTCATCTTTGTGCTTCATGGTATATACCCAAACTCGTCTGGAGTAATCATCAACAAAAGTAACAAACCAGTGTCTACCACTCATAGAAGGTGTCTGAGTAGGGCCCCAAACATCTGTGTGCACATAATCGAGGATACCCTTTGTCTGATGTACAGCTGTACCAAATTTTACCCTAGTTTGCTTACCCAAAACACAATGTTCACAAAATTCCAACTTGCACCCTTTAGCATCTTTAAGCAACCCTTGCTTCACAAGCCCCTGCAAAGCCTTTTCTCCTGCATGTCCGAGTCGCATATGCCACAACCTAGTAGAGTCGGGAACAACCTGTTTAGGCCTTTCAGTTACACTGGCAGCCTGACCCAAATATGTTTTTCCCTGCAAGAAAAACAAGTTCCTTTTTCTTTGCCCTTTCATCACCACAAGTGATCCGCTAGTCACCTTCAGAATACCACCTTCACTAGCAAATTTCAATCCACTGGCCTCCAAAGCACCAAGTGAAATCAAATTCTTTTTCAAATCTGGAACATACCATACATCTGAAAGCTCCCTAATAAGACCATCGTGCATTAGCAATTCAATCTTCCCGATTCCTACCTTCTTACAAGGTGCATCATTTCCCATCAAAACTACACCACCATCCATATACTCCAAAGAAGTAAACCACTCCTTTTTCCAAGACATATGATAGGAGGCTGCTGTATCAAGAAACCATACCTCTTGATAAAGTGAGGGACTAGAAGCAAGTGCAAAAGAAAAATCCTTGCCACTATCTAAATTATCAACAGTCACATTTGCAGTCGAATTTCCCTTATTTCGTAGCTTTGGACAATCCTTTTTCCAATGCCCCCTTTCATGACAGAAAGCACATTCATCTTTGGCCGGTATTTTCCTGTCCTTCGAAACTCCTCTCGTTTTGGAACGAGATTTGTTTCCCTTTTTCCCAGATTTGGACTCAGATCTGGTCTCAGTCCTGCCCCTTACAATCAATGCCTCAGAAGTTTCCCTATCAACCATTTTATCCCTTCTCCTAGTTTCATTATTCAACAGGGCATTTGCAACATCTTCATATTTAACAGTATCCTTTCCATATAGTAAAGTAGTTGCTAAATGATCATAACTTTCAGGTAATGAATTCAACAGAATTAGGGCTTTATCTTCATCTTTAATTTGCTCATCCAAATTTAACAAATCAGCCAATAATTTATTAAATGATTCAACATGAGTATTCATAGACATACCTTCCGTATAGGTGAAGCGAAAAAGTCTCTTCTTCAAATACAGCCGATTCTCCAAACTTTTCCTCATGTATTTGTCTTCGAGCTTCTTCCACAACACCGCAGCAATGGTATCCCTCATCAAATCGTACTTCTGAGCCTTTGCAATAAAGAGCCGAATAGTCCCACACGCAACTCGATTCAACTTCTTCCAATCTGCTTCGGACATATCCTTAGGTTTTTCTTTCTCCAAAGCAACATCTTGTTCTTGTTGAACAAGAACATCCAACACCTCACATTGCCACATCCCGAAATTGTTTGTCCCATCAAATTTTTCAACTTCAAATTTTGCGTTGTGAATCGTTGTTCTAGAAGAACTTGATCCCACAACATCCTTGGTTGTATCTGCATCACCCGCCATCTCCCTCTAGGTCGAACCAACAGCTCTGATACCACTTGTTGTGCGGAAAACAAACTAACCAACAATCAAACGAGAGAAACAGCGAGAAAAACAGAAAAGCAAGCAACACAAGAACACAAGATTTAATGTGGTTCGGCAAAACTCATGCCTACATCCACGGGGCGGTTGGGGTTTCTCCTTACTTCAAATAATCACCAATGGGCGAAAACAAACCCTTACAAATGATGACGGCTACAAAACCGAATAGGGGTCCTCTAACTTTCGTCACAGATTACAAAACCCTAACAAGTGTATTTATAAGAAAACTACTGGGCCATTTCGAATTGGGCCTTTTCTAGTTCAAAATCCCGTACACAGTCGACTGGTCTTGTTCAGGACAGTCGACTGGGCAGTCGACTGCTGCTGCTGTATCCCAAGCCTTTGAAACTTCTCTGGATAGTCGCCTGATCCTCCAATTCAGTCGACTGATATACTGTAACTTTCATTTGCTGCAGATACTCCAAAACAGTCTGAACCAGAATCGAGCCATTATCCTACATGCAAGATAACTCTTCATTTGTAGCAATATGAACCAAAAACGTTTGTTGTGTGTACTGAATATTTAGAGGCATAGAGCTACAAAATTTTTAGTGTTAGTCCTTCTACACTTCAAAGTTCTTTGTATACTATTTAAGAGAGAGATAACTTCAATTTACATTACTCCATGAAAGACCATCAGTCCATCAGAATCAGTCCATCAGAATACACAAAAAGAAGAAAAAAACTCTCTAGATATCCACAGTATAAGTATAAACCATCTTATCAAAGTTACCATTGAGAGCAAACAACTTAAATCATCTGGAACATAAGACTGTACAACTAGAAATAATAGCTACCTGGATATTGACATCACAGTTGATTACCAACATTATTCTTGCTCAAAACTCGACTAATTTACTCTACAAGTAAACAACATCAGGAATATATATAATATCTTGCTTTTTCGTAGCTTGAATGTTGAAAACTTATAGCATGAACCTGCTATTTTAGCCTACAGAACCCTTCAGCTCTATGTTCATGAGTGCATAAACCTCAGAGGCAAATTGAAGGGGAAGCTTATCAGAAACATCCCGATAAAAACTCCCAACCATAGTAGCGACAGCCTTCTCACGGTCGATTCCTCTTTGCTGGAAATAGAACAGCTGGTCCTCCCCAATCTTGGAGGTGCTTGCCTCGTGTTCTACACGTGCTGATGGGTTCTTCACCTATTCAGCAAAAGAAACACATGATCAATTAAAAAAAAAAAACTAGAATCTTGGAGTAATGATAAGTTATAACAGCAAGAACTTTGAAGTGTAGAAGGAGAACACTAGAAATTATTCTCTCTAAATATTCATGAATAAACAGGATTTATATAACAGTTCAAGGAATAATATCCATTACAATCATCGGTATATTAGAAAATGTACTAACGACAATAACTAAAACTTTCCAGTAAACTCTATTGAAGGATGCAGTCTCTTATGAGGATGGTTACAGAATGTTGTAGAAAACTCAATAAATGAACAATATCCATAGCTCTTGTGCACTAATTCCAACAATATCCATAACTCTTCTGGTGGCCAGATAATCATGGGCCTCAGTCAACAAAAAACATTATTAGAATTAATCGTAGGCTCAGAATACAGTTCTATTTGAAAATGTACTGTAAATCAAGCAAGATTATTGGGCTAGGGCTGCATTTCCATGCCATGCCTGCTAGTCCCAACCGTGCCCATTTCTCATTTCTCTCATGCTCATTTCTTTCTCGTTTCTATGCATCACTCTTAAACGCCAACATATAAGTGATGACTTGATTTTATATGAATCAAGTCAACATATAAGTGATGACTTCATGTATGAATGCTTGTAAAATAGTGCTTGTCATCATTGCCTAGACCAACACACAACAAAAGGAAGGAGCTAGAAAATTAAAAGCATTCATATTGAGATTGAAACACTTCCTGTATGAGGTATTCATGCATCACTTTTCTATCCATCCGAGTTTTCTATGCATTACTCTTAAACGCCAACATATAGCAATAAGAAATCAACCTGAAATCAAAATTAAACAGAGCTCAATCAGCCTGAAAACAACAAAATTTTTATCTAAAAAATATAGTAGGCTCAGAACACAAAATATCGAAAAAGACGTCGGGATGTCGGGAAGAAAGGGTTGAATGTGTAGTGAAATCCCGTAAATGTTCTCCAACACTAAGGCAAATCTCAGTATTTGGGCGGAATATATCCTAGCCATCGATAAGAGATCCTACGGCTGAGAACTTTTGCACACGATAAGGGCCTCTTCTCACCATCTCATAATAGACTTACTCCTGTATATGTATAGAGTAAAAAAACTAGTAGGCTCAGAACACACTATTCAGTAGGGCTGCATTGGGGTGCCGTGCCAACTAGAATATGACGGATAAATAATCAAGCATAAATACAACAACTTGAAAAAATTATTTAGATCAGAAAGTATTTCACATCGCTGCCTACACCAACACACCGAAGGAGAGAATCAAACTCCAAAAGGCTTAAATGAGTATCCAAATCATACGCATCCAACCATTACAAAAATATAGTGATACGTTCAATCATTGTGTGTCATCACTGTCCAAAAATCAGATGAATTGGGCTGGACTCAGATCACTTAAATGTAAGCTAAGTGTTGAGGGCATTGGGGATTCCACAACATTCATTCATTTCTTCCCCATCTTCTCTCCCGCTCATTCCCCGAACTATATTCAACTTTGCATAATTATCATGGCACACAACCAAATATGCTTCAAAACAATAATTTCAATCTCCAAAAATAAATAACCAACTTATATCAAAATGTGACTCATCATTGCCTACACACAACCAAAAGAAAATACAAGAAATTGAACAAAAATCATAAAAGAATGTATGAGAATCAAACACTTCCCTCCGAAATCTGAGCATGTAATGGCAGTCGAGGACAGAGGGCGTCAAGCCTCAGCCAAACCCCCCGCGATAAGGGGTTTCGATATCCACAAAATGCCCCAAAATTGAAGACAGATCTCATGAGTTTGGGTTTTCTGATTTGAGATCGGAGATGAAAGAAATGAGATGTCGAGCATACATATTTTTAGTATTTGAGATCTAGGATTTCGATTTGGCGGCTAGGGTTTCCCTTCGAATCGCTCGGGAAGGAGGTAGGGTTCACAACAAATCGAAACCCTAAGCCGCGATTTGGGTTTCTCGTCGAAGAGAGAGAGAGAGAGAGAGAAATCGGTAGTAGGGTTTTGGCAATCGAAACCCTAACATCCCTTCTTCGACGAAGAGAGAGAAACAGAGCGGGAGGGAGAGGCGTCGAAGTAGGGTTTTGCTCGAAGAAGAAAGAGACAGAGCGGAGGGAGAGGAGGTCGTGAGCTCGACGAGAAAGAAAGAGGAAAGAGACAGAGCGGGAAGGAGAGGAGGTCGTGAGCTCGACGAGAAAGAAAGAGAGATAGGGGTTTCAATTTTGCCCCTTTTGCCCCTCAACAAAGCCAAGATAAGCGGTATTTGTTCTGAGCCGTTTGATCACGATCAAATGCAATTGGACGGCTGAGAACTTCATCTCACGATAAGAAGTTGATCTCACCATCTCATATTAGACTATATATATATATATATCGGCTTTCAAAGAAATAGATATCTGTGAAACCATTGCCGGTGAACCTATGTAAGTTTCAGGACTCTGAAAAATGGTTTTCAATGCAATCATATTTAAATGATGTATACGATAAGTTAACTAGAATATACTATCTTTGACTAAATTTCTAAGACTTTGTAATAGTTCATATTAATAAATAAATGTTTATATTCCTGTGACTGTGGTCACCTTTTATTCAAAATAAAATAAAATAAATGTTTTTGAGAAAAAGGTGACCCTGTCACCGCTTCATTAATAAAACATTAACGAAACAAGCAGTACAATAATTATACATAAATCTGTTCCTATAACGGAACAGTCGAGAACGATTACAAAGCTAAGCCTACATTCCTAACTAGTCCCCCCCCTATACACTTGTTGACGAAGCATCTGCTCCCTGTTCTCCCTCCTAACCCTCCAGAACTGATTTGAATTCCAAACAAATATAATTTGGCCTTCAAAATCCATCGAACAATCGCTCCCCCCAAAAAATCCGTCCACCTTCCCCCAAACGTCCACCGTGGTGTCAGCCACAACCACCGTCTGTTGCTGGCATGCTAACTCCTTTCTCCATGACGTTGCCGTTATGTGTCCGCCAAACTAACCCCACCGCGACGCCATCTTTCGATTGCGTCAAATCCAGTTCTCAACAGTAGCCGAACGTCACCGCCTATCAAATGAGACGCTTGTACTTTCCGTTCACTCCATCAATTATAGTTTGAGTTTCAAACAACATCTAGTTTGAAATTCAAATTACACTAAGAATTCTCCTCACATCTCCCCCCACTAAAATTTGAATTTCAAGAAACTATGTTGAAATTCAACGTTCACGGAATCACCCCTACCACACTTTCAAATCAAATTGAATTTCGAAACTCTAATTCAAAATTCAAATTTGAATAACACAACCCTAATTCGAAATTCAAAAACTGAATTTCAAAATCCGGCTCCTCTTCCCCTCTCCGTCATCCGCTCCGTCCATCATCAAAGTCGAACTCACCTCCACTCGTACCAGAGTTCCTGTCGTGCGCCTCCGTCGTTCGTCACTCCACCAAGTTGCCATCAACTTATGACACATCCAAACGACCTACAACCCCTTTGACAGCCCTGCCGTAACTCCGATGATGCCACCCTTGACATCACCGAAGCGAACGAGCCTCCCGACACACCAATGCTCTCTGCACCGTCCGTCAGCCAGGCCCAACTCCTTTCTTCATTGCGCCAATCTCTAACTGGAATCTCGACGAGCAAAAGCACAACCTCCGGCTAGCCACGATCTTGCGCCACTCCGACGAACCCTAGTTAGAGCCTTGTTGCTCTCTAACCCGATAATAACATCACCGACCCACCGAAACCTCCCTCCAGCCAACCCCCTACCCAATAGTGCGCTCAGCGCACCAAACTCAACTCGATGAGCCCACCCTGATGTACCGAACTCCGCTGAAAGTCGCCACGCACCAGATCGACAACAACAAAAAGAGATACACAAAAGCAAGCAAGCAGGCAAAGCCGCTGCTGCTTCTTCCTGCCCTCCCTCTTTTGACTTCTCCCCAAATAAATCTCAACCCATCCTGTAACGCCCCGCCCCAATACTCAGATGATTTTAATATTTTTAGAAGACAAATTAGATACTATGTAGTACAACTGCCCACCACAGGCTGCCTCTCAAAAGGTGGTTAACCGAATTGGTGACTCTTGATCATTGGCTAATTATATTTATACTCAAACTATTTTTGTATATTTCCAATATGGGACTATTATTCTCAATATCCTTCTCAAATTCCCTCAAATCCTGTGTACATAGTGTACACGTTATATAGTAGCAGTCGACTGCTAGATATACCAGTCGACTGTTCGCGGAAATACGAGGTATTACACATCCCCCCAAAATCAAACCCATGTCCCAAAAGTGCTTTTAGTTTTTAGTTCCTTCAGTCAAACAATCAAAGACTCAAGCAATCCACTCCAAACCCATGGGCAACTGCTGTGCCTCCCCTTCTCCTACTTTCGACAAAAGCCCCAAACAAAAGCCTAGGAAGAACATGGCGCCCAACCCCTACTCCATCAAATACACCAAAAACCCTCGACAACCGCCCCAAACTGCTCCCCCTCCCACCCTACTCCTCTCCAGATGGCGTTGCTCCGCCGTCGACCTAGTCCCCTTAGTATCGAACCTCCTCGCCGCACCGTCCCTCTCCAAAATATCACATCAGACGAAACTAGGTCGTCAACACACCTCCCCGCACCTCTATGGCGTCGGAGGGTGGAGAATGGGGGGAAGGGTGAAGAGGATGGGGAGGACGAGGGAGTCCTCCCCCCTCCCCGATCAGATCTAGAATTTGGAATTTTTTTGGGGGGGTTTTCTTTTTTGAATTGTTGAATGAGTTACGAAATGAGTTTTTCTAAAATAAAATAAATGTTCATAGTAATAAATAATATATTTCTAAGACTGCCATTGGCTGACATCACTCGATGATGGTGTAGGATTACAAGGAATTGTTGCCAAAATGACCCAGTTTTTGAAAGTATTTACCAAATTGACCCACTTTTGAAAGTATTTATCAAAATGACCCAATTGCTATCTCAGCTAGCGAGTTTGGTTAAAACCTCATCGTTATCTGAGATAGCGAGTGTATGGTTATGTTCTTCACCACACTTGTGAGGAAAAATAAAAAAACACAAAGTTCACACTCGCTAGCTCTGATAGCGATGAGGTTTGTACCACACTCGCTAATTGGGATAGTGAGTGTAAGGTGTTGAAAATTTCTTGAATCTTAACTCGCTATCTCAGTTAGCGAACTATTTTCTACTAAACTCGCTAACTGAGATAGCGAGTGTCGATTGGAAAATTTTTATATATGCTGTTTCCCTCTCCCTCACTTCTATCTTTCCCTTCTTTCTCTAACTCCAAAAGAAACCCAAAACGACCAAACCCTAGCCTCCCAGATTCATTATTTCACAAAAAAAATCCGTCCAAAATCTTTTTAGATCCAATTCCTCACTCACAACCCTCTCTACTCTCACTCTCAAAACCCTAAACCCATCAACGAAGATCCTCAATTGCTCAATATTAACAATCATCGATTCGAAGGTAATATTTGTATAGCCTTTGATTTTGTACACTTTGGTAGATTAGATTATATGTCTCATTTTTGTATAAATATGTATAGGTATGAATTATGATATTCCTATATGGATTTATTTTGGTGGTAAAATTATTCGTGACGCGAAGATAGGTTGTTGTTATAGTGTTGTTGATCCTGAAATAATTTGGGCACCTCGTACAATTACAATGGTAGAATTAGTCGAGAAAATTTATGAGATTACTAATTAGGCTAGAGATCAATGGAATTTTAAAATTTTAGCTCGATATGCAGCGGGTAAAAGTGAAGGTCAATATTTTATGACTGTGCCCGTAGCAAATGACAACGCTATGAAGTCCATGATTGCTAGGACAGTTGATCCAAATTGTAGTTGGTGCGCATTGAAACTATATATTAAGCAAATCCAAATTAGTAATGCCCATTGTAACCCCTGTGTTCCGTTTTATGTATTTTTGGGTGTATTTTTCTTTCTTATGTATTTCTCTCTTTGTATCTCTTCGTGGACCGTATTTTGGATCTCCAATTTTCATTTATTTGATTTATCATCTTTTATTTGATCTTCTTGGCCCTATTGTTCGTCTTTTGTTTCGTCTCCATTTGATCGAGCTATTATTTTCTTTGATCCTCATTATATTTTTTTTAATTGTTCGTGCCTATTTTATTTATCCATTTTCTTTTTGTGCCCATCTCATTTTTATTTGGATCTATTCTAGCCTATTCAAAAGCCCATACCCGTTAACCATCTCCTACCCATTTAACACCCTAAAACCCAATGCCCTGTTCTATTTCCTTAAACCTACTGTAACTACACCTAAAACTACCCAAACCTGCAATACCCCAACCCGTAACCCACTTCAGCACTAAACCTATTCTGCATGCCTCTATATATATACCCATGCTCCTGTTCGTCTTTAAAAACTCAACCGTAGCCACCTTCCATCCAAACCCTAGCTTCTTCACCCAGTGTTCATCTCCCGACCATCAGCCGACCCCTCCCCCGATGCCCTCGCGACGCACCTGACTCCGTCCCCAAGTGCCAGCCCAGTCAGCCAGCGACTGTAGCGACCAGTGCTCCCCCAGCACCCCCTGGTCCCTCACCCATCGATGCTCTCTCCGGCGCAGCAGACAGCATCTGCAACAGCAACACCGGTGTGCCATTCCTCCCCTCCGATGCCCGACAGCAAGCACAACGGCCAACGGCAGCTGCGGCGAGCTTCCCTCGCTGCACTCCCCATCGCCGTTGTTCATCGTCTCCCCGTCCGCTCTCTCCTTGTTGCACGTGCGTGAGTTGCATGTGTTGGTTTAGGTTTTTGTTCGTGGGTTCGTTGTTCGTGTGTTGGTTCGTGGTTGCGTTGTTTGACTGAGTTCGTGTTTCGGGAATCCGTTCCCATTATTCTTGATCATCATCATTTTTGTTGTCGGTTAAGGCAAGTAACTTGTATTCTTTTCTTTGTGTAATACAAGTACTAAATACCGTCTGTAGTGTAGTTGTGTTCTAGAGACAATTCTTGTGTGAACCCTCTGTTGTGTCTTGTCTCTATTGTGTTGACCCGCCCGTAGTTGCCACACGACGCACATGACATGAAATAACTTAGGGATAACCACGTCTTATGTATACGTGCATGTTGTTCATGACTTGTTGTATGATCTCGTATGTTAGATGTGTTATTCGTAATATAACTCGTTGGAGACTTGTGAAATACCCTATATCATGTTACTTGGACATCTAGTACACTCTATTTCATGTTTGTTTATGTTTTGGGTGAGTTTCGTATGAACTAGTTGAATTTGTGCATGAAGGATATTTTCTGTTTTGCCGGTTTTCCGTTTTTGATCAGTATTCTAGACCCTATTAAGTTCAGTATATGAAAATATTTTGTGAACACGAACTGTAGAGAATTCTGTCTATTTTCCAACCCTTCCGACATATCTCAGTTTCAATTTATGAGTTTCGAGTTATGACTATTTTACTACAGATGTGTATAAAATTCCAGATCCAGTTTTATACGTATTCTATATGACTATTTATTTTTCTACTTATGTTAAAGATAATATTGATCCAATATTTTGCTGGATACAACTAGACCTGATTGGGATTAACCCCTTATTTTTATGGATTTAATTGATAACTTTTATAAACCATTTTATGCTTGCAAACAATTACTATACGTGCAGAATTTTCATATTGTTCAGTGAAGATACATAATTTCGACATGATTCTATTTGCTGTTTATAAAAACTTTGTGAACATGAATTATAGCATACTGTATCTATTTTATCACCCTTTCCACGGATCTGGATTTAGATTTATATTTTGTGAGATATTGTTGTTTTGGTACTGCAGTGTTTGTGATTCCAGATTTACAAAACTGCTGCACCTTGTTGCTTTCTGATTTTACTTAGCTATTCTATCTATGTTGGAAAATTATGAAACTTTATTTTATATTACTAAACATACTAGGGAATACCCCAAAATTTTTTTTGATTTAATTAGTAAGTTTTGATGCCGTTTTTCTGTTCTTGAACATAAGTTTCTGATTTCTGGCTAAACACATTTTCTGGATTCAAATCTGTTTTGAGTTGTGTTTTTGTGAAATACTATATGACTTATATATATTTTTTGGATTCGTCTGGGAGTCTATTTTCTAGATTCTCTGACAGATCTAGGTTTGCATTTTTGTAGCAACGGGATTCCCAGATTTAGTGCAGTACTGTCTTGTTATCCTGAACTAGAAATTTTGTTGTTCTATCCTTTTATGAGTTATCTTTCACCCGTACATATTTATCTTGCAACCTGAACTTGTTACTTATTTATACCATGTTATTCTTGCCCTGTTTGTGACATATACATGCTTTTTTGATAATAATAATAAAATAACCAAGCCGGAGTTTAAAGGGAAAGATCTAATAGTGGAAAATACAGAAACGTGTACTCGAAAAAGGATCTATAGATCCTACGTGATTACTTGCGGCTTGATATTTCACTCATGAGGGTTGATATTTCATACTTAAGGCTTGTTACTTGATACTTCATTACTTGAGGCTTGATATTTCACACTTGAGGCTTGATAATTCATTACTTGAGGCTTGATACTTCACTCTTGAGGCTTGATACTTGATACTTGAGGCTTGATACTTGGTACATGATACTTGATACTTGATACTTGATTACTTGAGGCTTTTCCCTGAGTACACTCCATTCTATGATCCACTATAAAATCTAAAACGCAAACTTGTTTGAATGCAACAACCATGTGGTAAAAGGATGGACGCATGAAGTGCTACCTAGATAGTAATAATACAAGACTCGAACATGACACTTGTTACCTGTTACTTGAACATGATACTTGATACTCGTTACTTGCTACATGATACTTGACACTTGCTACTTGTTACTTGATACTCGTTACTTGCTACTTGTTACTTGTACTTGACACTCGTTACTTGCTATTTGATACTTGACACTTGCTACTTATTACTTGATACTCGTTACTTATTTACATAATACTTGTTCACTTGACACTTGATACATGCCACTTGTACTTGTTCATCTTGCCATGCTAGTTGTTTTACTTTGTTATCATGTCTATTACATGTTATTTGTTTACCCTTTTTCATGTACTTGTGTCTGCACTACAAGCGGCCCATAACTTGCATTGACGGGGGAGTTTGTTTTCTTTTTTCTCTTCCTGCAATTTATTAAATTGCAGATTTTGGAGATCAGGTGCCAGATGGTGTAGGTGATATGAGATTCTAGATGCTGGAGTTTTGCTATTATTATTTCTTGTTGCTTATCTTGAATAATTGTATCTGTTACTTGGATTATTTTGTATTGGGTGATGTGACCCAGGATTATTGACTTGTTCAGATCTGGTTTATTTGAGATTAATATATTTTGTTTCAAGTAATCCTATTGGTATTTTGATTCATATATACATGCTTGGTTGAATTTTCTTGCTTCCGACTCTAATTATTCTTGTGAAATGTTGTAAAGATCCTGACAGCTTATGAATGATGAAAATTATTCATTGGGCTTAGTCACGTATCCGTATTCCGTATTCTCTTTTTGGGAAGCGGGGTGTGACACCCAGCCACATGCTAATCCTAGTTCAAGCTTCGTACGAGAAGTACCGACACATGCAATGACTTCAAACCCAATTCAAACATCACATGCAATACCACTGTCCCCACAAGAAGACACGTTCAAAAATACAAGAAGCCCGGATCCTACAGAAGTTGAGTTGCCAGGTCAACCTAGTTTGGTTCAAGATTATGTTCAATAAGCCAATGTCTATGGAATATTTCAAAATGCTACCGTGAACAATGAATTATTAGATGAGGATGAAGAAGATGAAGAAAACGACGATGAAATTGATGAGAGTTTAGAAAATGATGACGAAATGGAAGAAGATGAATATGTAAATGTAAATCTAAATGAGAGGAACGATAATGGCGTGAATGTTACTTATGCCTTTAATAATGTTAATGTTCATGTTACCGATGATATGTCACAAAGTGCGAGAGTGAATCAAGTTCCACAAGAGTCGTCCGATTCATTGAACGTTGATGAATTGTACAATGAGTGGGAGTTTCAAAGTAAAGAATCGATCCAGCATGCGGTGAAGCTATACTCCATCAAGAAACATCGAAAATTTTTCACATTGAAATCTACACCCACCCTATATACCGTGAAATGTAAATTGGCACCTAAGAAATGTACCATTGAGGAGATGGTGCAAATCCCACCAGTCGTAAGTGAGGGTGGTTGCCCGTGAAGATTATGTGCAATCGTTCAAAAGGGTGGGACAAATTTTATGGTGAAGAAAATTGTAGGGCCGCATACATGTTTGAATCTCACGTTGCATCAAGACCACCGTAAAGTTGACGGTAAACTTGTATGCAATTTGATTGTGAATGTCGTTAAGTCTGAGATAGGAATAACACCGTGAGCCATTATTGAATAGTGAAACTACAGTTCAATTATCAGATTTTATATAGAAAGGTTTGGATTGCAAAACAAAAAGCTACTGAGAGGTTATTTGTTACCTTTGAAGAAGCATATACTAAGTTGCCTTATCTACTATCAGTCATACAAGTTGCAAATCCAAGAACTGTTACCCATTGGGATAAGTATGAGTCCGGTCCCGGCGAGGAAACATTCAAAGGAGTATTTTGGGTTTTTGGTGCTTCGATTGAAGGGTTCAAGTCTTGCAAACTGGTTATAAGCATTGATGGAACACACTTGTATAAAAAATACAAGGGATGTTTGTTAATTGCGGTTTCACCGGATGCAAACGATAGCCTTTTTCCATTTGCGTTTGTGTTAGTTGATTGAGAGAATGTATATACTTGGACATGGTTCATGAGCTGCATTCATTTTTTTTCACGGATCGGGATAGGTTATGTGTTATCTCCAATCGTCATGTAGGTATATTGGCCGCCATGGATATATAAAACGGAGCATGGAACGAACCAAATGTATTTCATCGATATTGTATGCGACATTTTGCTACAAATTTCTTCACAAAATTTGGTAGCAAAGCTATGAGGAAAAAGTTAAAATAATAGCATGCCAAAACCAACCCAAAAAATTCCACAGTAAACTCGCTGAGCTGGAAACTGTCAAGTGGAGGTGGCTAACTGGTTGAAGGAGAAACCCGTTCAGAAATAGGCTCTTCATGATGATGGAGGTGGTCGTTGATATGACATTATGACTACAAACCTATCGGAAGTTTTCAACTCGGTTTTGAAAGGTGTGCAAAGTTTACCTGTAACTGCAATTGTGGAAATGATCTTTTATCGTCTCGATTCTTACTTTGTCAGTCGTCGGCAATTAGCAAACACACATGTAGGTGAAGGAAAAATTTTCGCTCCAAGGGTTCAGGATTTGATCGATTTTCGGCGTGAGAGAGCAAACTTTCATGAGGTCACAATGTTTCATTATCAACCAGGAGTTTTTTCAGTCAAAACATGTATATGAAGGGTAGGTAGCAATTCAAAGGGCGGGAACCTGTACAGTGTGAATTTGGGTAGTAGAACATGCACTTGTTAGAAATTTCAGCTGTATCATATTCCATGTTCTCACGTGCTGGTGGCTTCTGAATATCGTGCAATTGATTACAAGCCATTTGTCGACACATTTTATTCCACTAGTGCCTTAGCACAGACATGGGCTCCCACCTTCCATCCGACATTAGAACCAGCATATTGTCTTATGCTTAGTGGACCATGCCTCATTGCTAATACGAGCCTACGTCGTTGTAGGAAAGGATGGTCGAAGACCATGAGAATTCGTAATGACATGGATGTAAGGGACGGGTCGAGCACTGCTACGGGGATGACTTGTTCCAAATATGGTTTGAAAGGTCACAATAGGCATCGTTGCCGGAAACAATCAAGTCAAACTTCACAAAGTCGTGTATGAATTATATTTCACATTTATTTCAAACTCGTGTTTCGGGTTATTGTCTTCTGTATTACTTTGGTAATGGAATTTAGTTATGTATAATTTCAGTAACAAAGCCGTTACATTTGTGGACTTTTATTATGTACTATTTTGGTTGTTTGAGTGCATGAATGCTCTGAGATTGGAGATTGAGATTGAGAAGATATGAGATGTGAATTATGAGATTTGATATTGAAATTGAGATGATATGAGATGTGAAATTCTGAGATGGAATCTCTGTTTGGAATCTGTATACAGGGATGAGTTTCAGAAGTTCAGAAACAATTTGATAATATACATAGGCTCGCTAACTGAGTTAGCGACGCTGTTTCAGCCAGGCTCGCGAACCGAGTTAGCAACTGTGGTATTTCCCATTTTTCCAGAGACTTGAAAGTTTCTGGAAGTATGAACTTACCACAGTCGCTAACTCAGTTAACGAGCCTGTTTCTATCAGGCTCACTAACTGAGTTAGCGAGTGTGGTATTTCACAATTTTCCAGAGACTTTCAAGTCTCTGAAAGTATGAACTTACCACAGTCGCTAACACAGTTAGCGAGCCTGGTTCAACCAGGATTGCTAACTGAGTTAGCGACTGTGGTAGTTCACAATTTTCCAGTGACTTCCATGTCTCTGGAAGTATGAACTTACCACAGTCGCTAACACAGTTAGCGAGCCTGGTTCAACCAGGATCGCTAACTGTGTTAACGACTGTGGTATTTCACAATTTTCCAGAGACTTTCAATTCTCTGGAAGTATGAACTTACCACAATTTTCCAGAGCATGGGTATATTCACAAAGTGTTTGTGAAATTCTAAAACTCATCCCTGTATACATCTCATATCATCACAACAAATCTCATATCATCAAAGTATCTCATATAATCACAAAGCCTGGTTGATCACAGAGTATCTCATATCATCACAAAGTTATAGAAACTCATATTCACAAAAAATCTACAAACATTTCAATTCTCAAACCCAGAATTCACAACTTAATATTGGAATTCTCAAACCCAGATATGTAGTCTCAAACCCAGAATTCACAACTCATATTCACAACTTAATATTGAAATTCTCAAACCCAGACATGTAGTCTCAGTTGAATTTAACAGCAGAACTGAATTTAACAGGAGAATTGAATTGAAGTCTCAAATTCTCAAACTCATCAACACATTCTCAAAATAGTCTCAGTTGCCAAACACGCACACATTCTCAAAATCTCAAACCCATCAACACATTCTCAAAATACTCTCACTTGCCAAACATGCACACGTTCTCAAAATCTCAAACCCATCAACACATTCTCAAAACACTATCAATTTCCAAACATCGACACATTCCCAAACACATTCATGAGGTTATACTAGTTATAGAAACACAAACACAGAAAAAATAAAGTGCACATTCCATCTTACAGTTCGAAATATGTACAAGTTAACAACGATAACAAAATAAATAAAACTTACACAACAAATCTTCAATAGATTACGGGTCAGGGGTGAACAAGTTTGGGGGTTTCCTCATTCATTTGGGATGCCTTGGAGTTGCTTGAGTAAGTCCGGACAGAGGAATGTTATCATCATCATCTTCAGATTCCTCAGCGGCGTGTTCCTCCTCTCTTTGTTCTTCAAGTACTCTTTGGCGATACGGAGGTCGTGTGGCCATTGTTTTTCAACGACCCGTTCGGTGCACCGGACCAGACAATAGGATGTCCAGCCTATTTCCTTCGCCAACAAGGTCAGCTTGTGCCCGACACGAACTTATCATTTTTCGTGCAAACACCTTCTTTGGTTCGGCAACATAGCTTTCCAACACTTTTGCACATTCTTTTGCCTGAATCTAGGGATGGCAACCGGACCGGATTGACCCACGACCCGCCCACGACTCGCTTGCTAAACCTGGCTCGTTAAAAGACGGTTCGGGTTTGGGTCGAACCCTTGAATCTAAGCGGGTCGACCCGAGTCATCAAAAAATGGATATCAACCTGTCGAACCCGGCCCGTGGACCCGGTGAACAGTGCCAACCCGCTCGCCAACCCGCGGGTTTCGAACCGTTAGACCCATACGGGTCTAACGTTCGACCCGTACGGGTCTAACGTTCGACCCACGGGTCCAACGGTCAAATTCACAGCCTAACGGCTGTTATAGCCGTTTTTTTGTTGTTTTTTTTTGTTTTTCCCCCCTATAAATACCCCTTAAACCCAAACTAAAAATTTCACACCTTACCCTCTTACTCTCTCTACTACTACTACTCAATTCAATCTCAATTCATTCCAAAATTTTGTGAACAAAGAAGCTAGCAACATAGAAACGATCAAACGACAAATTCCGTTCGTATCGAATTCAACATTCAACTACGTCTTCAACTCTTCAACTCCTCCAAGGCTCCAACAAAGAAGCTCTCTTTCTATCTATATACGAGTTCGGACTTCTACTTCTACTTCAACTTTTATTTTCACTCTCATTTTATATACGATTATCCGCGAAGTACGACATCAAAATTTCACAACCCTCTTATTGTCTTGATATTTTTTTTGTAGTTATAATTTTTTAAAATCATATTTGTTTGTTGATTTTTTGATCTTCTCTCTCACAACCCTCTTATTGTTTTCTAGATTTTTTTAAAAACTTATCTCGCCTAGAATGTATTTAATTTTTTCACATATCAACATGTCTAGATCACGAGGTAGCGGCTGTAGCCAAAGTAGACAAGATTCCACTGGCACTTTTCGTAGGCCTCTAATTGTTCCACAAAATGAGCCCGCTGAAGAGTATCCTATGACCCAATACATTGGTACACACGATGAGTTTGTAGGAGACATAGACATAGAAGAAGAACCACAAACACAAGCAATCGAAACAACACAACCGGGTAGTAGTAGGAAAACTAGAGGGGAAACTAGTGATTGGCACAAATTTTATGATTATATTCCAGACGAAGAAAATCCGGGTGTAGGCATAAAAGTTTGTAAAACATGTTCGAAGCCATACAAATGGAAAATGGGTGAGGGGACGGGTACGATAAGACGACACATCCAAAATGTACATAAAGAACTTCTTGTAGACCTACTTAGCCAATAAAAATCCACCCCGGGACTGGTGTAGTTGATAGCCATTCTTATGATCCCGAACTTGTTCGTAGGGGAAATGACCTGACTAGTGATCAAGGAAGAGTTACCATTTTCCTATTCCGAGAGTAGGGACTTAGAAACTTTTAATCAAACCGCATTAAACCCCCATTTTAAAAGAATCCTTAGGAATACTTGTAAATCTGATTATTTTAAAATGTACAATGAAATGAGAGAAGCTTTGTTGCCATTTTATGGAGTTTAACTTGTATAATTTCTTTAACTTCCGATTGTTGGACGGGTTGCAACAATATTCCAATGATGGGAATAACTTGTCATTGCATCGACATTGATTGGATTATTCAAAAAAGGATCATATCACTTGCCGCGTTGCCTTATTCCCATAGTGGTATTGAAATTGCAAATCGTATTTTAGAAATTTGTGATGTTTTTCATATTCGTGATAAAATTATGTGTATAAATTTTGATAATGCATCTAACAACAATGTATCAATTAGTATATTAAAAACCACATTAAACCCTCCATCTGATAATATTTTTCATGTTAGATGTGCATGTCATATTTTAAATTTATGTGTTCAAGATGCATTAAAAATAGCCGAACTATATATAGTTAAAATTAGAAATTGTGTACATTTTATTGCATTAAGTGGCCCTATATTTTAAGAATGGAAAACTTGGTGTAGGCTTAAAAATGTACATTTTAGAAAATTTTCAAAGGATGTTAAACACCAATGGAACTCTACTTTTTATTTGCTACATGTTGTTACTGAATATAAAGCATGTATAAATAATTTTTGTATGGCAAAAGATATGCCAAATTTTGAAATGACCCCCCAAGCTTGGTTTTATGCCGAATCTTTGTTAAATTTTTTAGAACCTTTTAAAACCGCAACTTTCAAATTTTTAAAAATTTTATGAATCTACTTCTAGTAGCATTTTTATTTCAATAGTTACTATGATGCAAACTTTCAATGAAAAGATCAATGATGCTTTTATTGGTGATATTGTGAAACATGCATACACAAAATTTTTGAAGTATTTTAATCCTCCTCCTATGTTGTATTGTATTACTACTGTGATGGATTCTCGTATCAAATTAGAAGGTATGAAGAGTTTGATTGAAATGTTTTTTACTTTACTTGGGGAAGATGAATCTGAACTTGATTGCGGAACATTTTTAGCTAAATTTGAATCGACTTAAATAACTTGTATGATTATTATGATAGAAGTTTTTCATCTAGTAGTACTACTACTTTAGTTACTTCTTCTTCTGCTACTTCTACAGGTAAGGGTAAGAATAAATTAGATGATGCCACATTTAATTTACTTGCAGAAATTCAATCAAAAAAAGCTAGGACTAATCAACCAAATGAATTACATTGGCATAATCAACAAGATTCTTAAAGTTTTACTTCTTCACTAGATATATTACAATGATGGAAAGAGCATGAACATACTTATAGTATTCTTAAATATATGGCTAAAGATCTACTAACTCCTCCTGTTTCTACAGTTGCTTCTGAAAGTGCATTTTCTACATGTGGCAGAGTTCTAACCGATTATAGGAATCGCTTGAAGCCCCAATCGTTGGAGATGCTCGTCTGCACGGAAGACTAGATGAAGGCTGAAGATAGGACTCAAGGAGTAGGGTTCGACACATCTACAAGTGGAAGCAACTCACCGGAAGAACAACAACAACAACAATAGCAACCAACATGAAGAATTGAAGACCAACAACAACAACAACAAATTGAAGACCAACAAATTGAAAAAAATTGTATAAAATCTTTGTTTGTTATAAAAATTAGGATAATTGAAGATAATTTAAATTGTATCGAAGAAATTTGTTATTGTATAAAATAAATTTGTAGAAAATCTTTATTTCTTATTACAAATTGGGAAAATTGTATAAGTTGAAATCATATTAATAATATATACATTTTTTTTTGGCAATTTCACTCTTTGAGTCTTATTATTATTATTTCATTTTTTTAAAATATTAAAATTACAAATTTTTTAAGTTAAAAAAAAATAAATTTAGACGGGCCCAACTCCTAACCCGACCCGACTCGACCCGGGTTGGACCCGAATGGGTTCGCGGGTTGGGCGGGTTGACTTTTTGCATTTCCGACCCGGCCCAGTTGCCACTACGATCCAACCCGAACCCGCCCTAGTTGGGTTCCAACCCGGATGGGTTCAACCCGACCCGGCCCGGTCAACCCGTTTGCCAACCCTACCTGAATCTTTGTTTGGGCCATCTTCATTCAAGCAAATAACATGTATTAAAAGCTTAATCAGTTTAACGCAAAATGTATATATGTAATGTAAAACGAATATACACAAACTAAAACTTACGAGATCACGAATCAATGTTAACTTTGGTTGAAACATTGGCAAATGAACGGAGTGTTCGTCAGCAGGATCAGCGGCTCGTCGTCGGGTCGGTACTTGCACACCCGCCGAAATTTGGGATATAGGAGATATATAGAGTCTAGTCATCCTCCGATACCATAACATATATGATCCATGAAAACCGGCATTGAATGGTGGAATATCATCAATCACGTTATCAAAACGATTATTGTTCCATATATCCACGTGGGTATGCAAACAAGCGGCCCCATCGTGACCGGGCTGCCGACCCATACCGGTAATACCATGCAAAACCGCATTAAATGGTTCTGCGACCAGAATATTTTGATGGCCGCCAAACTGTCGAAGTACTATATCGACGTAATATGACTTAATTGTGCCGAAGTTGATAAGAGCAGCTTTTGTCAACCAAAACTCAGGAGTCTCCGTGCACATGGGTGACAATCTCCCTAAACGTTCCGCTTGACACACTCATCTGTCAACATATCAAACTTGTCCCTATAGTATGTCAAGCATCAATTTGGGTTAGCCTTCCATGTTAGGGATCCGGTCTAGTATACACTCTGTGGTGGTCTCATGCGCGAGTCATCAGGAACATGATATCACTTAGATGATTTCCTACCGACTACCGGTCTGCCGATATGTATGCGTTCCCAACTCCAGACCTGTAACAACAACATCGGGCCGTTCATCTGGCTAGCACCACGAGCGCATTTGCACAAACTCCGGTATAATGTTGCCAACACGGCACTACCCAACTGTACTCCCCAACGGTTCCTAGATCAGTGATTAGAGGTAATTACATAAGGGGAACAGAAATACCAGTGGAGTTCGGGAACATTACACCTCCGAACAATGACATAATATATGCTCTGTAGTAGCACTACACTTCGATATCGCTCAAATCATCATTCAACTTATCGGGGAACGTATCCTTCATCCATTTCAATCGAAGAGACTTCCCTACGATAGCCCTAGGATCCGGCTCTACCCCAAGTAATTGTGATAAAAACCTCTGGAACGAAGTCCATTGTTCCTGTTACGACCTGTCCATTGACGGGAAGACCTGTGATCACTGCTACATCCTAATCTCTCCTACTAGCAAATGAAAGGAATGTGTCTCCGGATGCCAACGTTCGAGAAGGGCGGTTAGAAGAGGACGGTCATCCTTAATTGAACTCATGAGGCTGATGCCGTAGAGCTCGCAATCCCTTAACAGCTCGTGTATACGTGGATGCATTGGCAAAGTGGCGTGCCCCCGGAAAGTACACTCCTTCGATTGTCCGTCCCAAACGTCCTTCGATCGATGTTGTGGTTGCAATGTCAACAGCCTTGGGTCGACAGAACCGGAACCCACCAGCGGAACATAGGATGATGAAGAAGGCCCCGCCTCATTTGGGAAAGAAGACGAGCCCGGTTGATTTGGCAAAGTAGACGGACCCACCAGTGGAACATAGGAAGATGAAGAAAGCCCCGCCGCATTTGGGGAAGAAGACGGGCCTGGTTGATTTGGCAAAGTAAACAGACCTTGCTCAACCTACACAACAAATAATAAAACACATCAATTTTACAATGTACTAATTTATTAAATCAAAATCAAATTAATCGAAAGAATACAATCATCTTACATTTTGACGCCTTCATCCACCACCACGACCACTACTTGGGGGTCGTCCATAACAAGTTTGTAGGCCCTCGCGACCTCGGTTACTTGGGGGTCTACTACTCTCTCCTTCTTCATGAATATTCCACGTTCGTGCCATATCTAATAGCGATGAGAATCCTACAATTCAAAATGTATTTCAGTATATTCATATAGTAGAATTGCGTACTTTAAAACCAAAATTGCATACTCTAAAACAATAAAATTTAACCAATTCAACATGATCCCAACAACAAAACCAACAAAACCTACAATTTTAAATGTTATGGCCAATATTGTTTAAAACCAACATAACCTACACCAATTCAACATGCTCTCAACAATAATATGGACAAATGTTTAATATCCATAATCACATTCATGCGAATATGTATCAAAATTTCTTATCATCAATTTAACTCCAATAAAAGTTCTTATCAACAACTCACACATATAATTAACCGACACCGTGTTCTAAATTTCTCAACCCCAATAAACACTTCGGACTACACAAATCATCACACAAATCACCATTTCTCAACCTTACATTCTAATTCCAAACTCTAATTGCTCACAAAATTAACCCACAAACAAAATTAACCCAAAATCTAATTGCAAACATAAGAAGACTTACCAAACGATAGATGAGCACTTTAGGATCTACGGTTCACGAAATCCACAGCACTGTTCGTCCCACGATCCTCTTCACCATTCACAAAAACAACCAAAATCGGGATCGACGGTGTAGGATTTAGGGTTTTGAGAGTGGGAATAGAGGGGGTTGAGAGTGATGAAGTGAATGTGGAGAGATTTTGGACAAATTTTGTTGGGAAATTCACTTGGGATGCCTAGGGTTTGTGGGTTTCTTTAGATTTGGGAGAGAAGAGAAAGAGAGAGTTTCGATGAAGTGAGAGTGATCTGAGATAGCGAGTTTATAAAAAAAATCCTCAAACGACACTCGCTATCTCAGTTAGTGAGTGTGGTATAAACACTCGCTAGCTGAGACAACGAGTCTAAGCCCAAGGAATTTAAATTCGTCTCTAATCTACACTCGCTATCCCAGTTAGCGAGTGTGGTACAAACACACTCGCTAACTGACATAGCGAGTGTGGTACAAATCTCATCTCTTTTAGAGCTAGCGAGTGTAAACTTCGTGTTTTTTCATTTTTTCTCACAACTTGTGCCTTTTCTCACAAGTGTGGAAAAGCACATAACCAAACTCGCTATCTAAGATTGCCAGTGGGTCGTTGGTAAATACTTTCGAAAGTGGGTCAGTTTGGTAAATACTTTCAAAAAGTGGGTAATTTTGGTAAAAAATTCGATTACAAGAACTTCGTAGAATTGACGAAAAGGAAAGTGCATATTTAATGAGCAAGCAACTTCGCATTACAATTTGTCCCATGTATGCACACAAGTTCTCACAAACTAAGTTAAGGTGTTTTTTTGGATAAAAGACGGACGATGTCATCGTTTCATTAATGAACGATTAAGGAAACAGAGTAGTACAGTCACCGAATATTACATAAAAGTAACTAAATGAAAAGCAACAACATAAACAACTAAGCAACCAAACCCCGAAGCCAGCCCATTAACACAAGCGGGCCTGAAACAAAAACCCCCAAAATGCTGACAGCGCGCCCCATCAAGCTCGATACTGCATGAAGTGACGCTACAACCCCAACCTGTCTGCTCTCCTTCAGAGGTCCTGATTCTCTTCGCCGCCTCCTGAGCACCTGCCCAATCATGGATCAAAAAAAAAATTATGCATAGAGTTAGGAAATCTGTACGAAGCATTGCGAAAAACAAAATCGTTTCTTTCTAGCCACAAATTCCAAATTAAAGCTGCAATTGCTATATCCCAAGCCCTTCTATCTTCTAGTTTAATGTATGCGTCTCTAAATGACCCCCAAATTTCCGTGGTTGAGTTAGGAACCTTATTACACCCAAACCCCCTACTCACAATCTCCCAGGTAAGTCTAGCTCCAGGACAATTAAAAAGATGATTGACGTCTTCTTCCGCAGAAGAGCACCTCCCACAAGTCATGTCAATCTGCATGCCTCTCTTCCTAAGGTTTACTTTCGATAGGATCGCATTTTTATTGGCAAGCCAGCAGAAAACTTTGACCCTGAACGGAACATGGGCACCCCATATGACCGATTGAGCTTGACATCTCGTTCCTTCGTCGTTGATCATTTATACATAGATGAGACCGAGAAAAGTTTTGAGTTGTCTCTGTCCCACCATCTCTCATCTTCTGACCTATTACCCTGTCCCTCTTCATGTAGGATAAGTCTGTTCATAGCTTCGAATTGTGCCAAGCTCTCCGGGCTAACATTCTGGGAGACTATAAAGTTGAGTTTCCCACTCTTCCGCACGTCTGCCACTGATAGGTCTAAGTTAAGTGTTGCTTCCGCAGCCTGTGGAAATTGGTTTTGAAAGGTAGTCAGCCCACACCATTTGTCTTTCCAGAACCTGGTGTTCAACCCATTTCCTACTTTACATCTTGTGTTGGTATAGAACATCTGTCCTTGCTTTGCTATTCCTTTCCAAATTAGCGAAACTTTAGCCGACGGACTTTTTCCTCCGTATCGAAATTTGCGTCTCTTCCGGAATTGTGCAAAAGAGTAACTCCACCATCCATTGTGTTTATTAGTTATCTTCCACCACCACTTGCTAAGCAGGGCTTTGTTCATGTCATGAAGATTCATGATACCTAGACCCCCGTATTCCCTTCTCTTGCAGACTCTTCTCCACTTAACTAGGTTGAACCCTTTGTTCCCCTCGTCCGATCCTTTCCATAAAAATATTCTTCTAAGTTTGTCAATACTGTTGATGACCCACTTAGGGAGTTCGTAGATGGACATAAGATAAAGCGGGATCACACTGATGACTGAATTTAACAGAATGATCCTTCCTCCGAGAGAAAGAAACTGACTCTGCCACCCAGCTAGCTTCTTTTGAATCTTTGCGATAAGAGGGCTCCAATCCTCCCTCAAGAGTACAGCTGGTCTTATTGGAGTGCCCAGGTATTTAATTGGATAAGCACTAATCTTGCAATCAAAGATATCCGAGATATCCTTTAGCAGATTTGTCGAAAGATCGGACATCGGTATAATGCTAGTTTTAATCAAGTTCACTTTGAGGCCAGACCATCCTTGGAAGCAGGCCATCACCGCCTTCATGGCCACCGCTTCTTCCATCATAGCTTTTCCGAACAGAATTGTGTCGTCAGCATATTGTAGAATCGTCATTGGCTTAGTGATACCCTTAATCTGAATCCCTTTGATTGTGTTGTTTTCCATAGCTCTTCTTATCATTTCCGCAAGTCCATCTGCTACGATTGCGAAGAGAAGGGACGACAGAGGATCCCCTTGCCGCAGGCCTCTCTTACATACGATCTCTTTTCCTTGCCATCCGTTAACCTGGATAGCCGATTTGCCTCCTCGAATACACTTGCTCATCCATGACCTCCATTTAGTGCCAAAGCCTTTAAGAGCAAGTGCCTCCTCCACACAAACCCAAGATACCGAATCGTAGGCCTTCTGGAAATCTAGATTAAGGATGAAGCCTTCCGCTTTAGTTCTGTGACCTCTAAAAACAATCTCATGGGCGGATGCGATGCTATCCATGATATCCCTTCCCCTAATGAACCCGCTTTGCGATTGTGCGATTACCTCGTTGAGATGCGGGGCTAGTCTTTGAGCCAGTACTTTTGTGATAATTTTGAACGACCCGTTCAGCAAACTTATTGGTCTGAGATCTTCATGTGAGACAACTTCGCTTTTCTTAGGCACTAGGATGATTGTTGCATAATTTAACCTATCCAAGTTTGCCTTTCCTTCATAGACCTCGTGGAAGATGTTCAGCAGGTCCTCTTTGATGATGCTCCAATATGATTTATAGAAGAAAATCGGCAATCCGTCCAGTCCTGGCGCCTTGTCCTGGCCTAGACTCTTAATTGCGTCTAAGACTTCTGTTTCTTCGAAGCTCACTTCGATGCCCTCGCTCCCATCTATTCTGGGGGAACACCACATATCCTGGGACAAAGAACATCTGCCCTCAGGATTACGTCCTAATAAGTCATGAAAGAACCTATCCAGATGCTCCAGGTCTTCGTTTTCAGTTTAGGACCCGTTAATCGAGATGCCCGTGATGTGGTTATGTTTTCGTCTTCCGTTAGCCACCTTGTGAAAATATTTTGTGTTAGCATCTCCTTCTCTAAGCCATTGTATCATCGCTATCTGTTGCCAGTAAATTTCCTCCATCTTTGCTATCTGCTGCATCTCCAGTCTTTTATTTGCTAGTTCGTCTTTCTCAGCCTCCTGGAGATCTCTATCTTCTTGTTCGGCTTCCAGACTAGCGATTCTAATAGCTAGCTCTTCTCTTTGATGTATGATGTTGCGCAATTTTTCTCTAGCCCAAGATTTTAATTGCCTTCTTAGGCGCCTAGTCTTTTCTACCCAAATTCCGACTACAGACGACTGCGATGTGCTTGCATTCCATGATTCGGCTATAAGTTGACGAGTATCCTCATACAAGGTCCATGCTTTCTCGAATTTGAAACTGAAAAATTTCTTCCTTCCGCTTATCCCACACTCGATCACCAGGGGTAGGTGGTCAGAAGTGTATCGAACTGCCGTTTTGACCTTTGCTAAAGGATGTGCGTCCTCCCACTCATTCGACACCAGCACTCGATCAAGCTTAGCTAATGTCGGGTTACGCTGCTTGTTCGACCATGTGAATTTCCTGTCGGTTATGTCGAGTTCCAACAAATCTAAGTCATCTATCGTCTCATTGAAAGAGTGCTCAGAGTCTTGCTAAGTCAAGGTGTTATCTTTGTTTATTAACTACTACTAGAATAAATTAGTACGTGCAATACACACAATATACATATATATTATTCTTTGTTGATTTAAAGATGATAAATCAAGTTTAGAAAATATTTACTTTGAAAAAGGATATCTTTATCCAACAGCTGTGATACTCCTTGTGAAGTTCCTGCTTCGCTTTTAGACTTCCAAAAAAGCTACATATGATGAGCAGGATAAGAGCAAACCTCGAATTTACTTTGGCCATATAAACTTTGTACTCATCAGCGTAGAGCAATCTAAGTGAAACAACAAAGTTACACAAACCCTTGAGTGATTACATCATTAACAGAAAGAAAATTTATTGGAAAAAGTTTTTAGTTCAGTTTATCGAAAAATGGCTCAGTTTGAAATTGTATGAAATGCTATCAATTACAGTGAGAATGAATCTGCTAACAAATTACAACCTCAGTCCACCTTTCTCTAAAAAAAAAAGAAAAAGAAAAAAAAACCAAAAAACTTGGAGCTCCTAAAAGCTAGAAAGGGATGTGCTATTATAAAGATGAACCAAAGAATGGAGTACTCTTTTCAGATCAGTATACAACTTCTGCTTGATAATTGCAATCATCCTCATCGCTGCAGCTGTGGATGAGTTCTTCAGTGCCTCCGCCTTTTGAAGAACCATTCATAGGTAAACCTTCTGCTTCCCCATTTCCACCATACTGGCCTAAGATGCCTTCTTTTTCCTGAAAGTAAATTCATATATCCCCCATTCAGTTGTTCTGAAAAAGTTAGGACTCGTCTCATATATTGAACCGTAATTAAGTCATAATAGCTAAATTATTCAATCCTTATAATAATAATATATTTATATATGTATGCTGACTTCCATAACATACGTTCAGGAAGAGCTCATATGCTCCCAGAGAAAGAGAAGTGGAAATGCCACATAGAGTATAGGTACTCACTCCATTGTGATCTCACAGTGATATAGTTGGATTTTAGAATAGGCCAGTATTTCAGTTGAATTTTCAGGACTCGTAGAACAGTCAGCAGTCCTGCTTTTGAGGGCTGGATGTTACTCATCTCAAACTCAGGACTCTCACCAATTAGCACCTGTCATAGAAAAGGAAAAATTCAACAACCAAAAGATTAGAAAAGGAAGAAAAATTCAACAACCAAAAGATTAGAAAAGGAACAAAAAACTCCTACTACATGTTCCATGCAGTATCAATAATGTGCACTGTTTAATTACTTGGTGCTCCAAATGATTAAAAAAAAAAAACAAAAAAAAAAAAACAAAAGCAGAAAATTTAATAGAAATAATTTTTGGTCAACTATGTGGATCTTTTTCTCCATTTAGCTCAAGGGATATTCCTCTATAAGATAATTGCTATAAATCAGTTTTTACAGGCCAGTCCATTATCAGGTTAAGTATTATCGCCAGTCCTACTACTCCATCAGGTATCACCCTTACATCCTTTTAACTGGCATAACTATCGGTGGTTGTTGCATATTTATAAACCATTTCTTTATAACGCATCTCTACGTTCTCAGTTAATCTGCACCTGTTTGGGATGTGTTGCTTCTTATCAAACATTCTGACACAAAACATACTTGTGATACACCATTTTACTAAATTCTCCTTCAACTTCATTGGTACCCTAGTAAAGCACTCAAAATCCTAGGTATTTCTTTACCGTCACAGTCGATTGTACTCACTTTATAGTCTTGTTAGCAAATTCAAAGACCCACTCCACCTTCGTACTTCATAACAAATCACATTAATATTCTTATCAACTATTATAATATCATCAACAAATTACAATATATATAACTAATGAAATTAAAAAAACTGACTTCTTAAATTAAATTGCTACTTGCGGGAGACTGCACCAATGACAAAAAGGAAGAGTTAGAACCTAATTGGCATTTGAAACACAGATGAGATAAAGGTTCACATAATGTTGCGATGACTAGCAATGCAAAATTCCCCATATCAACGTAATTTGGAAGGAAGCAATGAAGTATGGACACTTCTAGTAGGTAGCGAGGTCATGTCAGATACACTTCTCAGACACTCAGCTCCTACTGGACACTTGCTGTTTTAGTGTTTCTAATTTTCTATACGGTGTGTCGTGCTGCATCGTGCCCATGTCCACATGTCCCTTCTTATAAGGAAGTATGTCTATGTATAAGATAGAGTTTCCTAGAGCAACCTAACTTTTAAGGGTGTGCTCCAATGTATAAAATGCAAAGACGAACTGAAGAAATGGTAAGGCACTTACCCCACCTGGCCATTACGTAGTATGGGACGTGTAACCTGTCGAACAGGTGCGCATTAGGCATCCTGCATTATTGATTGTATATTATAAGAGCATCCACAGTCGTAAATGTTAGAAAATGCATAAATGCATATTTACATATAGCATTTTGAGAGTTTGCCGCAGTCATCGAATGGTATATTATAGCAATTTAATATATAGTAATATCAGACGGAGTTTGAAGTTGCGTCGGAGAGAATTTAATAATTTTTTAATATGCTAGACGGAGCTTCTCTTTGCGTCGGAAGGGGAAAAAAATGAACAGACACAAAGTCACTTTGTGTCCGGGATTTGGGGGGGTCTCGGATGCAAAGTGACATTGCGTCCGACCAATTTTCAGTTTTTTTATTACAAAAAATTGTATTTTTGGGGAGGGACGCAACTCCAAGTTCCGTCTGACGATTAATTTTTTTTTCTAGAGGGATGCAAATTCACTTTGCGTCGTTTAAAATATGCATAATTCTCATATCCACTCTCATATATAGCAATCTACTGTTGCTTTTTAGCCAAAATATGCATAAATAGCAAATGATTGCAGGTCGTCGTTTACTATAAAATGCATTTTATGGATAATTGGCAAACGACTGTGGATGCTCTAACTATGATTATCATATCTATCGAAAACCTTATCTGTTACTGCACTTGTCTGTTGCATTGATTGATGGAAGTAAGTGAATACACACAAACCACGTGTATCCACACCCTAGGCATGGCAAAATATTCATCATGTAAGAATAATGCTAAATTAGCAAAATCATTGCACTACCATATTAGATATATTGTTGTAGTTGTATTAATTGTTATATTCGGGGTAGAGTCTATGCTTATGTATCTTGTATATACACTAGATATTGTATCCAGTTAAGAGAATGAATAAGAAATAGCATACAATTTAATGGTATCAGAGCCACATCCAAACCCTAGCCAACTCGTCGTCGCCGCACCTTGCCCGCCGCAACACCCATCGCTGTTGTGGTTGCTGCTGTCGCTACAGGAGAAGGAGACAACAATAGCCGCCAACCCCTCCTGCCTTGGTCCGCACGTCAGCCGAACCCGACCCAATGATGTCCTGCCACTAGCCGTTTTCCTTGTTGTCGCCAGCCATCCGATCCTGAAGCCAACCAAAATCCGACCCTGTTGAGAGCGTCACATATCCGAGATCATACGCTACACCTCTGCCGCTACTAGATCCAAACTCAAATCCGAAGCCGATCAGAAGACCTAGAAGTATTTTGGGAAAATCGATCGAACATTTGATTTATGAAATTGGAGATCTAGATCCGAAGCCGATCCGACCCAACACCTGAACCCGACCAGCACTGTCTATGCTTGGGTCAAACCTGTTTGACCAAATCCAGATCCAACATATTTATGATGTTGACATCATCATTTCTGCAGGCTGACATCATCATTTGTTTGGGGAGCAATTCTCCTCAACGACAATTCTGACCAGTTCTCTTCATTTATGAGGATTCAAACCTGACCCGCTTGGGAATATGAAGTGCCATAACATGCATACTTAGGACTACCAACCGCAACACATTGCACATGTAGCCCCTAGTTCAGTTAGTGTTCAGTTAAATGAGGACGAGATTAGATTTCTTCAGCACTATCGCTTTTTCTGACAACGGTCTTCTTTTGTCACATTAGCAAGGTCAGGTATCGCATGCTTAACCACTTCATCTTCGACATTATGTGTATTCCAGGTGCCTCTGACCAAATGACTGGAATCCAACCTATGTTAGTAGATCATTTCATCCACCTGTTAGACTTACTGATGGCTCTACCTCCCCAGTTGGGGGTTTGGACATGTAAACCTTCCACTTTACCGCTTAGTTTTATTATTCATATGCCAAAAATTCTATTTAACTTAATATATGTTAGTAAAATTATCAAAACACTGAATTGTTCTGTTACCTTTTATAATTTATCCTGATCACTGTGTGTTTCGGGAACTTAGGACGGGAAAAATGATTGCCGCAGATGGTGTATCGAAGGATCTTTATCATTTTGATAATGTTCCTACCTCATTTGCATGCTTGAGTGTTTGCACGATATTGGATTTGCACTGCCAGTTGGGATATCCGTCCTTACAGAATCTGAAGAAGTTGAGACCTGAATTATCTTTTCTTAAGAAGTTATCTTGTGAGCATGTTAATTATGTAAACACTTGCATACGTCTTACCCTCCTAGAGTTAGTAAACGGTCGAGTCGACCTTTCGATTTAGTTCATTCTCATGTTTGGGGACCTTGTCATATTCAATCTCAATTTGGTGGTGGTTTTAAATATTTTGTTACCTTTGTTGATGACTACTCTCGAGTAACTTGGTTATATTTAATGAAATATCGGTATGAAGTTTTCTTTAAATCATTCCGCACTGAGATAAGAATCCAGTTTGATGTTTCCGTTCAAATTTTGCGTACTGATAATGCAAAAGTTTACTTCTAAGTTCACTAGTTTTACGTATTGTTGTGGTATTCTTCATGAATCTTCTTGTCCTTACACCCCCAACAAAATGGTGTTACAGAGCACAAAAACTATCACTTGTTGGCAGTTGCAAGGACCATGCTCCTTCATAGACAGGTTCTTCAACGTTTCCGGGGGGGGGGGATGCGGTCCTTACTGCATGTCATTTTATCAACCGCCTTCCCTCATCCGTGTTAGATGGTCAAATTCTCCATGCTATTTCCATATACTAATTTGTTTCCACTCAGTATGGTTTTAAATCTCGGATTTCGGACTCATCTCGGCAAGGGGTGTTTTGTCTCGGATCGGAGATATCGGAGGAGATCTCGGAAAAATGTGATCATATCGGATGCTCATTTTCTATACTCAATAAATATATTTTTTTGTTACTCAATAAGATATTATATGTCCTACATGTCATTTATCATATAAAATACTGTATAATGTAACTAATTACATGAATCAATTACGGTAAATCTTCGCATAATTTAACAATAATATAGAAGTGAATGTAATATAAGTATATAACTAAATTGAATTTGCATTGATTAGAAAGAATGTATTAGTTAATAAACTTACTTGACTTTGCATATATGTAGCGATATGAAATCTTCACATTATTTTAGCTTAAGGTCCTATATTGAAAGACATGCAAAAAGTAAAACTAAAATTTTTAATATATTCATAACATGTGTCTATTTCGGCAATATTTCGGCCAATATTTCGGTAATTTCGACTGAAATCTATACATTTCGGCCCAAAACGATGTAGAGTATAAAATATGTGATTTCGTATCGGTAAGCTAGCCGAAACGAAATTTCGGCTGAAATTTCGACTGTATCGGAGGAAATTTAAAATAGTGCCACTCAGCAACCCTCAGTTTTGTTAGTAAAGTTGCGCCTACAAAAATTTGTTACTTGAAATAATCTTTGTATGGATTCAAACTTCCCGTGCTTGGTTTGGCCGTGTCACTGAGGTTGTCACGAGTTTTGGGTTGAGTGATAATGAACATTCTGTATTCTATCGACATTATCAGGGGAAGATGATCATTTTAGTTATATATGTTGATGACATTGTGATTACAGGAGATAATCATAATGACATTCAAGATTTGAAGTTGTATATTCAACAAAAGTTTCAGACTAAGGCTTTCGGGCGATTGAAGTATTTCTTAAGGATCAAGGAGCTCGATCTAAGGATGAAATTTCCTTATCATAGAAAAAGTATGTGTTTGACATACTTTCTAACAGCGGTATGTTACGGTGTAAGACACCACACACTCACATGGACCCAAACTCTACACTATTGTCAGATACAGGAGGCTTGTAAGAAAACTGAATTATCTTGCAGTTACTTGTCCAGATATTGCATATTCAGTGAGTATAGTGAGTCAATTCATGACTTCACCTTGTTCGAGCCATTAGAGTGCAATTATGAGAATTCTTCGGAACTTAAAGAGTTCTTCAGTTAGATGATTGATGTATACTGATGGTGGACATTGTCGAATTGCCGACTTCTCAGATACTGATTGGGCTAGTTGCCCTACAATTAGGAGATCCACTACAGAATATTGTGTGTTTGTCAGGGAAAACTTAGTATATTGGATGAGTAAGAAACAAAATGTGGTCTCTCATTTAAGTGCGGAATCTGAGTATTGTGCTATGACTGATGTCACATGTGAGATAACTTGGGTCAAGCGTTTGCTTAGTGAGTTAGGAGTTGTCCAACAAGAGTTTATGTGTTTTTATAGTGATAGTCAGTTTGCCACACATATAGCCACTAATGTTTTGTTTCATGAACGAACTAAGCATATTGAAGATGATTGTCATATGGTTCGCATATGAACCTCTGCAGATAGAGGTTAGAAATATTAGTACTGATCACAAAGCCTCTTGCCAGAGCCAGAATACAGTTCATCAATGACAAGTTGGGCATGTATGATATATATGCTCCAACTGGAGGAGTATTAGTTGGGCTAGAAATATTAGTTGGGCTAGAAATATTAGTACTGATCACAAAGCCCCTTGCCAGAGCCGAAATACAGTTCATCAATGATAAGTTGGGCATGTATAATATAAATGCTCCAACTGGAGGAGGGGGATTGGATATATTGTTGTAGTTGCATTAGTTGTAATATTCCGGGTAAAGCCGTGCTTATGTATCTTGTATATACACTAGACATTGTATCCAGTTAAGAGAATGAATAAGAAATAACATACCATATTAAGCAAGCAAAATTAGATCTAAATAACTTAGTTTATCAGTAGACAACACTGGCCCCCTCGTGTAACCTAGTTTCCTAGAATCTTGAAGACTAGAACACTTGTTTGCCATCATCCGTAGAGGATAAAAAAGTCAGATTACATCCCCAATCGGTTACTGCTGAACTAACAAGTCATATTTCATCAATAAACCAAAAGTTGCTAAACTGACAAAACAAACTTGAGAATTGTACAGCATTCAGGTGGATACACTCCACTCTTCTAAAAATAAAAAAATAAAATATCAACATGCAATTTATTCACCAAGAACAGAAAATTACCTTAACTACTGCAGTAGCTGAAGAAGATATTGAACGGAGATTATAGCTGCAAATTACAAAACAAGAGGGAAATATTGGATCTTACTTAACGTGTATAAAGAGACTATAGAAATAGACAAGTGCAAGATTATGTATGATGAAGTGCCCACCCTCCCTCAAGTATAACCAACAACTTTCCCTCAGCTAGAGCAGTCAACAACTGAGTCATCTGGGCAAATCCATCTGGGGTTACCTGGTCAATAAGTACCTTATGACTGGTTAGTTCATTTGTCAAAACTCTCTACAGCTCATTGGCCACTTATCAGATTCATAATCATGTACCCATAGATCGAATATGTAATTACTTTGAATGGTGTTTTGCTCGCATATGGACATACATAATCAGTATTTCATATACAATGACAATGGAGAACAATTTACCGTGTATAATCTCAACAACAAACGATGCAGAAGGAAAACAAATTCAATGAACTTATTATTTAATTCCAATTATAAATAATGCAGCCATAGTAGCATGCAACTCAGGCAGGTAGATCCAGGTACGACCTGACTGGACACCATCCTTAAGGCGGGTTGAACTAATTTGTGCAATACTTCGGGCCGAGCAGGCCTGACCGTGTTACTCAGTTTCTAAATAGTAATATTAGATGGCTAGGTCAACATACCATCAATTTAGCGTGCTGTTGCTGGATGATGCCTTATTTTGTTGTTGCTTATCTTTGTGTTTTCACTGTTGAATTATGTTATAATTTCGGACTGATTATCGGTGATGATTAACTCTGTGCATCATCGATCTTTTGTATGGCTGTTTCTGTTTTCTGGATGTTTATATATATGTACTATTGGTTAGGACTCTTTCGAGTCCTATCCGTGTGATAAAAAAAAACCATACCATCAATGTGATATTATTCTACACAAAGGACTCATCTACATCATAACATGTTTCCTGTTCAAAAATTTACAATTGAAAAAAACAGTACCGACTTATCAATCTTCCATCAGTTATCATTAAAAAAAAGAATTCTAAAATTTACATAATGTCACATCCCCTGGCGGGCCTGCCCACCACGAGTAAGCAAAAAATTTGGGCCTACAACGGCGGGCTACAATTGTGGTATCACCAGGGCAGTCTACAACTAACATATCTACCTGTCTATAGCTTAATTTCCTTCACTATTGTGCAAATGCAATAAAGGCAAATTAATGACGATTACAGTCTAATAAACGAAGTACCCATCTCTGACCCATTTTGTATGCATAGGAAAATATATCATATAACAACTCTTGCAACTTGTAGGACAATGAATCTATTACAGCGTGTATAAAGTGCTCCTAAGGCAAAGCCAACTCACAGAAGGGTTGAGTTCTCTTTAACCCATCACCTAAAAGCACTTCTCTCCCCTTCCATTATTTCCTTTATCATTCCCTTAACCATTTCTTCTTTTATTTGTCATAACTATCTTTTTAAAACTGTCGCCCTAGAACAGGTTACTCCAATACTCTTCCCGAGGATCAAGGATTGTTGGTTGGAATGCGTTAATACTATTGCACTTGAATTCAATAATACTCTTTACTGCTATACTGTCATACAATTGCAGCAACATGCCAACAATACAAAATTTTCCTTAATAAGCTATAAGAAAATCTTTCTATATTTCTTCAAAACAATAATTTCACTTAAAAATACTACCTATGCATTAAGCACCATATAGCACAGGAAATTATCATGAATTTGCTTATTAAATTAATTAGATGACTACCACGTGCTCTGCTGGTGTTTTCCCATCATAAGAAGAACAATCATTCAATTTCACAAGACATAATATTGACATCAATTCCAATGAGTAAGACCAGTAGAGATGGTAAGCATGTGCAGCACACGCATGAGGCCACACAAAGAATGTCCAAACAACCACTACCTCAGCTGACTTACAGTGAAGATGAATAACAACTTAAAATCTCCTACAATGATATGACACATAAGAAGTATCATTAACTTAATACTACAAAGTAAACCCAACTAGACTCCATCATTTATCATCATCATTAAATTCGAGTTAACATAATAGTGAACTAAAGCAAGGTTTTATCCCTTACATCACAACAACCAAGAGGATCACCCCTTGCAGCGTCAAACCCTGCTGATATAATGATGATATCGGGAGTAAATTCAGAGGCTGCAGTAAAATAATATCATATTAATAGGTGTTCATAAATCGAGTACACAAAAGGAAAGGTATATAAGTGTAGTTGGTCCACATCTGAAACGAAGCTGTCATATAGGAAACGGAAATCAATGAAGAAATTCACAAAACTTATTAAACCAACCACAAAGTTTTAAGCATAGGGTATGAATAATATTGTTGCATAACCTAACCAAAAATTCTGGTACTGGTATGGGTACAGGAGACGACGAGGGTAAGGGATAAAAAGAGTTTGAAAGAAGTAGGGTGTGGGACAGGGCTGCAATATTATGTTATTTATTTAATCCAAATGTTATTAGTGCCATAAAAAATGAAGGATCCACAGCCTATAAAAAAAATCAGTAGTTTCATAATCCATACAAAATACCAAAGTACCTGAAAGTGTACGGTCATGAAAAGAGTAACAAGATTTACTTGAATATAACATGTGAAATTATAATTGAAAATTGTGGATTATCAGGTCAATAAGCATTTGGGAAGTGTACAAGTCTCCATTTTCACACTAAAATATGGGACACAAGTGAGAAGTGTAAAAAAACAAGTGTCCATTAGTCATATGTGTCTGACAAGAGTACATGTCCATGATAGAAGGTGCTACATTAGACGACCAATGTCCCGGACTTCAAATATTCAGTGTGCAAGTATGACAATGTAGGAACATGGACAGTTACACAAGAAGGATATAAGAAATATAACCTATAGGAAGCACAATATTTTGAAACGCAAAAATGTAATCATTATCCCCCACTCCACTACAACCCCAGGGAATATTGACTGAATACCCTTCAGCATCCATGGTACCAACCTGTATCGTTGAGACATTAAATTGAATTAACAAAAAGCAAATGATGCAATGGCAAAAGTCAGAATTTAGATAGTAACAATCCTGAAGTTTCTGCGTAGCGAATCAAGAGATATTGCTATTTTGAAGTTTTCTTGTAGAAAATTTAGAGATATTGTTATTAGGAAGCCATGCACACTCACCTAGGTGCAATTACAATGGTGCAGACTGCTAATGATCCTAGAAGTCTATTTCTGATGTTGTCTTCCCATCTCATAGTAGCAGAAAATGGTTTTGTTGTCTTCTATGCTGGTGGAGGAGATGAACAAGATCGGATCCTATCCAATCCAGTCTACATATTCATTGTATTCAAGAGCTAAGTAGATGAGTGGTAGGCGATGTTCAGATCTTGTTAAATTTACAAAACAGATGCAAACTTGAATTTGTAAATCTATGGGCTCAAAAAACTTCACATGATTGATTGTTTTATTAGATTTAGCTCTATTGATCTCATTCAGTCAGTAGAATTTAGGTTTATGGACCTTTTCTGAGTTAATGATTTGTCTATTTGGGATTGCATTAACAGAACGTTGCAATCTCATAGGTGAGAGTTATTAGAGAGGTTGGATATAATGTAATCATCTTGTACTTCTATGAACAAATTATTTACCGTTGATATATGTACACATTCACAGTCTAAAAAGTACTCCACTGAATTGTATGCATCTGCACAAGTCTACATGCTTGTAACTTTCTGTTATCACCCTAGGCGGTGTATGATTATCCCTAGTGTTCAGAGAGTTTTCTACTGTTCGAAGAAAATGTATGCTACCTTCAGAAAGTGACAACTCCAAATATGGGGTTAGCAACCTTGGTTTGGTCATTCAGGGTAAGAAAACCCATTATTTTCCCACCATTAATGTGGGAAAATAATAAACGGCCCCAAAAAAGTAAATAATAAACGGTCCCAACATTAATGTGGTGCGTTCTATGATTTTCTTTTCAAATGTGAATATTTATTTAAATCCTAACATAATAATTTCAAAAAGTGACAATTTCAAAATTCAGATAATAAAGCAAATTATGATCTCCTGGCATTTTCAGAATTTTAAATTATTATATGGATGGCCTTAAAATAATCTAATTTCTAAATAGTATGCCAAAAATTGACTGTTCTGTTTAGCAATTAGCAAAAACAGCTCCTGACATTTTTCAGAATTTTAAATTGCTGTAAGGTTGATATCCAGTTCTCTAACTCCTAAATGTTAAATCTGAAAAAGCTCAACTTCCTATTTAGCAATTAGCTAATTTGATAGAACGAATATGATGCTACAATGAACTGAACATACTTCATTGTCATCCAGGGCCCATCAATTATAGGTAGAGCCAACTTCAAAACAGTAAAGAAATATGTACCTCATCAGCAGCACCAGTTCCAGGAAAGAATCCATCATCATGTCGATGCAGAGATATATACAAAACCTGAAACATGTATACATCAACTTGCACGTGCTGGAAAAGGTACTACTACAGAAAATAAATACAATTTATAATTGAGTCAAAAAATAAACAATTTACAATGCCCATCCCTTATCAGACAAACAATTTATAATGCCCACCCTTTATCAGAAATTTATAATTCCTCATTTTAAAGCATTTATGATAAGTCTTTAAGTTCAACCACATATATTCTTTTCTCCATTCAGTAATATAAAGGGCCACTATCTCCTGTGTCAAACTAGCATAAATAACACATACTTTTTAAGTGCTTCAATCCAAGTATATATAGCTCAACCCTTAATCCTCTTTGCATTACAGTCCTCTTCTCATCCTAATTGTTGCTGTTATTGGTCTGTACTGTACTGCACATGTACTGCACATACCCAGACCTTCTCAATTAGTTCCCGTCATTGTTGTCCATGACAAGAACTACCTCTAGTTTGTTATGAATGCACACATTCATTATCTTATCTTTTAGTGTTTTGTCAGTCTCCACTTTGGTATCATTATTCCAAGTGTGCTCATCATATGGGCATTGTTGCTACTTTTTTCTGGTGTGGGAGCAATGAGATGATGAGTTTTTTTCGAAGAGGAAAATTACAATCCAGACCGTCGATGAGATTGGTTGAAGTCTACTTGATCTCAAGGCCGGCCCTACCTTGAGGCAGGCGAGGCGGCCACATCGAGCCCCCGAATTTTGCATATTTTTAGGGGCCCCCAAATTTTTTTCCTTGTATTTATATATACGTATTTTGAGTGTAATGTATTTTTTGGGGCCCCAAATTTTATTTTTTGGGCTTTGTTTTTTAAATTAGTACTTTGACCTGCTTATTTTAGTTGAGCTTGAGCTTGTATAGAGATTTATTCCTCAAATCCCTAAATCTTCATCTATTTCTCGGTATATATCGGTTTTTTTAGAACTGTGGAAAAAAAATTCCAATTTTTTTAAAACCATTTTTTAGAAAAAAACAAATTTTGCATGGGGGCCCCATTTTAGGAGTTCACCTTGGGCCCCCGTAAATTCAGGACTGATCCTGCTTGATCAAATCTAAACCGTAGAATTGGACGGCTGAGATGTCGCCAACGAACCTACATAAAGTCTGAACAATGGGGCTGACCTCGATAAAAGACCCTCCAACGCTCAAGTTAGTAACTCAGAAGAAGAGAAGAGTTTTTGGTGGCAAAAGATTGATTAGACGTTACTAATTGAGGGACGGGGGAGTATTTTAGGCTAGGAGTCTTGCTTCATAAAAAAAGACTTGAGAGGGTATCTCTTTCAGATTTGGTTCAAGATTCCTCTGGTTAAGAGATAAAATTAGTTATTTAATTCCTGATTTAAGAGATTTAATTGCCAGAGTATTTTTAGGCTAGGAGTCTTGCCACATAAGAAAGACTTGAGAGAGTATCTCTTTCAGATTTGGTTGAAGATTCCCCTCGTAAAGAGATAAGATTAGTTATTTAATTCATGATTTGAGAGATTTGATTGCCAACTGTAATTAGCTGGAAATCCCTCTTTCTTAGATGCAAGTAAGCAAAATATGCCGACCTGGTTGAGCTGAAGGACCTAGAGGCGGCCCATGCTCCTTTAATGGGCTGGCAGTTGCTACAAAATTATCGTTATACCCCTAGAAGCATTGAGATGCATGCCCGAATTGTACTGCGCTGATTATTTCCGAATTTTACCAATATCATAAGCCCTTCACTTCTGAGGATCTGATTTCACGGCCTTTGAAGAGTAGTTTGTCATGTTCTGCAAGATCTGGGGAGCTTGCATAATTTTCGGGGATGATGGGAGGTGTTAGGAACCTCGTTTAATGCTTCTAGCGGCAGTAACTACGTTTCTGGTTTTTTTCCATATTTTATGTCGATTCCCCCGAATTTTTAGAATTTTTAATTAATTTTTCCAATTTTTAATCAATTTTCTGATTTTATAATTAGTTTTTGGATTTTTAAATTTTTTTGATTAATTTTCCAAATTATAATTAATTTTTAGAATATGTAAAAAAAAATTCCAAATTTTAAATTTTTTTTTTGAAATTAAGAAACTTTATTAAAAATCCAAAGGGGAGCACGAATTTCCAGGAGATCTGAATGCCCATTTTGCGCGTTTGTGCTAGGACGCATGAACGACAGGTCAAGCACCGACCCCTAAGGTCTCGGCCAAGTCGACCCTAGGGGGTTCGACTAGGCGAGGAAGAGAGGGTCTGAACGATCTAAGTGTTGAGCTTCAGTTTTTTGCGCTTTCCTTGCAAGGGGCTCGAACGACATGTCAAGCACCGAGTCTACAATAAGTGTTTTTGGCAAGGGGAGCTCGAACGACATGTCGAGCACCAAGCCTATGGAGATATGCATTCTCGCTGAGGGGCTCGATCAACACGTCGAGCACCGAGCCTATGCAGATAGACATTTTTGGTGAGGGGCCCGATCGACACGTCGAACTTCGAGCCTATGCAGATAGGCATTTTTGGTGGGGGGCTCAATTGACACGTCGAGCACCGAGCATAAGAAAATAAACATTTTTGGTGAGGGACTTGATCGACACGTCGAGCACCCAGCCTATGAAGATAGGCAGTGTACAATGTTGGGGGATCGACTGTGCGAGTCTTCATACTTAAAAAAATTCCCCGTTGATGGCTATCCGGGTGGTAGGAATCTGCAACGTCATTGGTGTAGTTATCGAGGTGTATCATGTCATCGATGTAGTTATCGAGACATTTTCCGTGCCTGTTAGTTTCTATGGTTGGATGGATGATGCGTGGATGACGGAGGTACTGCCACTTCATCCCTTGCGGTTATCGAAACGTCTCTCTATATTCTTCCCCCTCAGCTCTATATAGCCCCCCACCCCACGTCATTTCTCTCTTTACTTTGTTCATTTCTCCCTTAGATTCTCTGTCCTCACAACTTTTCTCTCTAGCTTTCCGATTCCGATGAAATTTTCGATATCAACCGTTGTAGTTTTGGCATCTTCTTTCCTAGGTAATTTATTTTTCTCCAAATAATGTCTACGGCGCGGTCTGGTGATTCGGCCTCCATGTCTGGCCAGGAAGAGAGTGAGACTTAGTCGACTCACTCCAAACAGGTGGTGGAGGTAGAGCCTCGAGAGTCGTCGTCTGAGGAAGGAGAAGAGGTTCAAGGGTCCACCGAAGAGGACGACGTAGTTGAGATGTCTCCCCTTGGAGAGGAGGATAATGTCCAAATACAACCTGTGTCTCCTATATCTCCGAGGCGTAAGAAGAAGAAAATGATTCTTTCCGAGGCTAACTTGATGACGGAGAAATAACCTACCGAGTACTTGGATGACCGAGGCTTGGAGCATCCTCATTATGCAGATCCCATACTTGCTTGGGTGTATCTTCACGATCTTTAGGATCTGATCCAGTTTGAGGATCGGCCTCCTTCGCCTAGTAGACCGCTGGTCGAAGCTGATCGTACGTCGAAAAACTTGTCAAGAGCCAATCTCTTGACTATTCGAAATGTTTTCTTCATTCCGAGGGAGTTTGAGCTCTTCCTCCCCAGAACCGGCATCCGACCCACCACCTTACTCGCTCCGGGGTTCTGTATGTTCCCCTTCTACGCTCTCCAGTCGGGCGCGTTTGCCGATCCACCCTTCATCAAGGAGGTGCTAAACTGGTTTGGGGTGAACCCGATGCAGCTGGGTCGTAACTCTTGGAAGCACATGGTTAGCTTCCTTTTGCCGTGCGGGAGGAGGGACGTGGTGTTAAGCTTTAAGGTTTTCCAACGGTGCTTCGGTCTTTGCTCCCTCCAAGTGGGCTCAGGGTGGTACTTCCTCTCTCCACGGACCTAGAAGCATCCGATCAAGGATCACCCCAACTTCATCAAGGACTGGAGGTCCAAGTATTTCGTGGTTCAGGATTCCAAACCATGGTGCATCCCCACGCAGTGGGAGTTAACATACCGAGAGTCAAGGCCCCGAAGGAGAGGGAGTACACGAAGGAGGAGTTAGGGGAGTTCGATAGCCTGTTTGCTCAGGGAGCGGTCATTTGGACCAAGTTGAAAGAGAAGCACTTGGTTAAGTGGGGGCTGAGTCCGGCGGACCCTGGTAGGTTTCCTGTAGTGATTTTATATATTTATGTTCAACTTCTTATCTAACTTTTCTCTTCTTTGCAAAGATGATCAACGAGAAAGAGGTTATTGCTCGGAGGCTCGAATTGCAGAGGAAGAAGCCGGATTGCTCGAAGAAGAGCGTAATAGGTCCGCTAGTTTAACCTCAACTCTCCGGGCTTCAAAGAAGGAAGTGGTGGTGGTGGCCAAGGAAACACAAGCCGAGCCTTCGAGGGTCCCTCCGAGCCCCTCAGCCCTCATAGTCATCAAGCTGGTCAACAACCCACCTCCCGCTCTTACTCCCGTAGCACAAGTATTTGTTTCCACCGCCGAGGAGTCGATCTACAAGCCGGATTGGAAGGTGACAATCACCAACTTCGTGACCGAGGCGAGGATCGCGATCGAGGTGATGGACAACTTCGCTCCACCTTGGGATCGGGCACAGCTGGCTTACAAGACGTTCGAGTCTAGTTATCTAAAGTGGTCCCAACTTGAGTATGGTGATAAGCCGACCACTTCACCTTTTCTCGTTCTTAATTGCTGAATTTTTTTAAGTCATTGGCATGTTCCTTTTGCAGACCTCTCTCCACGGTGCCAAGATAAAGTGCCAGCATAGGTACAAGATAAGACACTTCCAGAGTAGGGTGGCGAGGGTCGAGAAAGAGTGCATCGACACCAAGGTGGCCCTCGACGCCTCAGTGGAGAGGTAGAAGGCTCTGGCGATGGAGATGGCCTCACTCACCGCTGAGCGGGAGAGGCTGCTAAAGGAGAGGGAAAGCTGGAGGCGAAGGTGAAGGAGGCGGCGAAGGCAGAGATGAAGGAGGACACGGAGGCTGTTCGAATGAGGCCATCGACATGGCCATCGCCGCCGAGGATTAGGGCTACAAGAAGTCCATCAAAGACATCGAGGAGTGGGGTATAGTAATCTCCTGAAAGAGGGGAAGGAGCTCGAGGAGAGTTGGGACGACGCCCAAGGTCAGCGGGGAGGAGGGTACCTCGGCTCCTTCGAAGGGGAAAACAGAGACGAGTGAACCCCCATTGCGTGCAAAGAGGTGCTCCCTACCCCCTGAGGCTTGAATATTTGTATTTTTTGCCGAACTGTGGACTAGACATCACAATGTATCTTTCATTTTGATTAATGAAACACTTTTTGCCGAATCATTTTGTGTTCATGTAAATTCTTGATTAGTCTTCTTAGATCTTTAAGGTTTTGAAGTTGAGGCTAAGTGTCTTTACACTTGTCGTGACTCCTTTGCTTATATTGTAGATCATCGTGTACACTAGGGGGACCCCCGACGCGCCGAGATGGCTCGCCTTCGTAAAAAGTTACGAGTGACGAAGTTGGGGCTTGCTTGCTTGCGCAAAGCGTTGTATGAGGCAGAGTTTGAGTCTACTCACTTGAAGGTTGTATCAGCCGAAATAGACGCGAACACGAATATGGGTTGCACAAGGCCACGCTTGAGAATGAGAATTTGAAGGCAGAGTTACTCAAAAGGGACCAAGAGCTCGCTCTCTTGCACAGGAACCGCCCCGTAGGTTTGCCGTTGCCTCCCTCGGTGGAGAGAGATAGTCACAGTGCGAAAGTTCTTCTGAGGGAGTTGCTCGTCAAGAGGGATTTTGTGATTTATCGACAAGAGGGATTTTGTGATTTGTCGTCCTAGTGGTTGGGGCGACACCCAAAGAGTTATCCACGGTTGCTTGAGTGACGTCGAGAAATCCAGGGGACTCCCAGAATGGAGTGGCTGGGGCATCGAGCATGGCATCTACGAGGGGTGGGCTGTGTTCTGGCCACCATGACGTTCAAACTCGCCGGTTGGACTGGTCCCTCCTTTCCACTATTTGGGTGGTCCAAGTGAATCCTCTCGAACGAGGAAACTTTTCAGACAAACCACTACTTTTAATCGAAGTATTTCTCTCCCGAGCGGCAATAAGTGATCAGAGTTGCTGAGGGAGTAGGTTGGTCCGACGTGTTTTTAGCTGTTAAAGTCTTGTGTAAAAGTGGACAAGATATTTCAAATGTATCCTCGAGCATGTAATAAGATATTGGATATGAAATGAAGATCTTTCTAACTGTTGTCGTGTTGCCTCTTATTTTCTTTGTGTTGTAATATATTGTCTTTGTGTTGTGATTTGTTGTCTAGAGTTGAGAAGTAGTGGGAGTTCTGGAGGAAAGTTGCGCTCCGGACTCGATGTTTTTGAGTTAGAAGTTTGTGGGAGCATCTCTTAAGGAAGAGATGGACTCCGAACTTGTTCAAGAGTTAATGAGTGGCAGGAGCGGTTTCGAGTGGTGAGTCGAGCTCCGAACTCGTTCGTTCGCGATTTAGGTGAGCGACTTTGAGCCACAAGTTTGGGCTCCGAACTTGTTGTTTGGGAGATAACAAATTGTGAGAGCAGTTTCAAATGACGAGTCCAGCTCCGAACTTGCTTATTAGCGAGTTGCGGGAGTAGCTCGAGCCATGAGTTTGGACTCCGAAATTGTCATTCGAACGGTTAATGCGCTGCAGGAGCAACTTTAGGAAAGAGCTGGACTCCGAACTTATTATTTGAGGGGTTAACAAGTTGTGGGTGCAGCTTGGAAAAGAAGCTGAACATTTAACTCGTTGTCATCATCCAGAGTAACACAAGAATTTTTGAAACAAATGAAAAGTTTTATTAAAAACAAATATGAATGGTTGCCTTAAAGGCTAGCCATTATTACATGCTATGATCGTTAAAAAGATCGATCTTATTACAATTCTTAAAAATATAGTGGAGGGCGTTAAGCACCCTCGTTGAATTTCATCAAATGCTCGGCGTTCCAAGTCCTGGGTATCTCCTTGCCCCCCGAGTTTTCGAGTTGGTACGCCTATGTCGAAGAACATCAGAGACCTTGTATGGTCATTCCAAGTTTGGCACGAGCTTTCCCTTTTTGCGTGGGTCAGAGATCTCCAGCTTTCGTAGGATGAGGTCCCCTTTTTTTAAAGTTTGCTGGGCGGACCTTCTTGTTGTAGTATTTCTCTAGCCTTTGCTGATAGATATGTCTTCGTAAGGCTACTCACAAACTTCTTCAATGAGATCAATGTTCCCTAGCGGTCATTTGAGTTATATTCTTCATTGAACAAGAGGAGGCGAGAAGGTAGCCCGAAATCTAGGAAAATCAATGCTTCAGAACCGAAAGTGAGGTTGAAGGGGGACCCTCCTGTTAGGCTCTCTTTTTGTGGTCCTACAGAGCCAGAGCACACTTGGGCGCTTTTCCCTTTGGGAGCTTCGTCGAGCCTCTTCTTGAGGCCATCAAGGATCTGCCGGTGGGCATGCTCAGTGTGGTTGTTGGTCTGGGAATGAGAGATGGAAGAGAAACATTGTTCAATCCCCAGATCGGCGCAGCATTTGCGGAATCCCTTGGTGGCAAATTGTGTTTCGTTGTCGGTGACAATAATTTGGGGGATCCCAAACCTACACACTATATTCTTCTAGACGAATTGCTGAATCTAGATGCTAATGGTTCCGCTTTGATCCACTTTGTGAAGTAGTCGATAGCTACCACAACTCATTTTGGAGCTAAGGTCGGCTCGTGGCTCCCGCTTAATAGGGGAGAACCTCTGCCAAGAAATACACTGGCGAACGTATTCTTGGGCGTTGTCGAGGAGCGAGGGCTAGTAATATCCATGATTGAGAACTTTCCTAGCAAGGGACCTTGCGCCTGTGTGGCAGCTTCTGATTCCTTCATGTACTTCTCTGAGAGCATACTTGTCTTCCTCGGGGGGGGGAGGCATGACAAGTAAGATATGCCATCTATGAGAGTGTAGGAGCGTTTGTACAGGACTCATTCGACTAAAGTATACATTACACTCATCCGATCTTCCTTGCTTCTTTTGGATCTGCTGGAAGGATTCCTTTGTCGAGAAAGTTGACCAAGGGTTTAATCCAATTGCCCTTGGGTGCCTGTGGGGTGATAGTCATGAGCTCCAAGGATTCATCTTCGAAGCTTGGCTTGAGTATGACTTCAATGATTACGATGTGATCGACTTTTTCGAAGGAAGAAGAGGCCAGTAAAGAGAGGGCATTTGCTTTGCCCATTTTCTTCATGGGGGATCCGAGTGACTTCGGCCCCCTTGGAATGTAGCTAAGAGCTTCTTTACACAAACTAAGTACTTGATCATGCGATCATCCCTGACCTCATATTCTCCTAGGATCTGGTACACCACCAACTGGGAATCGCTAAACACTTTTACCTGTCGGGTCCCTGCATTTTGATCTAAGAGGAAGTCGGCGATTAGTGCCTCGTGTTCAACCTCGTTGTTGGAGGCTCGAAAGATGATGCGGAGTGAGTACTGGAGGGTGAACTCATCTAGGCCAAGCAGGATGACCCTGACACCGCTCCTTTCGAAGCAAGAGGAGCCATCAACGTAGACATTCCAGATTGGGGATCACTAGCTCTTTTGGGAGGATCATGGATATTGCTTTCAATGATGAATTCGGCTAAAGCATGAGCCTTGATAGTCATCGTCGGTAGGTAGCTGATGTCGTGTTGGCTTAACTGGATGGACCATTTCATAAGTCGCCCGCAGTTCCTGTATTGTAGAGCACTTGCTTGAGGGGTTTGTTGGTGAGAACCAAGATAGGGTGTGTAGAGCTGCTATCGGGTTCTAACGGGCCGGGTCCTCAACTACCCGAACCCGCACACGGTACCTCACGGGTCTAAAAATTGGACCCGAACTCGGACTTGCGAGAACCACGTCTGAGTTAAAAAAGTCTACCCGTCGGGTCCAGTAGTGGGGAATAAATATTTGCACTTAAGTATTTTTGCACCCGATACCCTACAATTCCAACAATTTTTACACTTAAGTACATGAATAAATATTATATTTACACATCTATCTTCAACAATTACTATTTACATATATATCCCTATAACCCTATTATTCAAATTCTATATTTTAGGGGGGTATTTTTGACGGGTCCGGGTCCGGGTGTGGGTCTATTTTGAGTGGACCCGAACCCGGAAGTGCATCGGATCTTATTTTAGGACCCGAACCTGGACCCGGATCCGTATAGATCAGATTGGTTCCGGTCCAATGTTGGGTCCAGGTATCAAGTAAATGTGATAGTGCTAAGGGTGTGCTTAGAAGTACAGGTGGAGTTTACGAATGGCCATGACCAGAGTGTAGGCCATCTTTTTCATTTTGGAATAAGGAAGCTCGGTGTCATGAAGGACTTTGCTTACATAATAGCAGTGTAGTCGAAGGCATAAGGCGCAACACAACTTTACTGCCCCGTACACAGCCTGAGGCGCAAGGCGCAATTTGAGGCGTAAGCCTCACTTAACCGAGGCGCACTATTACTTTTTGGGATTTTAAAAATTTATAAATAAGATTATATACACAAGATCACATCATAGCAACAAAGTTTATCATACAATGACCAAGATAACTGTGTAAGTTATCATTTTTGTAAAACTACAATGTGTTCCCCTGTAATGTATAACTACAATGTGTTTCTTGCCCAAAGAAGAAGTTATACAATTTGTTCCTCTGTAAAACTACAATAATATTATGTTAACCTTCAATTCATAGTTTCATACAGTCATGAACATACAGTATTACAGTAATACAGTAATGAAGATACTTAGCATACAACATAAAATATTACAGTATTACAGTTTTGAGCATACAGTAAAACTACAATAGTATCAAATTGAATATTACAATAATGAGCCAATAATATTACAATATTACAGTTTTAGTAAATGATAAGGCATTTTGAAATATTACAGGAATAACATAAAGTTAGCCGACCAAAAAATTTGGTCATGCTCTATAGTGAGATAAGATGCAATTGTTTGAATAAGACATGGTTTCATGATTATAGTAAATTATGAAATGAACTAGCTCCACAATTTTGTTTCAAAGTAACTTGCAAAAATATCATAAGCAAAGATAGACAAACACCCAAGAAAGAACCTATAAAAGTGTAAAATCAGAAAGGAAAGAAACCAGAATAGAAGTTGCGAGTCTAGAGACTGAGGAGTAGGAGTGTCGCCGGCGCAGCAGATCTACTTCCGATGTAGCCGCCGATCTGCTGCATGTTGTCGTGTTGCCGCCGAGCTACTTCATAGTCGTCGTCGATGCTGTTGAGAGGGGGATAAAGAGGAGTGCAGATTGAGGAGTTAGGGCGGTGGAGATTGAGGTTAGAGTTTAGAATTGGGGATGAGAAGGTGAGAGAATTGGAGGAGTTATGAGATTCTAAGCAGTTAAAATCCCCGATTACATGCGATTAATCCCCGATTACACGCGATTAATCCCCGATTAATTGCTAATCGGAGGTTAAGCAATTATTTTTTTAAGCGATTTATAATATTTTAATAGTTAGTGATTCAATCGGGTATAATCGGCCGATTAGTAGTAATCAGCCGATTTTAAGTGACTGATTAACCGATTAAATTCTCTCATCTAATTTTCATGCTCGTTTGCATTATTTGGGCTCAATCCGACCCAAACTCAAATTCAAATCCAAAATCCAAACCCTTTCTGGTTCTCGCGCAAACACAAACCAGACATGTCACCACTCTCTTCTTCTTCCTCGTGCAAACCCAAACTCAAACTCATTCTCTTATTCTTCCTCGAGCAAACCCAAACTCGACCCGTCGTCGCATACTTGACTCGGCCCGCATCTACTGTACCTCTTCTTCTTGCTACTCGCGCTGCTCATACTCCCCGATTATTTTTGTTTGATGGAACCAACCAGCAAACCCGACCCGACCCACATCTAGAATCCAAACTCAGCTCAAACAAAGTACTACTTTTTCTCTATAATTATATGTTCATATTTGATAATCTCCTAATAGTTTTATGTTAGGATTTAGAGTTGCTACATAATGAGGATATATCTTTTTTAATTATATATATATATATATATATATATATATATATATATATATATATATATATATAGGAAAATGCTAATATGAGATGGTGAGATGAAAATGTATTTTGTGAGATGAGCAATTTGAATCATCCAAATCTCAATCACACCGTTCACATCATTCTACATATCATGTAGATGGTGCGTACAAAATTTCAAGCGATTTGGAGACCTCTAGCCTATGCATCAAAGCGTTCAAATAAATGCATATATATGTATTTCGCATCATCTTCATGATGTGTTGAACGCTTTGATGCAAAGGCTAGAGGTCTCCAAATGGCTTAAAATTTTGTACACACCATCTAGATGACATGTAGAATGATGTGAATGGTGTGATCAAGATTTGGATGATTCAAATTGCTCATCTCACAAAAAAACACTCCATCTCACCGTCTCATAATAGCATGACTCTCTCTCTCTCTCTCTCTCTCTCTCTCTATATATATATATATATATATATATATTATATATATAATGATTTTTCCGATTTAATCCCCAATTATTTTCCGATTAACTGATTAATCACTAATCGCTTCTAGACCGATTAGTTCCAAAAATCGATTTTAACTGCCTAGACGGGATTTGAGAAGTGTTGAAAATGGGTCATATTGTAATGTCGGGTGGGGTTGGGTCTGTTATGTTCAGGCGCGCCTTTTACTTGAGGCGCAAGCCTCGAGCCTTTGCTAAGGCGCGTCCAGGCACAAGCCTGAGTGAATCTTCAAGCAAAGGGGGGGAACCTTAATTGAGACTTGAGGCTCAAACTGCTGTTAAGACTGAGCCTTGAGCCTGAGGCTGAGCTTGAGGTGAGCCTTCAACTACATTGCATAATAGATCGACTTCTGAATCCTGTCCCCTTCTCTCACCAAGACGGCATTGAGGGTCGGATCTGAAGTGACCAGCTAGAGGTAGAGCACCTCTCTCAGCTCGGGTTTGCTTAGGAATGGGGGATTGACGAGGTATGCCTTGAGCTGTTCAAAGGCTTCTAGATGTGCTTGACTCAAAGCACTTCTCCACCCGCAAGACTCTTCTAGTTGCACAACTCTAGGACGGTGATAATTGGTTTGACGGTCTCTGTTCGGGGAAATTCGAAGGGTTGTAAGGACCTGATCTTTGAAGTCACAAAACTTAGCTCGGGCGATGGGTGCCTCTTATTCCCTATTGTTCTTGGGAGTCTGCCGACAGACAAGGGTCAGGCTCCTTTCGCATCTCCGCCCTCTTGGCGAGGGCGTTTGACGAGATTTCTTCCGCCTTGGAGAAGGGCTTCTCCTGCACCCTTGAAACTCTGAGCAGGGAACTTTATCTTGGTCGCACTTTTCCACTAAGCGCCGGCGGAGATATGTTCTCTGTTGTAGGGAATTGATGATGTCACGGAGGTCTGGCTGAGAAGGGGCGTACTGTGGAGGGAGTGGATGAGCGGACCAACTCTCGTTTCTCGACCGGACGGGTCCCGGGATGGTTGAGATGGGAACCTGTTGACGCAGCCCTGCTGGGGGAGCTGCGGCAATAGATGTGGAGGTGGCGACAGTTGGTAAGGAGGTTGTAACGACTGAAAGGGAGGGCTCCCCTGGCAGCTTGCGGTAGCCGCTGCCTTTGACTTTCTGGCTGGAGGCATGACCGGATGTGACTTTTTGCCGGCAGTCGGAGAGGTAGATCAAATTATGAGACCAATCTGTTGCTACTTTTTTTTGTGTGAAAATCAAATGATGAGTTCTTTTTAAGGAGGAAACTTATAATCTGGACCGTTGATCAAATCTGAATTATGATAGCTGAAGTCTCCTTGATCTGAATCTAAACCGTTGAGAGCGTATGGATCTGGAATTGAACGGCTGAGATGTCGCTGACAAACCTGCACAAAGTCTGAACACCGGGGTTGAGCCCAATGAAAGACTCTCCGACACTCAAGTCAGTAATTTAGAAAAAAAAATTGAGTTTTGGTGGCAAAAGATTGATTATCCATTACTGATTGAGGAGGGGGGGGGGGGGAGTATTTATAGGCTAGAAGTTTTGCTTCATAAGAAAGACTTGAGAGTCTCTCTTTTAGATTTGGTTGAAGATTCTCATGGTTAAGGTATAAAATTAGTTATTTAAATTCTGATTTAGGAGATTTGATTGACATATGTAATTAGCTGGAAATCCCTATTTCTTAGGTTGTAAGTTTTATTTGCCGGCTTGGTTGAGCTGATGAGCTTGGAGGCGGCTCGTGCTCCTCTAGTGGCCCTGCAGTTGCTGCAAAATTACCATTCTGCCCCGAATCGTACGACCCTTATTTGTTGCGACTTTTACCAATATCAGGCATGTTTCTTGATTGCCTCATTGTGACCTACAAATAAAGATTGATCGTATAGTTGTATTAAAAAATGTTCTCTTCAATTTAAGAGTTATTTAGCGATCATAAAATAATTCAGAAACACTTGTTCACTTTATTGATCCTGCTTTGATTTTTGGGATGTTACGCTCTTCAGCTGGTTCAACTGGTTGCCCATGAAAAATGATTGATATTCACTAGCTTACATGGTAGCTCCTACATACTCTTTAGTCATGAAGATATGAACCGCACATGGCTGATTGGTATTAACTGCTTTGATTTTTGGGATGCTGTCCTCTTCAACTTGTTCACCAAGATGGATGATTGATATTCACTAGCTAAGATGGTAACTCCTATGCACTTCTTTAGTCATGAAATGAACCACACTCTCATTCTTCTAATATTTCTACATAAATTCTAGCATGGGGAATCTATATTTTTAAAATGAAAACTATTTATTCTCTAATCTCATCAAGTCAACTAATACAGTGTAGTTAACAAACAACATGCACCAAAGAGTTTATCCATACCTATTGTAAAGAGATAAGGACTTGCAATCATATGTGAAAAGGATGATTATCTTCTAAATATTTTTCGTCTAAAGAATCCAAACTAAGCCCCATAAACATTGGTGAGTAGAGTCTAAATACTTGTTCACTGAGTCTTCTTGAAAAACACCCACTAATTTCCTTAGGGATGTAAAGGCTTCTCTAGAACAATTTGTTCTTCCTATTTATACTCTAGTAATCGTCTTGGTAAGTTTAGTTTTCACTTTGATCTAACATTTTCCAACAAGATTGTTTCTTTTTTAGTTTTTTCTTGACTGCTTTCCAATAGTTCATTGTATTAAAAACAACTAATGTCTATCTCGTTCTCAACACATTATTTTTCCACAGCACAATCACATTTTTTACGGATTTCTGTAATCTATATAATAAAACACAAAGAAAGCTATCAAGTGGCTCACCTTCAATCCCCCAAAAATCAAAGGCCCAGATCTAATCTCACAAAACACATTTCCCTCTCTCTCTCTCTCTGTGTGTGTGTGTGTGTGTGTGTGTATATATATATATATATATATATATACATACATACTTATGGAAACATGGACTTCTATACCCCCAGTTTATAATTATTGTCAACATATACTAATGAAAACATGGACTTTTATTTACAGCTAATTATTGTCATACTATTCAAACTTGAATTATATAATTGTTGATTTACTGTTTATAAGGCTTTATTCATATGATGTATCGTTTTGAAGATGTGCCGTAGGCACGTGTCCACGGGCAAATCTAGTTACAAATATAGCTAAATGCATGGATTAACTCATTAAAGAAAAAAGAATCAATAAGTGCAGGAAGCACTGCTTTCAACCCATAAAAAATGAGAAGTGGTTTTTTTTACAAGCTATAAAACTCACCGATTTGTTACCCTCAAATATCTCTTGAGTACCATTGCCGTGGTGTATGTCCTGCAAACACCATTAAAATGATAGCGTTCAGAATAATCAGCAGCTGCTTTCAAATCACTCCTAGCAAAAATCAACATAAAAAAACTTGAGTTCACCAAAACATCATGTATATAGGACCAAGTACTATTACCCAGTCAACAATTAAGACTTTTTCGGCACCTACACTCTGGGCAATTGAAGCAGCAACAGCTGCATTGTTGTGAAGGCAGAAACCCATTGCTTGTTTAATACCAGCATGATGTCCAGGAGGCCTTACCTGACTTGTGGAGAAATTCATCACCTAGTAAGACTAACCACCAACATTTTATATATACATACAGGAGAGAGAGAGAAGAATATACCAAGGCAAAACCATTTTTGTAGAAGCCAGGCATGATTGAGAGAGCAAGGTCTGCACTTATTCCTGCAGCAATATTAGCAGCACATGCTGAATCCATATTGGCATATGTGTCTTCCGTGAAATAACTGCAAGTTGAACCAACAAGTCATCAAAACTGTGTACATCTTCAGATATGAAATTAAATACAAGCGATGCCAGTAAATCATCAACTAATGTCTGAAGTGGAGGTCAATGACATAATGAAATTCTAAAGATATGCTCGGCAAAACGAAAATCATGTCAAAATAATGAATTATAGAGAAGATAAACCAGAAAGGTTAGAGTTGTGGGAATAAAAGATGAGATAGACAGCATTGTACAAAAAAGCATATAAGTTTTTTTTGTTAGATGATATATTAGTTTAGTCCCATATTGGTTATGTATCAGTTTAGTCTTCTATTCTCTCCTATATGTATGAGCCATATTGTATTTAGTTTATTAAAATCAATCAATAAAGAATTATTCTCATCCAATAATCTTAACATGGTATCAGCGCTTATCGTCCTATAAGGCCTATACTAATTTGATCCTCGTCGTCGAGATGGGGCGGTTCTTGTCTTCATCAGAATCACTCCACCTCTCGACATTCCTCTCCCGATCTTGATCAAAACCCTAATCTCCCCCAAAACCCTAAATCTCCAAAACCCTAGCCATCATCAAACAACAAGATCCAAAAACCCTAGCCGTCATCAACTACCTCTACCAAAAACCCTAGCCGTCATCAGCAGCAACAACCCGACAACACCCACCACTGCAACTTCGGCGCCACCATCACCACCATCAAACTCAACTTCCAACCCATAACAAACCCAAACAACAACCACCTCCATCCTCTCTGTTATCCCACTGCACACCACCGTCGATCTCAACCGCCGCCTCCTCGCCAAATCACTCATCGGTAACTCCCCATATTCCATCAACAGCAACAACACCAAACTCTTGTTGCTTGAACCAACTTGAGTTTGAGAGGAGGTGTTAGATGATATATTAGTTTAGTTCCATATTGGTTATGTATCAGTTTAGTCTTTTATTCTCTCCTATATGTATGAGCCATATTGTATTCAGTTTATTAAAATCAATCAATAAAAAATTATTCTCATCCAATAATCTTAACAGTTTTTATTTTATTTATTTATTTATTTTGACAATATAAGTCATTGGCAATGGGAGCCATAAAGTGTAAGATTTTGTTAGGAATTAGGCGCCAGATTTTGTGAGTCTTCGACACGATCAATACAAACCACCAAGCAAATAGAGATCACACCAAACACACAAAGCACACAATATTCGTCCCGGTTTGGGCAAGGCAAGCCCTAATACGAAGAAGAAAAACCGAGCCATTATTCAACTAGAGTAGAAACAAGAGTTACAACTCTCACCATGAACCTCTCTCAAGCCTAACTGGAAATACTTATTATTTACAATGGAGAATTCACTCACCTCTCAGATGAAGTACTCTCTTTTTCTATTCAGCATTCAATAGAATCATATCGTTCTTTGGGCCATTATATTGATTATATAGAGATCTAGAGAAACCCTAGTTCGCTATTCTTGATATAATAACCCTCCAATGTATAGTGAAGAGATACCATACGACGAGACCCGTACAATCTAACATGGAGAATAAGTCGGGCTTCAATTAGATCCACAAGACCTGATACCTTGTTTGTTGCCCACTGCATATGTCGGTTGACTGGCACATACAGCAGTCGACTGCTTTTGTTGATCCCAAACCCGAGGGCTTGGGTAGTCGACTATCTCTGTTTTACTTCTGGCTACTGCTTTTCTCCTTCTCTTCATGCTTCGATTCCTCTCGTCACATCCCCGTCTTCTCTTCACATCGAATAAGTATGCAAGACATATAGAACCAACAATCTCCACCTTGGATTGCATACGCATGAATCCAAGCTTGTGTGATTTAACTATTCTAGACTCTTTTCATCTCCTCTTGTAAACATTTCGGATCAATGGCTTGTGTTGAATATACATCCATCTATTTTTCTCCAATCGTATGCCCCCATCATGGGCATACCCCAGTAGATGTTATCATAGAGGTGCCACACTCCACACCACTCCACCTACCCGGAGGCTCTCTCCACCTCCCAAAGGTATTCGAACGTTGCATTCTCACTTCGGTGATTCTAGTGACGGCATACTAGATGATGCTTTGGGAATAATGAGCTTCCAAACACTCGACCGAGTTTCCTTGTTTCCCTAAAGCTGGTAGAGATAATGCCGATTCTGCCCAATCTCCCTCTATCCTTCATCACCTTACGACGACTCTCCCAAACTGTCAAAACTCCATCTCGAGCTGTGTACCGCATCCCAAAGAATCCAGAGCCCCAAGGATATCAGATTTTGTTTCATCAAAGGAATATGCATGACCTCTTCTAGTGTGAATCATTTACCATCTGGCATGTCCAACTCAACTGTTCCTTCATCCACTACTTTACAAATCTCACAAATCATAGTTCTCACACTACTACATGTTGTAAACTTATAAGTAGAAGACATCTCCCTCTCGGAGCAAAATATGAGAAGAACTTCCTGAATCAAGAAACCAGCCCGAATTCACATCTAAAGAACTTGAAACAATAAGACAATCAAAGTTATCACCTAATTTAGTGGCACTATGTGTGCACCCCTCTGATTAAACCACTTGCGATAATCCCTTTTGTAATGCTCAATCCTTCTGCAATGGTGGCAACGAATCTTACGCTTGTGTGCCATATCCTGTTCAATGAAAGTCTCACCATCCGCTGCCAAGCAACTGGTTGAAATAGACCATGTTTTATGAGTCTTCTTCCTAAGTTCATCTTCCGTCAAACCCTTGATCACCCCAGTTATTGTAAGTGTCGCCTTGGCAAATTTCTCGTGTGGTATGGTAGTTATCAAGTGATCATACAAAACTGGAAGTGAATATATCAAGTTAAAAGTTTTATCCTCTTCACTTAGATCATCCGCGTTAATCGCCTTCAGTTCAGATATTACTTTATTGAACTCCACAATATGATCTTGAAGATGGATACCTTCCTTCATTGAGAAACGAAACAACTTTCTCTTGTAGTACATCTGATCCAACAACGATGATCTCGAGTAGTCAGTTTTGAGTCTCGTCTACAGACTCGCCGCACTTGTCTCATAAAGGAAATCACACTTGACTTCGCCTGCCAATTGCAGCCGGATTAAACTCAAGGCCTTCGAATAAATCTCATCTCACTTCTCCTGCTTCATGTCAGTTGGCTTTCCTTTATTACCTTTTAGGGCAATATGCAAGTCCTTTTGCACCAATGTAACATACATGTCCACCTTCCAAAGAGTGCTCTGATCTGCCATCTTTTCCAAGAAACTCAAACAAACCTTGAACTGCAGAAGATTTCTAACTTGATGCTCTGATACCAATTGTTATAAATTAAGTGTCGGATCTTGTTAAGTCTTCGACACAATCAATATAAACCACCAAGCAGATAAAGATCACACAAAAAACACAAATCACACAATATTTGTCCCGGTTCGAGCAAGCCCTAATCCGAGGGAGAAAACTTAGATACTATTCAACTAGAGAAGATACAAGAGTTACAACTCTCACCACGACCCTCTCTCAAGCCTAACTAGAAATACTTGTTGTTTACAATGGAGAATTCACTCACCTCTCAGATGAAGTACTCTCCTTTTCTATTCGGCACTCAATAAAATCATATCATTCTTTAGGCCGTTACACTGATTATATAGAGATCTAGAGAAACCCTACTTTGCTATTCTTGATACAATGATCATCTCATGTATACTGAAGAGATAACCATACGATGAGAGCCGTACGATCTAATATGGAAAAGAAGTTGAGCTTCAATCAGATCCACAAGACCCGTTACCCTATTTGCTACCCACTGCATATGTCGGTCGACTACCACATACAACAGTCGACTGCTTTTGCTGATCCCAAACCCGAGGGCTTGGGCAGTCGACTGCCCAATTGGCGGTCGACTGTCTAAGCCTCTGTTTTGCTTCTAGCTGCTGCTTATCTCCTTCTCTCAATCGTCGCTTCGATTCCTCTCGTCACTTCCCCGTCTTCTCTTCACATCGAATAAGTATGCAATACATATAGACCCAATAGATTTATGGGTGTTTATAAAAACCGAGGAATTTAAGACAAGCTTTACTGCACAAAACGAAAAGCACCTGGAAAACAGCTGGCTTGTTCCTTGAACAAAGTCTATATGTTCCAAAGAGTGAACCTATAAAACACCAAAACAAATTCAAATTCTTTAGAGATAACTACTTTGTGGTCAAGTAAATAAATCGAAGCTTACCAACTGCAGCTCTTCTTGAGAGATTTCTCTTGCAGGTATTAAGATGCATTTTCCCGGAAAAATTCCTAAACGCAGTAAGAAACTAGCATTTAGCCAAATAAAAGGTTCAGGGGGAAACCATAATTATGAAAAGCTAAATAATCAAATTCTAGCAACAAAAAGCATAGAAGAAAAATACTCAACATAAACCTCCAAAGATTGTCCAACAAGATCTTGACCCGTCCATTCGGGTCGGTAGTATGTTCCTCAAAGTTCAAATGGATTTATCACATCCCAAACAAACTGGTGCTAAGTTTGCAACCGAAGAAACTAATGGAAAGCAATAAAACTTCCATGGAACTATAATGTCATTTGGGGCGAAGATTAAACTGTCATATTCAGTCAATGCAAGCATCCCTGAATATTCACAAGCTAATATCAAGAAGCCTGAATGGAAGCAGAAAAATTATGCTGTGAACAAACCAAAGTTTAATACCTGCAGCAGAAAGGCCAGCAGCTATTGCTTTAAGACGATCTGGTCTCTCTATGTGAGGTGATTTTGGCAGGACCTATTTATAATTATAACACACAGGTCAGTGACAATCCTAGTCAAGTAATATTTAGAAGTTATGCGATAAATACAAACACTAAATATGTTCTCATCCACACAGAGAATAAATATAAATGAAGGTCCAGGTGGAGAGATCTATGCTCCTGGGTTGAAACCGTACTTTACGGTTCATATATGGCTACAGTTATAAGGACCAAACACAGGCATTCATGGGAAATGGGATAAGTTTCAGCAAGGAAACAAAGATTTGTAATGTATCATTGAATAGTCAATTAAATCAAAATAAATTAAAACTCGGCTTGTTTTATGTGGTTTGTAACAACATTCTTTAGATTTGTTTGTTTGTTTTTTTAGCATAAGATTTGTTTGTTTGTGTGTGTGTGTGTGTGTGTGTGTATATATATATATATATAAAGTGAGCCTCATATAGAGTATGAGGAAATTTTCCTCATAGAAGTGATTATACTCACTTGGTGGGGCCCTTATAGAAGATCCACTCCGTCCATCATATTTATCATGCTAATTGATGTATGTGTAGAAAAATTCAAGTGGTTTGGAGGTTATTCACCCATGCATCATGTGGTTGAAAAATGAACGATTTCAACATTAATATAAATCGAACCACAAATTGAACCCACATGATGCATGGGTGAATGACCTCCAAACCACTTGATTTTTTCTACACATACATCCATTAGCATGATAAATATGATGGACGGGGTGGATCTTCCATAAGGGCCCCACCAAGTGAGTATAATCATTTTGTATGAGGAAAATTTCCTCATACAAATATGAGGCTCACATTACTCTATCTCTCTCTATATATAATTATATATATATGTTAAGAAGAAAATACACAAAAGAGAAGTAGAAAAGATGACAGTCAAAGTAAAAAAAACACAAGTACCAACATGGAAGAGTCCTGATATAGAAAGCGCTAAATTTAAACTCAAAGTTCGCGGGGGGGGGGGGGGGGGGGGGGGGGGGGGGGGGGAGATGTTTTTTTGGTATTCCTATTTTGCAATCTGTTCTTATTTTTTTTTATATATAAATACGTATTTTCCTATTGGTTTAAAAATATGGTTGTATTCCTCTTTCCGAAGTTAGAAGTTAAGATGGTTCATCAAGGAAAATGGATAGTCTCAGAATAATTTTTCAAAATGTTGAGACACAAACAAAGACAAAAGGCATATTTGATAGATTCCATTTATGAAATTATACTCCTAATGGTGACGCAGCGATGTATGTTTGTTCATCGCATGCAATTTCTGCAGTCATTTGTTTATACAGTGCATTAAAAAAAATGATTGTGCAATGAATTATAGAAGGTGGTAAAATATGCTGTTAAAACAAGGACTTTAGTTGACAATCGTGAACAGTAGTTTACAGTAACTTGTAAGATAGGTCAGTAATGGCCAGGGTTTTGAAGGTGTAAACAAAATATTCTGGATCAATAGGTATGATACAAATGAACCTGGTCATACTGTTCAGGCACTGTGACCAGTCAAGCTAAAGAAGCTGGACTAATTGGCATAAATTATTTCCAAATTTCTTACCGATAAAACTTATATACAATATCTCCCGTGTAAAAAACTAGTGAAATTATATCATGACTCATCAACGAATTATACCTCAAAATGAAGCAACATTCTCTCATCAAACCCAATGGCCGTATGGACTTTTGATAGTGAATCTGCATCATAGTGCACAGGAAATTATAGATCACTGAAAATCATAGTGCACAGTTTGTTGCACGCAAAATGAACCCTAAATAAAACAAACTTGACCATGCAGTTAAGCATATTCAAAACTGTTCAGCTAATAATGTATTATTGAAATCTATAGATGCAGATAGAAATTGTGCACAGGTATCCACATGCAACATACTAAATTATTAAGACCCTCCTCAAAGACAACAGTATACTCCATATATAATATTTACACAACCAAAAGTTACTTAATCTTGCCACCCATGTTGCTTATGCTAAATCAGATATATTACTCTTCCAAGCCCTGATTGCAAGAATATGCAGTATGCAGCATTCGAACATGTCTTTACAAACAAATGCAGGAAGAATACTACTTGAAATTTTTGCATCATACACTTTATAGAAAACCCTTAGAAACAACATTTAAATTTACCATGTTTAGTTAAGTTAACTATTAAGTTGGTGAGCCAGCTTACTTTAAGAAGTATGCACCACAAAAACACAGTCACACAACCTGCTTTACATGCATTCTCAAGAAATATAATAATGTAAAACAATAGCACCAGAAGAACTGAAACCTGGACCTTGACATTGAGCATTACGAACAGTATCTGGGTCAATCAGATCGGCTTGACCAATACTAGACAGGAAAGAATCATATCCTGAGATTGCTGACTCCTTATGTTCTCCACAGTCCTTCAAGGAAAATATAAATTCACCATAAGAATCTTGATAAAAACTCAATCAGTTGTGAACAATAAATTTAGTGAGAGCCATATCTACTAAGGATAAGAACTTGTTTTTATCTTCTTTATTTAGCTAAAACAGTGAGAAATTTCCCCAGATTCTATGAGTGAGGATTTAATGAAACGAAACCAAGCATGCAGTAATATGGTATATGGAGATGACACATAACAAATACGATAATACTGGTGAACGTAATACATCCATCAGTAACATTACAAGGAGGGCACGAGATCTCTTACCCCGCAGTGGTAAACCTCTTTGTAATTTGGCATTGTACAGTTAGTACAGTACCAAACATCAACATTAGAATAACCTTCCAAGTTCTGATCACTATCATAATAATTATCTGAAGTGCTCTCCTTATCAGAACCATTGTCATCAACACCTGAAGACATTGTCTGGGTACTGCAAAGTGCACATATTTTAAATTTTTTCCTCAAATCAAGAACAAATTAAAGTCTATGATAAACTTAAAACCGCTTGGAAAAAGAGAGAACACATACAATAAAAAGCTTAAAGATTATGTTTTATTTGGACAATTAAGAAGGGGCCAAAAACACAGAGAACAAAATAAAAAATAAGAAGGAAGAACAATCAAGGTACTAAAACATTTCAAGTATGCAGCAAGAACGCTACATATTTGGACTCACTTGTTTGACATAGTACAGATAAATTGAATTTTTTCTATAACCATAAATGGAGATCGCTCACAGCATGTACTCAATTTAATTTGTTACATAGTGGTCAATAGCGAGGAATGCCTCACTAAAGGCTAAAGCATCACATTTCATAATGCAATAGGAAAAAGGGCAATCGCCAGTTTTACACAGACAATGATTTCCTGTGGTGTACTGCAGCCTCAGAAAATGGGACACATAATATACATGAAATGTTTAAGGTCAGTAATATAGGAAGAGGCTTGGGTAAGGCAAGATCTCAAATTTAAGCTTTAAGAGTTCTATGTTTGGGTCACCGCACTGATGATCTAAACTTTTCATCTTGATCTACATGCCTTAATTAGATTCGATGTCAACTAATTTCAATTCCATTAGCCCATGCTGAAACAGATTGCATAGTCTTGCAATGACTTTATGCACTAAAACTATGATGCATAGACACTTCTATATGGTAAGTGAATCGTATCTGACACACGAATCCGACATGATATTCATAATCTTCCCCATGTTGGTGTCGTGTCATAAAATTGTCCATGTCTGTGCTTCTTAGCACCGGATTATGAACATCAATTCACTTAAAACTACACAATCTAATTCCATTGCTCGAGAGGCCATTCTTAAGATTGAATATAAGACCATTTGACACCATTTGACACCATTTGACGACATATACATATACACATGAATAATGGACATCATCTCATCACTAAATAGCATCTTTTCACTACATAATGAAACAGTATTCTAACAAGAAACTCACTAAGTCACTTTTATCTCAAAAAAAAAAAAAAAAAACAAGAAACTCGAGACAGCACAACTACACCCTATATTATAAAAACCAAGAAAATCAAGAAAAGGTCAAGCATACACACGCAATGTCAGACTACGCAACAAGAGGTTCTGCCATCAGACAATGCTTTGAGATGCGCACATCTCCACATCCAACGGCCAAACCTAATGCCGCCCAATCAGATTTCCAAACCCCATCGTCTCCCAAAATCTCTCTCCATTAAAGAGTTCAATTCCTTAAGAGCCTCTCAAAATTCCTCATTTCTTAAATAAAAATGGAATCTTGAATTATTAGACCCTAATCGAACTGAGACTGATAATAAAAGATGCGCCGATATCAGATTTGAAATGGTAGAAAAAAGGCGGGAATTGTAGTAAGAGAAAGGACGGTGGCGAGCCTTGCCTTGGCGTTCGTCGGAATTAGAAACCGTAGAGAGAGAGAAAAAGCGAGGGAGAGGGGTCAGCTTCGAAATTCGCGTTCACTGTTGTAATCAAGAATCAGGGAGGAGGGAGGGGAGCAGCGTCTATATATAGTAGTGGAACGGGGGCGCATTTGGGAATATTTTGCCGTAATAGGCCACTTTTTAAAAATATTTGCAATTATATGCCAGTTTCAAAATTATTAGTGCTCGAGGGCTACTTTGTGCTACATCAGCAGCGACTGCTATTCTCATTAGCGATCTCTTCATTTTGAAAGTCGCTAATGAAAATAACGGCCTATGGTTTAAAATATTTGAAATTTTTTATTTGTTATCACTATTCCCACTAGCGACCTTAGCATATATGAGGTTGCTAATGAGATTAGCAACCTCAAATAAATGTATTGAGAGACACTAATAGTGCATTTGTTTTGATATTTTGAATAGAGTTTTCTGAATTGAGTTTTCTGAATAGAGTATTCTGAATAGAGTTATTCTGAAAGTGAGTTTAAAAGCTGTTTGTTTATATTGTATTCTGAAAACTGTATTCTGAAAGCTGTTTATCTGAAAAAGAGAGTTTAGAAGCTATTCTGTTATATTTCTAGCTGAAAACTGTTATCTGAAAGCTGTTTTTCTGAAAAAACGAGTTTAAAAGCTGTTTGGTTATATTTCTAGCTGAAAACTGTTATCTGAAAGCTGTTTTTCTGAAAAAACGAGTTTAAAAGCTGTTTGGTTATATTTCTAGCTGATCCCTGTTATCTGAAAGCTGTTTTTCTGAAAAACCGAGTTCAAAAGCTGTTCTGTTATATTTCTTGCTGAAAACTGTTATCTGAAAGCTGTTTTTCTGAAAAACCGAGTTTAAAAGCTGTTCGGTTATATTTCTTGCTGAAAACTGTTATCTGAAAGCTGTTTTTCTGAAAAAGAGAGTTTAAAAGCTGTTCGGTTATATTTCTTGCTGAAAACTGTTATCTGAAAGCTGTTTTTCTGAAAAAACGAGTTCAAAAGCTGTTCGGTTATATTTCTAGCTGAAAACTGTTATCTGAAAGCTGTTTTTCTGAAAAAGCGAGTCTAAAAGCTGTTCGGTTATATTTCTAGCTGAAAACTGTATTCTGAAAGCTGTTTTTCTGAAAAAGAGTGTTTAAAAGCTGTTCGGTTATATTTCTAGCTGAAAACTGTATTCTGAAAGCTGTTTTTCTGAAAAAGAGTGTTTAAAAGCTGTTCGGTTATATTTTTAGCTGAAAACTATTATCTGAAAGCTGTTTTTCTGAAAAAGAGAGTTTAAAAGCTGTTCTGTTATATTTCTGACAATTTTGAATATCAATTTGAAATAATAATAATAATAATAATAATAATAATAATAATATATATATATATATATATAATAATAATAATAATAATAATAATAATAATAATAATAATAATATATATAATAATAATAATAATATATATAATAATAATAATAAATAATAATAATAATAATAATAATAATAATAAATAATAATAATAATAATAATAATAATAATAATAATAATAATAATAATAATATATAATAATAATAATATATATAATAATAATATATAATAATAATAATAATAATAAATATAATAATAATATATATATAATAATAATATATATAATAATAATATATAATAATAATAATCTATATAATAAAACACAAAGAAAGCTATCAAGTGGCTCTCCT